>OZ035883.1:77491455-77832742 GCA_964034835.1 Muscina levida
ACAAATCCTGGAGAAGACCCAAGAAATGCAGATCGATACCTACCATCTGTTCATCGATTACAAAGCTGCATTTGACGGTCCGATACGATAGAAATTGTTGGATGCTATGGCTGAGTTTGGTATCCCCGCGAAGCAAATTCGACTTTGCGGGATGACATTGACTGACACGAAGCCTTCAGTGAAAATTGGCAAAAATCTCTCAGAGCCATTTTGTACCAAGCGAGGCTTTAGACAAGGCGATAGTCCTGTCCTGCGATCTCTTTAACATCGCAATGGAGATGATCATGCGGAAAGCAACAGTAAACAGGAATGGTACCATCTTCAACAAAAGTCACATGTTGCTCGCGTATACTGATGATATAGATATAATTGGCATGTAGTAGTTTAATATGGGCAACTATATATTTCAACTTTTTAAGGTTAATCAAGTTAAAATCTATATGTTCAAATAGTATATGTGTGATTATCAATATCTCTATCAATTCTCGAGATATCAGGGGTTTAAAAAGCAAGCAATGACTACTGAACTTTTGTTATACCTGAATATCTATTGTTTCTGTTTACAAATTTCACCAAAACCAAAAATATTCAATGGTCCTTTGAGGGGATTTTTTATTTTTATCATGTATATATCGTTATTAGTAAGTTGACGCAATGGTTATTCAGACCAAATTTTATTAGACATTGCTATGCCTACAGTAAAAAACTGGTTTTTATAACGCCTAATATCTCGAGAATTGATAGAGACATTGATAATATACGTCATACGTATTGATAGTATACGTCATAGAAGGAACCTACATTCCAAATTTCACGGTTCTAGCTTTAACCGTTTGGGCTGGGGAGTGATCAGTCAGTCACCCAAGCCTTTTATATATATAGATGAACTAATGAGAAAGAGATAATCCATCGAATCCACCCTCTGTAACTGTCTAACCCAATACAGCTTGAAAATGACAACATTTTTACGGACCTAAACGATTCAGATCAATGTGAGGCGAATTGTAGATAATGAGCCCAGCTGTTGTTTTTATGTATCCAGGCCTTTAGGCATAATCTTCTTTAATGTTATATAAGTACTAGTGGGCCCGGCAATGCTTCGCTATTGCATAATAACTTGTAATATATTTCACATTTAGGTCTACAAAGTACTTTGAAAACGGTACTTAAGCTCGTTAATAATATGTTGAGTTTATTAACTTATGTAACTAATTTCAAGTGACTCCTTATCATGGAAGTTAACCAATTAAGTTTTATTGTTTTAAATTCTCAATATCATAGGCTCTATGACGATAGTAAAAAGTTCATCATCAAAGTCATATCTTTTACACATCGGAAACAGGCATTCCGTTAAAGATCAAAATTAAATTAAAGATCAAAATTAAATTAATTAAATTAATTTTATCTGTAGTGGCGTCTGATTACTAACTATCGCTTTGGGCGTAAAAAACACTTTTGTCATGCCCTCTTCGCCTACTGAACGCCACTTAAAATTTCGTTTGAAGCATCATGCCTTTAGCCATAAAAACCTCTTTTGCCATTTCTTCTTCTCTCACATATCAAGAATATTCCCGAATACTATATTTGTATTGGACTCGTATTACCATTTTTTGAGATAATTCGGTCACCAATGTTTGGCTTAACAAACCGTTGTTTTGGAACCATTTTTCCTTCAAATAATGTTTAATGACATGATAAATAAAAAAATTCAATTGATCGTCCACTGGCTCTAGTTCTTGAGTGTAGGCCAAGCAAGATCTTTAATCAGCATTTGCAGAGATCGAGTTGCTGAGAAGACCTCAAGTCAAGACCTGTCACACTTACGTCTACAGCGTCGATGGATTCTAGTAGCTCAGATGGCTGAGTATATGCACCGTAAACTTCACAAAGGGCTCTATAAGGGCTCCATAAGTTTGGCGAACAGAACGCGCATTTTGAAAACAAATTTGCAAGTTTTGTAAACGTTGTTCTTGTGTAGTCTTTACATGGTGATTTTCCAAAGTATACTGAAACGAAGTTTATTACACTTCATTAGTATGACAGATAGATTTACACTTATACCTACCAGAAGTTCTATACGTCAAAAAAATACCCCATACATAGGTTATTTACAAAAGGTTGCTAATGTTACCCCTAACATATTATACAAATTTAAATTGTGCCCCAATCAAACAAAAGTTGATTTCCAGTATAACTACAATGAATATTGCTAAATTTTTCTATCTATAGGATTTATTACCGATTCGCTCTCCTGAAAAGTAATTGAAAAATGCATACCTGTAAAGTAAATTAAAACAAATCACTGTTTTAGTCTGCGCAGCTACTTTGTGTCCTCAACTGCCTGGTGTACGGACCATTATTTGATACAGTTACATTAGTTTGATACAGATACAGCCAAATATTGAATTGCGAGGTAATCGATAATTCCTAGATAATTTCACTAAGAAACTATAAGTCTAAAATCAATTCCTAGTTCGCGCTGAGAAGCATGAAGATTTCAGGCAGAGATATTTTTTTTAGCAATGAGTAACTATCGAAAACTTTAGACCTATGGGCCGGCTCTAATTTGTACCTACCATTCCCATGTTTGGAGACCAAGACAAAGAGAATGGTATACTTTTGACATTGTCTGGAGTCCCGCCCAATATTCTGAAAAATGATTTTTTAAAACTTAATTTCTGTATGCCAACTCTCAGTGGCCATTACTTTTTAACCAATACATAGATTTGCTTCTGTAATAAAACATTTAGTTTGTTGGGGTCAGTATTACGCAAAAGGTCTCAAAAAATACATATCCGAATTTTTCGATTTGTGCTCATTTAAAAACAAAAACCAGTACAGAAATTTCAGTCAGGTAAACTGACTGATAAATACCATCACCCAATATAAGATATTGTTTAAGTCTTGAGTTGTTGAAATTAATAGATTTTTAACATAAAATTACTTATGTATTATTTCTTGTCTGCATGTAGAGCAAAAACATACAAAATTTTTCCTATTTGTACACAAGGTACAATTAGGGGCAGCACAACGTGTCTGACTTTTTTCGTATGTAAAAGGGGAAATATCCCATATATTTATATAGGAGGTACCAGAAGGGGTGTGCCAAATAGTTTGGGTTGCTGAGGCTTTGCTGCCTATTACAAGAAAAATTAACTGACCAAATTTGATTATCCCCCCAGGTGCCGGTTTAGAAGTTATAGGAGAAATATTAATTTTCCAAACAAAGTCATTTTGTATGGGAGGTACCAGAAGGGGTTATCCGATATAGTCCATATTCATTTCTGATTAAAATCTTCATAACCGTACACCTTACGCAAAATTTTACTGAATTCAGTTTACTTACAAAAAAGATATGTATGTGAGACTATGGGGGTGGGTTCGGTCCTTTGTATGGGAAGGTACCAGAAGGGGTGTATCAAATAGTTAGGTTTTCTGAGGTTTTGCCTTCTATCAGAAGATAAATTTACCAACCAATTTTCATTACCCCCCAAGTGTCCGTTTGGAAGTTATGGGAGAAATATTAATTTTCCAAAAATAGGTTATTTTGTATGGGATGTACCAGAAGGCGTAAACCGATATAGTCCATGTTAATTCCTGAGTCTAATTTTCACAAGCGAACATCATACGCAAAATTTGAGTGAATTCACTTTACTTACAAAAAAGATATGTATGTGACACTATGGGGGTGGGTTCGGTCATTTGTATGGGAGGTACCAGAAGGGGTGTGTCAAATAGTTAGGGTCTCTAAGGTTTCGCCTCCTATCACGACAAAAATGTATCGACGAATATTCATTACCCCCCAAGTGTAAGTTGGGAAGTTATGGGAGAAATATTAGTTTTCCAAAAATAGGTAATTTTGTATGGGAGGTACCAGAATTCGTGAACCGATATAGTCCATATTCATTCCTAATTCAACTTTTCATAAGCGAACATCACACGCAAAATTTTAGTGAATTCAGTTTACTAACAAAAAAGATATGTATGTAAAAGTATGAGGGTCAATTCGGTCATTTGTATGGGAGGTACCAGAATGGGTGGGGCAAAGGTTTCGGTTTTCTTAGGGTTTGTCTACTTTTGCAAGGTAAATAAACTGGCCAAATTCAAACATCCTCCGGTTGTCCATTTGGAACTTATAGAAGAAATATTAATTTTCCAAAAATAGGTAATTTTGTATGGGACGTACCAGAAGGGGTGGGTCTATTCTTCCCATTTACAATCCCGTAAGTTCGTTTTGAAAAATATTGATACTGGTAAATTTTCATACCGATCCGTTTAGGATTACTCGAGTTATCCTGCTGACCAGCCATCCAGCCAGCCAGCCAGCCAGCCAGCCAGCCAGCCAGACAGACGGACATAGCTCAATCGTCTTAAAAAGTCCTGAAACGAATTTGGTCTTAAGATACTTGGGGTCTAACTCGTCTCCTTTAATGCGTTACACTTTTTATACCATCACCCTTAGGGATGAGGGTATATATCATTTGATACGAAAACCAGTACAGAAATTTCAGTCAGGTAAACTGACTGATAAATACCATCACCCAATATAAGATATTGTTGAAGTCTTGAGTTATTGAAATTAATAGATTTTTAATTAAAATAAAATTACTTATGTATATTTTTCCCCCTGCTTGTGGTGCAAAATCGTCCAAAACTTTACTTATTTGTGTTGGGGGTATAGGTGCCCGTTTGGAATTTATGTGAGAAATATTAATTTTTCAAAAAAATTTAATTTTGATAGGGGGTACCACAAGGGGTGAACCGATACAGTCCTTATTCGTTCCTAACTTAAATTTTCTTACGTACAACTTACGAATAAATTGACTGAATTCAGTGTATTTACAAAAAAAGATATGTATGTAAGACTATAGAGGTGAGTTCGGTCCTTTGTGTGGGAGGTACCAGAAGAGGTGTGTCAAATAGTTAGGTTTTCTGAGGTTTCGCCTCCTATCACAATATAAATTAACCGACTAATTTTCATTACCCCTCAAATGTCCGTTTGGAAGTTATGGGAGAATTATTAATTTTCCAAAAATAGGTAATTTTGTATGGGAGGTACCAGAAGGGGTGACCCGATATAGGCCATATTCACTCCTGATTCATATTTTCATAAGCGTACAAATTACTCATAATTTGACTGAATTCAGTGTACTTAGAAAAAAGATATGTTTGTAATGCTAAGGGGGTGAGTTCGGTCATTTGTATGGGAGGTACCAGAAGGGGTGTGTCAAATAGTTAGGTTTTCTAGGGTTTTGCCTCCTATAATAACATAAATTAATCGACCAATTTTCATTAGACCCCAAGAGTCCGTTTGGAAGTTATAGGAGAAATATTAGTTTTCCAAAAATAGGTAATTTTGTATGGAAGGTACCAGAAGGCGTGAACTGATATAGTCAATATTCATACCTGAGTCTAATTTTCATAAGCAAACATCATACGCAAAATTTGAGTGATCTCAGTTTACTTACAAAAAAGATATGTATGTAAAACTATAAGGGTCAATTCGGTCTTTTGTATGGGAGGTACCAGAAGGGGTGTGTCAAATAGTTAGGCTCTCTGAGGTTTCGCCTCCTATCACAACATTAATTTATCGACCAATGTTCATAACCCCCCAAGTGACTGTTTTGAAGTTATTGGAGAAATATATAATTTCCAAAAATAGGTCATTTTGTATGGGAGGTACCAGAAGGCGTGAACCGATATAGTCCATATTCATACCTGAGTCTAATATTTATAAGCAAACATCATACGCAAAATTTGAGTGATCTCAGTTTACTTGCAAAAAAGATATGTATGTAAAACTATTAGGGTCAATTCGGTCATTTGTATGGGAGGTACCAGAATGGGTGGGGCAAAGGTTTCGGTTTTCTTAGGGTTTGTCTACTTTTGCAAGATAAATAAACTGACCAAATTCAAACATCCTCCGGTTGTCCGTTTGGAAGTTATGGAAGAAATATAAATTTTCCAAAAATAGGTAATTTTGTATGGGAGGTACCAGAAGGGGTGGGGCTATTCAGCCCATTTACAATCCCATAAGTTCGTTTTGAAAAATATTGATACTGGTAAATTTTCATACCGATCCGTCAAGGTTTACTCGAGTTATCCTGCTGACCAGCCATCCAGCCAGCCAGCCAGCCAGCCAGCCAGCCAGACAGACGGACATGGCTCATTCTTCTTAAAAAGTTCTGAAACGAATTTGGTCTTAAGATACTTGGGGTCTAACTCGTCTCCTTTAATGCGTTACACTTTTTTTCGTATCAAATGATATATACCCTCATCCCTAAGGGTGATGGTATAAAAAGTGTAACGCATTAAAGGAGACGAGTATGACCCCAAGTATCTTAAGACCAAATTCGTTTCAGAACTTTTTAAGAAGAATGAGCTTTGTCCGTCTGTCTGGCTGGCTGGCTGGATGGCTGGCTGGCTGGCTGGCTGGATGGCTGGTCAGCAGGATAACTCGAGTAAACCTTAACGGATCGGTATGACAATTTACCAGTATCAATATTTTTCAAAACGAACTTATGGGATTGTAAATGGGCTTAATAGCCCCACCCCTTCTGGTACCTCTCATACAAAATTACCTATTTTTGGAAAATTAATATTTCTTCCATAACTTCCAAACGGACAACCGGAGGTTGTTTGAATTTGGTCAGTTTATTTATCTTGCAAAAGTAGACAAACCCTAAGAAAACCGAAACCTGTGCCCCTCCCATTCTGGTACCTCCCATACAAATGACCGAATTGACCCTTATAGTTTTACATACATATCTTTTTTGCAAGTAAACTGAGATCACTCAAATTTTGCGTATGATGTTTGCTTATAAATATTAGACTCAGGTATGAATATGGACTATATCGGTTCACGCCTTCTGGTACCTCCCATACAAAATGACCTATTTTTGGAAATTATATATTTCTCCAATAACTTCAAAACAGTCACTTGGGGGGTTATGAACATTGGTCGATAAATTAATGTTGTGATAGGAGGCGAAACCTCAGAGAGCCTAACTATTTGACACATCCCTTCTGGTACCTCCCATACAAATGACCGAATTGACCCTTATAGTGTTACATACATATCTTTTTTGTAAGTAAACTGAGATCACTCAAATTTTGCGTATGATGTTTGCTTATGAAAATTAGACTCAGGTATGAATATGGACTATATCAGTTCACGCCTTCTGGTACCTCCCATACAAAATTACCTATTTTTGGAAAATTAATTTTTCTCCTATAACTTCCAAACGGTCTCTTGGGGGGTAATGAAAATTGGTCGATTAATTTATATTATTATAAGAGGCAAAACCCTAGAAAACCTAACTATTTGACACACCCCTTCTGGTACCTCCCATACAAATGACCGAACTCACCCCCATAGTATTACAAACATATCTTTTTTCTAAGTACACTGAATTCAGTCAAATTATGAGTAATTTATACGCTTATGGAAATATGAATCAGGAGTGAATATGGACTATATCGGGTCACCCCTTCTGGTACCTCCCATACAAAATTACCTATTTTTGGAAAATTAATAATTCTCCCATAACTTCCAAACGGACATTTGAGGGGTAATGAAAATTAGTCGGTTAATTTATATTGTGATAGGAGGCGAAACCTCAGAAAACCTAACTATTTGACACACCCCTTCTGGTACCTCCCACACAAAGGACCGAACTCACCAGTATAGTCTTACATACATATCTTTTTTTGTAAGTGCACTGAATTCAGTCAAATTATTCGTAAGTTGTACGTATGAAAATTCGAGTTAGGAATGAATAAGGACTGTATCGGTTCACCTATTGTGGTACCCCCTATCAAAATTAAATTTTTTTGAAAAATTAATATTTCTCACATAAATTCCAAACCGGCACCTATACCCCCTACACAAATAAGTAAAGTTTTGGACGGTTTTGCACCACAAGCAGGGGAAAAAATATACATAAGTAATTTTATTTTAATTAAAAATCTATTCATTTCAATAACTCAAGACTTCAACAATATCTTAAATTAGGTGATGGTATTTATCAGTCAGTTTACCTGACTGAAATTTCTGTACTGGTTTTCGTATCAAATGATATATACCCTCATCCCTAAGGGTGATGGTATAATCATCCCTAAGGGTGATGGTATAAAAATCTTTATCTGAAATCATCATGCTTCCCAGCGCGAGCTAGGAATTGATTTTAGACACAAAATTTATTGGGAAAATTTTTTAACAATTCAACGTAGATTCCGGTTTTGGTTACCATTTTTGTGAATAAAAAAATTGGTCAGCGATTTTTGAAAAGGGGGTGTGGCACCGCCCACTTCCTCCCTGGATGTAACACAATGCAACAAATTTTTGATTCCGGCTTCTAAATAGTTGATCCTTATGTAAAATTTCACGCTGAATTCAAATCTGCTCTCAGATATGTGGAAAGTAGAACAGATTTTGAGATATGGTTAAATTTCCATTTTTAGTGTTTTGAAAAATGGTAGGTCTATTAAAATATTATTTTCTCTGGCTTTTATTCACCGATTTTACTGAACTGTGAGAAAAATAAAAGATAATAAAAATATTTCTTAAAAAAACTATAGTTGATTAAAATCAAATCATTAATGACGAAGTTATGGCACTTCAAAGTTGGATTTTTGTAAAAATTTTAATGATTTTTCAAGTTTTCGCTGTTTTTAATTAAGTTGTTTGTTCGTGTTTCCGTAAAAATTGCTCCGGTTTCAGACTATGACATGATAGAATAGTAGACCTACCTTTTTTCAAAACACTAAAAATGGAAATTTGACCATATCTCAAAATCTGTTCTACTTTCCACATATCTGAGAGCAGATTTGAATTCAACGTGAAATTTTACATTAAAATGTATTGTTAAATGTCCCGGATACAGAAACTTTTGAAATTTTGTGACATAGTGTAATTAATACTGCTCCAACAACATATATACCAAATCTCATCTTCATACCTCTGATAGTTCATGAAATATAGCCTTTTTAATTTTAAATAGTATGGGCGGTGCCACGCCCCTTTATCCGGGGGCGGGGCATAAAATTGTCCCGAATAATATTTGTCGCTCCGAATGAAGTCATTTGAAATCCGGAGTTATACGCTTGTATGTTTGCCAGAAAATGCTTTGAAATTGGTGTGCCACCAGTTATCAAATTATGCAAAGGCTCCGGAGGTGGATTCAATTCTGGTAATTTAAGTTGTCCGTTTGAACAACATAATCCAGATACCTCATGTTGGAACTTAAATGCCTTGCAATGACTGCAAACAGTAGTCATGGGTCCAATTGAAACCTTGCCATGAGAAACGTAATCAAAGTTTGCATCATAATTGAATGCAGCTCGCTCCAAAGAACGTCGCACATACAAACGTGGAGCTGGATTTCGCAGAACCCTACCACGTGCCATGGCGTTTCGAGCAGCCAAAGTATTATTTGCACGCTGTTCGACGCTTTGAGATGCTCTGGATGCCGCAATATTTCTAGCATTACGTGATTGACGGCCCAAATTACTGCGCCTACGTACCATTATATATTGAAAAATGTGGCTACACCAATTAATATGACGTAATTGAAATTTTATTAATTCGCGAGATTGAAAAACCGCCTGCAAACATCGAGACACATATGTTAGTTGAGAATATAAATAGATCAGCTGATCATGAAATATCAGTCATAGCATGCACTCAAAAGCTAGCGGCCTTGGAGAAAAAGTCCGTTACAGTATTACATGTATATATTAGCTGTTTGATTTGATGTTTGAAATATCGGTTAAGTTAACATATAAGAAAGCTCATTGCTGTGCATAATGTATTTCAATATTTACGGTTTTAGTGATGTGTTTATATTTAATTTATTTCATAGATCCCCGAAGATGTGATTTACAATAGCTAAGTATATAAATTAAATGAATGGTTTGAGTAAAATGGAATAGCAACGAATTGCCAATTTCTATTCCCTAAATGTGGAAAACTCCAAACAATGTATTGCCTATGTTATCCGCTGGGTTATTCTGAAGATGCTCTGAAAATTTCATCAAAATCGGCACAGCCGTTTTCGAGTCCATACGTTGCAAACATACGAACATATATATATAGGAAAGGGGAGTTTTTATCCCTTTTGCTATTTTCACCCCCTAAATGTGGAAAAATTCAAACAATGTTTAGCCTATGTTACTTGCGAGGTTATTCGGACGATTCCCTGAAAATTTCATCAAAATCGGTCCAGCCGTTTTCGAGCCCATACGTTACAACAATACACACATCCACACACACACAAACATGTTTCGAAATGAATGCAGTGTTCGCTATAACTCAAGAACCAATGCACATAAAATCCTTGGTATTAACGTCACCTTTCATATGAAGTTTGCAGAAACAAAATCGGTTCACGCATTCCAGAGAACATCAATTTCTAACACAATGCAACTTATTTTTATATATATACTAGCTGACCCGGCAAACGTTGTTCTGCCATACAACTTTGGACCCGGCAAACTTCGTCTTGCTCCTAAGGTAACGCCTTTATATAATAGTAAAACACAGATAGTTCAAGTTTTAATCTGATTTACTTGAATTTAATCGAAATCTGTGAAGATCGATCTGATATACAATGTTTTCCGATCTGTTTCCGGCGTAAAAACAAACAATGAAGACTGTTTGCCAACACGCAAACAAACAACGCATAGCTGACCGTGTGAAAAGCAGGGAAATTCGATTTATTGATTGTAATCGCAAAAGCCAATCGAATGGGGAGTTGAATTGGAAGGGAAGATTGGTTGGAATAATAGATTCGAGGGATAAGGACTTCCTCTCCTTTGCATATGCCCTTGATGATCGTCACTTTAATTACAATTTTGGATGATTCAGTTTCCGTAAAATGATCATGATCGATCCCACCTTTAGATGCAAATTATGCACAACTGGCACATCTAGAGAGTTCGAAAATTCTGTCGAATAGTTGGTCGCCTCATTCTCGTTAAATGACCACGAAAATTTTTCATCGTTCGGTCATATGCCTCCAATGCTCGTTTATGCGCCATCGTGCATGAATTTTAAATAATGATTAAGCATTCTCGCAACAATCTCGCTACACTTTGTGTTACCAACCGTGAGAAGAAAGCGGAATGTGCAGTTCGATTGTGGAAGCAATACCAAAGGATGCTACAGCTAACTCAATTGCGATCTTGCCCGAATTGTTGACTGAATCAAAGAAATTACGAATGTATTGGCTGTCTAACCGGCATCATCGAGAAAGTAAATGCTTCCGTTCCATCGTCAACAACTTTCATTATTGAATCATACACGTTCGTTTGCTCGGCAGTTAAGAGCGCCACATTTCTTCGGACACTTTCAGTCAGCTCAACTCGATCAAAGTCTTGTTCTTGTTGCAATTCGCGATTGAATGCAACATGCATTGAACGATTTTGCGCTGGTATTCCCAATTTCGACAGTAGACTGCCACATATTAGCAAGCACATGTCTATGATCAGAAGATAATTTCAAGATCGAAATTGGAAGTTGTCGTGCGAACTCTGTGCAAATGTCGTCAGCCATCTCGTTTAACTTGTCCACCATCCCGAAGCTTGAGAACAATATCGCGTTATTCCACATTCTCCGCAAACAATCACCACTGCGTCTTCATTTATAGTGGGAGCATTGAATTGTCTTACATGGCATCGAGAGGGTCTCTTGTCTGCTCTGATAATGATTTTGTGGACGTTATAATGCATTGTATTCTATGTGGTTTTGAACAATCGGACCAATGCATTATGCTTATGCAGAAGATTTAAAAATTGTTTTACCATTTTGCATTTAATATTTCAACATAATAAATTTCACAATATTCCTAAATTTTTCAAGCATAATAACGAATTTTTCATCTTTACGTCGTCTAAAATCATCAAACCAAGCGATACAATGAAAAATTTCATCGAAAAAATCAAAAATTGTCGATTTTTTTCCGGAATTTTCCGAGTTTTCCACCAAGAATTTTCTAATTTTCCATTCGAAAAGTCATTTCGGAATAATTATCCGAATTTTTCACATTTACATCATTCAAAATTATCAAAACTTACAATAAAATGTAAAATTTCGTCGATCAAAAATTTAAATTTTTGGAATTTTTCCATAATTTTCCTACCAAAATTTTCTATTTCTCCAACCGAAAAGCCACAACGAAGCAATTACACACAAAATGTAATACAAAAATTCAATTTGCGGTGCAAAATGTTTCCGAAAAAATCCAAATTTTTCGAGTTTTTCCTGAATTTTCCGAGTTTTCCACCGAGAATTTTTCTATTTTCCCATTCGGAATAATTATACGAAATTTTTCAATGTTACATCGTCCAAACATAACATATTATCACACCATAATATGCAAAATTTCGTAAAAAAAAAATTTTAATTTTTCGAATTTTTCCTGAATTTTCCGCATTTTTTAACAAAAATTTTCAATTTTTCTGTTTAAAAAGCCATTCTTTAACAATTGCACACAAAATTCCATACAAAAAGGCAATTTTTGATTTTTCCAATTTTCCGATTTTCCGACTTGTCCGGAAGATTTTCCCAAAATTTTCTTTCACATAAACCTTCTCCTGGCAATAACGAACAACTAAAAAAAAGTTTGAGCAAAACGGCCCAGCCGTTCTAAATTGATGAATTACCATACATTTTTGCCACCATTTTTATATATATAAGATACTAGCTGACCCGGCAAACGTTGTTCTGCCATACAACTTCGTACCCTGCGAACTTTGTCTCGCTCCAAAGTTAACGCCTTGATATAAGCTCCAGGGTAATATTAATACAGATAGTTAAAATTTTAATGTAATTTATTTGAATTTATTCGAAATTAGTGAATAGCGATCTGATAAACAATGTATTTCGATTTGTTTTCCGGCGCAAAAACAAACATTGAAGACGGTTTGCCGACACGCGAACAGGAAACGTACAGTTCATTCGAAAAGTCGTTTCGGAATAATTATCCAAAATGCTAAATTTCGTCGAAAAAAAATTTAAATTTTTTTGTAATTTTTCCGTAATTTTTTTAATTTTTCAACAAAAGTTTTCTATTTTTCGATTCGAAAATCCATTCCGTAAGAATTCCATACAAAAAGGCAGTTCTCAAGTTTCCCTATTTTCCGACTTTTCCGAAGGAAAAACAAATTTCTGCCAATTATGAAAAATTGAAAAAAAAATTGAGCAAACTGGGACAACGTTCTTTCTTGATAAATTACTATACATTTTTCAAACTATATTTCACAATAATCCGAAATTTTTCAGCAACACAACAAATTTTTCACCTTTACGTCGTCTGAAATCATCAAATCAAGCGATACAATGGAAGATTTCGTCGAAGGCATCCAAATGTTTCAATTTTTTTCTGGAATTTTATAAGTTTTCCACCAAGAATTTTTCTATTTTTCAATTTCAAAAGTCATAATTGTTCGAAATTGTTCACATTTACATCGCCAAAAATTACAAAAACATACGATAAGATGCTAAATTTTGTCGAAAAAAAAGAACTTTTTTTTTGGTATTT
Organism: Muscina levida; assembly: GCA_964034835.1. Lineage (NCBI taxonomy): Eukaryota > Metazoa > Arthropoda > Insecta > Diptera > Muscidae > Muscina > Muscina levida. The sequence goes on from OZ035883.1 coordinate 77,504,997, forward strand.
TCCAACTAAAACTTTCTATTTTTCTATTCGAAAACCGACAAAAATTCAATATGCAATTTACCTCAAATCAGGCGATGAAATGCAAAATTTTGCCGAAAAAATTCACATTTTTCGGTTTTTTTGGAATTTTCCGAGTTTTCCACCGACAATTTATATATTTTTCTATTCGGAAAGTCATTTCGGAATAATTATCCGAAATTTTTCGCAAGTTACATCGTTCAAACTATCAAATAGTACGACAAAAAGCAAAATTTCGTCGAAAAATAGTATTAAAATTTTTCGAATTTTTCCGGAATTTTCCGAATTTTCCAAAAAAAATTTTTTTATTTCCCATTCGAAAAATCATTCATAACAATTGCACAAAAAATTCCATACAAAAAATCAATATTCGGGTTTTCCAATTTTCCGGCTTTTCCGAAAGATTTTTCCAAAATTTTCTTTCGTAAATACCTACTCCTGGCAATTACGAATAACTGAAAAAAAAATTGAGCCAAATCGGTCCAACCGTTCTCGAGTTTTGCGCTTAGCAACACATTCAGCGACTTATTTTTATTTTATAGATAGATATTCAATATATTTATTTAATTTGCACAGTGGGGCATATTGGACAAAACATGTTCACAACTTTTAAATTATTATTCTGATCATTTAAAATGTACTAGAAATTTGTAGAGGAAGAGCCAGGCTTTCCAAATTTTACATTCAGAGGCTCCCTATGTCAATGCATTGTGTAATACAAGGTTCTAAAGTTGAACAATTTTACACTTATCGACTGTTTACATAGATTTTGTACTTTTGAGATTCTCCAACGCAAGGCAAATATCTTTTAACGTTATTTGCATATTATCTATTTGAAACTGTCAATTTTTTCGTCCACTTTTTTCAGAGTTTGATTTATGAGAAAGTTTGCATCACAATGTAGAAGAAGAATATTTCTGAAAACACAAGTGAATTGAGAAAACTTCCATAAAGAACACACTTTAAAAACTTGTAAGTTACCTCCGGCCGTTTAGACATGCCGACTTTTTGAAGGTGAAATCTTTTAATATATACCTTAAAGGTAACATGATTCATTCAGTATTTTCTTTAAACCTATCTTATATATAACCAGTACAGAAATTTCAGTCAGTTGAACTGACTGATAAATAACATCACCCAATATAAGATATTGTTTAAGTCTTGAGTTATTGAAATTAACCGATTTGTAATTAAAACCAGTTAGAAAGTTCCAGTCGGGCAACCCAACTTACATTTACCCTCAGTAAAACAAATAGTTTTCTATTATATTGATATTATTACTCGATTTCTAAAGTGGGGGGAGTGGTACATTTGTATGGGAAGTACGAGAAGGGGTGTGGTTAGGCTTCCAGATTTATTCTCCATTACTTTATCCTGTTATAGCTTTACTAATAACAGAATTTGGGCACGATTGCCTTGGGTGTACTGATATTATTAGTACATCCCTAAAGTGGGCGGAAAGGTATATTTGTATGGGAGGTACCATAAGGGGCGTCGCTAGACTTCCAATTTTTTCTCCAAAACTTTGTCCTGTTATAACATAACAAAATACAGAATTTGGGCACGATCGTGTCGGATGTATTGATATTATTACCCTATTTCTGAAGTGGGCGGAGTGGTACATTTGTATGGGAGGTACCAGAAGGGGCGTGTCTAGACTTCCAGATTTTTTCTCCAAAACTTTATCGTGCTTAAACTTTACCAAATACAGAATTTGGGCACGATCGCATTAGGTCTTTTAATAATATTAATCGATTTCTAAAGTGGGCGGTACCAGATGTGTATGGGAGCTACCAGATGGGGCGTGAATAGACTTCCAATTTTTTTCTCCAAAACTTTATCCTGTTATAGCTTTACTAAAAATAGAATTTGGGTACGATCACGTTTAATTTACTGATATTATTTCTCCATCTCTATAGTGGGCGGAAAGGTAGATTTGTATGGGAGGTACCAGAAGGGGCGTGGCTAGGCTTTCAAAATTTTTTCCAAAACTTTATCCTGTTATAGCTTTACTAAATACAGAATTTGGGGACGATCCCGTAGGGTGTATTGATATTATTACTCGATTTCTAAAGTGGGCGGAATGATGTATTTGTATGGGAGGTACCAGAAGGGGCGAGGCCATGTAGCCCATTTGCAATACCGTAAGTAGTTTTGAGAAAATAATAACTCGTGCAAAATTTCAAAACATTTGGTTGCGTCTTTCGAAAGTTATCGTGCGAACCAGCCGGACAGCCACCAGACAGACAGACAGACAGACAGACGGACATGGCTCAAACGACTTAAAAAGTCATGAATCGAATTTGGTTCAAAGAAACCTACGGTCTAAAGTCACTCCTTCTATGTGTTACACTTTTGGGTCGTATCAAATGATATATACCTTCATCCATTAGGGTGATGGTATAAAAATGAATTGCTGTGCAGTTGTCTCGCTAAAACTCAAAAACGGCTGGACCGATTTTCAAAATTTTTTTTTTGTTTTGTTCGCTATAGCTTCCGGATGGTTTAAAAGGTTTTATTTTTTCAAAAAGTGGGCGGCGCCAAGCCCCTTTTTCCAAATATCGCTCTGACTGCTTTTCTAATAGACCGATTGATACAAAAATTTTACCACGAGGTACTGTTGACCTGTAGATAGTTCCTGACTACATTTGGTTGTAATTGGATAAAGGGGCGTGGCACCGCCCATACAACTTGAAAATTAAAAAGGCTATATTTCATGAACTATCAGAGATATGAAGCAGAGATTTGGTATATATGTTGTTTGTGCAGTATTAATTACAACCATGATGGAAGTGGGCGGTGCCACGCCCCCTTTTCAAAAATCGCTCTAACGGCTTTTCTAATAGATCGATTGATACAATGAGGTAATGTTGACATATAGATAATTTCAGGCTATATTTGGTTGTGATTGGATGAAGGGGTGTGGCACCGCCCATACAACTTAAAAATTAAAAAGGCTATATTTCATGAACTATCAGAGGTATGAGATGACATTTGGTATATATGTTGTTGGAGCAGTATTAATTGCAGCCAGGATTGAAGTGGGCGGTGCCACGCCTCCTTTTTAAAAATCTCTCTGACGTCTTTTCCAAAGACAGATTGATACGAAAATTTTAACAAGTGGTACTGTTGACCTGTAGGTATTTCTTGGCTACATTTGGTTGTGATTGGATAAAGTGGCGTGGCACCGCCCATACAACTTGAAAATTAAAAGGGCTATATCTCATGAACTATCAGAGGTATGAAGATGAGATTTGATATATATGTTGATGAAGCAGAATTAATCACTGCCAGGAAGGAAGTGGGCGGTGACACGAACCCTTTCAAAAAATCGCACTAATGGCTTTTCTAATACACCGATATATACGATAATTTTCGAAAGTGATACTGATGACCTGTTGATAATCTCTGGCTGTACTTGGTTGTGATTGGAAAAAGGATCGTGGCGCTGCCCATACAACTTGAAAATCGATAGGGCTATATCTTATGAACTATCAGAGGTATGAAGATGAGATTTGGTATATATGTAGTTGGAGCGGTATTATTTACATCCAGGGATGAAGTGGGCGGTGCCACGCCCTTTTTTCAAAAATCGCTCTGACGGCTTTTATAATAGACTGATATATACGATAATTTTAGAAAGTGATACTGATGACCTGTTGATAATCTCTGGCTGTACTTGGTTGTGATTGGATAAAGGATCGTGGCGCCGCCCATATAGCTTGAAAGTAAAAAATGATATATCTCATGAACTATCAGAGGTATGAAGATGTGATTTGCTACATATGTTGTTGTTACAGTATGTATTACAGTAAGCGTGGAAATGGGCCACACCTCTTTTAAAATAATCAGTTATAACTGCCATAGTAATAGTTTGATCGTCCTCAAAATTAATTTTTTTTCCCGCAAAAATCTAATCTACGATGAATTGTTACAAAATTTCACCAATAATTTCTGTGTCTAAAATCACTTCCTAACTTGCGCTGGGAAACATGAAGGTTTCAGATTGAGATTTTTTTTTTGGTTTTACATAAGCAAAAACCGAAAACTCAGATATATATTTTTCTTCTGCGTAATTCTGACTTTCCAACAAACTAAATGAGGCATTACAGAAGCAAATCTATGTATTGGTTAAAAAGTTATGGCGCAGAATATTGGACGGGATTCCAAACAAATTTAAAAATGCACCATTCACTTCGTCTTGGTCTCCAAACATCGGAATGGTAGGTTAAAATCAGTGCCGTGGCCCATCGGTCTTAAGTTTTCGATAATTGCTCATACACTAAAAAAATATCTCCACTTGAAATCTTCATGCTTCTCAGCGCGAACTACGAATTGGTTTTAGACATATACTTTCTTAGTGAAATTTTAATAGAATTCATCGTAGATTTCGATTCTGGTATACTCTTACCATTTTTCAATTACTTTTCAAGAGAGCGAATCGGTAAAAAATCCTATAGATAGAAAAATTAAGCAATATTCATTGTAGTTATACTGAAAAACACCTTTTGTTTGATTGGGACATAATTTAAATTTTTATAATATGTCAGAGGAAACATAACCAAAAATTTGTAAATAACCTATGTATGGGATATTTTTTAACGTATAGAACTTCTGATATGTATAAGTGTAAATCTAGCTGTCATACTAATGAAATGTGATAGACTATCTTTCAGTATACTTTGGAAAATCACCATGTAAAAACTACACAAGAACAACGTTTACAAATCTTGCAAATTCAATTTCAAAATGAGCGTCCTGTTCTCCAAACTTATGAAGCCCTTTGTCAAGTTTACGGTAAATATAATCAGAGATCTGAGCAGGTAAGAGAAGCCATCGACGCTGTAGACGTAAGGTGACAGGGGACTCGAATTTATCGAACCGACGCTGTTCTCAGCAACTAGGTCTCTGCAAATACTGAGGAAAGATCTTGGCCTACATTCATATAAAATCCAACTGATAGAAGAACTAGAGCCAGTGGACGTTCAATTGATTTTTTTTATTTATCATGTCATAGCAAATTATTCGAAAAAGAAATGGATCCAACACGACGGCGTAACATGCCATACATCCCGTGAGACCATCACTTTCTTAAGCCAAACATTGGTGACCGAATTATCTCAAACCAGTACAGAAATTTCAGTCAGGTAAACTGACTGATAAATACCATCACCCAATATAAGATTTTGTTTAAGTCTTGAGTTATTGAAATTAACAGATTTTTAAAATAAAATTACTTATGTATTATTTTTTGTCTGCATGTAGAGCAAAAACATACAAATTTTTTTCTATTTGTACACAAGGTACAATTAGGGGCAGCACAACGTGTCTGACTTTTTTTCGTATGTAAAAGGGGAAATATCCTATATATTTATATAGGAGGTACCAGAAGGGGTGTGCCAAATAGTTAGGGTTGCTGAGGCTTTGCTTCCTATTACAAGAAAAATTAACTGACCAAATTTGATTATCCCCCCAGGTGCCGGTTTAGAAATTATGGGAGAAATTTTAATTTTCCAAACAAAGTCATTTTGTATGGGAGGTACCAGAAGGGGTGATCCGATATAGTCCATATTCATTTCTGATTAAAATCTTCATAACCGTACACCTTACGCAAAATTTTACTGAATTCAGTGTACTTACAAAAAAGATATGTATGTGAGACTATGGGGGTGGGTTCGGTCATTTGTATGGGAGATACAACAGGGGTGTGTCAAATAGTTAGGTTTTCTGAGGTTTTGCCTTCTATCAGAAGATAAATTTACCGATCAATTTTCGTTACCCCCCAAGTGTCCGTTTGGAAGTTATGGGAGAAATATTAATTTTCCAAAAATGGGTAATTTTGTATGGGAGGTACAAGAAGGCGTGACCCGATATAGTCCATATTTATTCGTAATTCAACTTTTCATAAGCGAACATCACACGCAAAATTTTAATGAATTCAGTTTACTAACAAAAAAAATATGTATGTAAAAGTATGAGGGTCAATTCGGTCATTTGTATGGGAGGTACCAGAATGGGTGTGGCAAAGGTTTCGGTTTTCTTAGGGTGTGTCTACTTTTGCAAGATAAATAAACTGACCAAATTCAAACATCCTCTGGTTGTCCGTTTGGATGTTATGGAAGAAATATTAATTTTCCAAAAATAGGTAATTTTGTATGGGAGGTACCAGAAGGGGTGGTGCTATTCAGCCCATTTACAATCCCATTAGTTCGTTTTGAAAAATATTGATACTGGTAAATTTTCATACCGATCCGTTTAGGATTACTCGAGTTATCCTGCTGACCAGCCATCCAGCCAGCCAGCCAGACAGACGGACATAGCTCAATCGTCTTAAAAAGTCCTGAAACGAATTTGGTCTTAAGATACTTGGGGTCTAACTCGTCTCCTTTAATGCGTTACACTTTTTTTCGTATCAAATGATATATACCCTCATCCCTAAGGGTGATGGTATAAAAATGGTAATACGAGTTCAATACAAAAATAGTATTTGGGAGTATTGTTGATCCGTGTGAGAAGAAGACATGGCAAAAGAGGTTTTTATGGTTAAAGCATGAAGTATCAAACGAAATTTTATTTTTGAAAAAATAATAAAAACAGGAAGCCTCTGAATACAATATCCCAAAAGTCTGACTCCTTTTCTACAAATATCTAGTACGTTTAAAAATGATGAGTATGGTATCTTAAAAGTTGTATTATTATTACAGCGATTTTTTCAATCGGCCCCATTGTGATTTGTTAAGAAGGAATTTTCCCGCATTCCGAATAAATTCAATTTTCTTTCTCCCCTTTTGGTGGATGGTACTCCCTGAAGTTAATTCGTAATGTAACACAAAGTTAAAGGTGTCACATTCTAGTGGAAGTTAATGGTGCCATTACCATATGATCCCTGTGTGCGGAAAACAAAAATATGCTAAATAATGGACAAAACAAAACAGAAAAGGGATAAATTGAGGAAAATAAAAATAAACCCAAAAAGAAACAGTGGGTACATAGAATGACTATCTCCAATAGCATCCAATAAAAAAACCCAATAACTCTTACCATGGCAACCACTGTAACTTATTTTCCGGGTTTCCCAAATTTCCCACATTAAGTTCAACTACAGCTCTGTCGCCCATTAAAGTTTGTAAGTTATCCACCTACATAAACACACAACAAAAAACAAGAAAAACCTTTCATGAATAATTTAATTTCTACCTTTATCATTGTTTGGAGATTATGTTCACCATCATTATAATAAAGTGTACAAAATTATAGGAAAAGCAGTTAGGGTTAAAACAAAACAAATTGATCCACACTGAATGCCATTAACTTTTTACAATTGCTAAGGAGTCGGATAACAGACGGCGATATCTGCATTTATAGTGTGACGTTGTGTGGCAACATTGAGGCAGATAAGTGGAAATAATACGCCACAAATTTAAGTTAGTAGATGCTATGGGAATGCAGTGTTCAAAAGTCTGAATTGTTTGTCACTAGGGGATTAATTCAATATGTTATTTTCTCTATTTATTTTAAAAAATTATAGCGTCCTTTGTTATGTAAGGTAAACAGTAAAACAACAAATCTCTTCCGAAAGCTTTAGCCTTACTATGGTGTGGAAAGAAAATTTGTGGGGAAATGAAATCCAACATTCTCATGTTGATTTAATGGTTAATTTGAGTATTTGGATATAATTTTTTATATGACTACGTCTTATTTGCATAAATGAATTACAAACACCTAATAATGAACCAAAGCACCAATTCAGTCACAACAGAATCTGATGACTAACTTGTCACAAAGTTCAAAATGCATCACCGTAGTAAGTGTATATAACTATCTGATTAGATAGGTTTTTGGTTGCGAATAATATGATACAAAATTTAAATTAAAATTGATTTCAATTATTATAATACGTTTAGCATTTATTTCACTTTTTTTGATGAACACATTTTTTACACATTTCTTTGATCTAATGAGCAAATCGCGACCTAAAGGTTGTAAGTCCAGTTTTTGCCTAAATGTAATTTTGATATAGAACGCAAGATAAATTGAAAACGCATCTGGCTTTAAAAAAAAACACCAACAATATATGCGTTGTCGCCTTTCATGCACATAATTGCATTAAAAGTTTTGAAAAAGTAAGTCGTTAAAGGAAACAGTGGCCGTGTTCGGAAAAATGTCAACCAGAGGGGAAAAATTTTTTTTTTACTTTTACAAAAAATTTTTGTGTGTATTAAATAATAAGTGTCTAATAAATCTGGAAAAATCTGTTGTTGGTCGAAAATTGCAAAACAGTGGCAACCCTGGCATGTTTTTTCTAGTAAGCTTTATACTGAGATGTAAAACAAAACGGATAGCTCACAGAAAAAGGTAAAAACAACCTATTTTGCTCCGAAAATTGCATTGTTTTCTTTTGCAATAAATAGATAAAGAATTGTTTTAGTGCTGAAACCAAAAAAAAAAATTAAAAAAAATTTTTAAATGCACATTTGATGGCAATGAAAACTGCGCAATTTCAGTGTAATGTGAAAGACTAAAATTGGAAAAGTTTAATAACGGTGGTTGCACTCTGCTGTTTTGTTATGAAAACATAACTATTTCTGAGCTGGAGTTCCTAATATCTGGAATGGGTGGTATTTTTAAAGATTAATGCTGGTTTCTCAGTTTAAATTGACATCAAATGTGTGTAATGTGAAAGACCACTTGAAAAAAAAAACACTTAAATTTTTTTTTGGTAGGATCCACTCACATGTGGAAAAAAAAATAAAAATTACATCGAAAAGCTAAAAAAGAATGGTAAATACGAAGAACACAAAAGAAAGTGGGCAGAAGCTATGCGTAAATTGAGAGAAAACCGTAAACTGAAGGAAAGTGAAATGCCAAGAAAGGATCGTGAGTCTCTTGTAGAAAGACGTCGCAAAGACTACGTAAATGCATTCAACCTTACACCTTCAACCATTTCTGTCGAAGAAGTCACTGATGAAGACTTTTGTAAAATAAACAATAAATAAAATGTTGCCGATTTTTTTTTAACACAAAAAATATTCGTGATATTGCGTCGGCCCATCAAATACAGCAAGAGTCCGGCAATATCCGCATTTTTTCAACTTCCAAAGAAGGATATAATCAATCTTAAATAAAAAATAACTTAAAATCAAAAGAGAAACAGAATAAAAATAGACTTTGAATAACTTTTTTTTTTACATTTTTTTATAATTCCGCAAATATAACCGTTTTCAAAAGAATGTTGTTTTATTTGGCATACGGAACAATGGTGACATAAAACTTTAAAGCTTACTAGAAAAAAATGCTGAGGCTGGAATTTTCGACCAAAAAAACAGTGTTGCCAAATTTATTAGACACTTCTTATTTCATACACATCAAAAAATTTTTCGCAAACACGGCCAGGTGTGGGCACGCCCTTAAATATTGTTATGATGTTTTCGAATTTTTTGACACCTTTCTTTTTTTTGCCATAAAAAGCTGATAAAAACATGGTTTTGTGCCACCTGTCACAAATTCCTCTCCCCCACCTCCCAAACCATGATATTTATTACGATCCCTTAGCCCCAAGACCTAATATTGGACTTTGGTTGTAAAAAAATTTCTTTAAGAAGCATTTATAAGCACTAAAAGTCGTTTTTAAATGAAAAAATTTGTACGATGTAATGTGAAAGACTTTCGTTGTAATGTGAAAGACTTGATATTTGTAGTCCTACTGGGGTTTCTAAGCAACATATTTAAACCGTTTAAATGCAATTTCCTTTCTTCATTATTCAACTTTTATCTCCAAAAGTACGGGGACAACCCGTTGTCTATAAGAGCAGAACTTTTAGAAAGTATCTGTCTACCTCAAAAGTGACTTCCAAAATTTGTAATGTGAAAGACCGTCTTTAACTGCTTATACCATGAAAACCATAGGACCTGGAAAAAAAATTTCTTTGAAGGAAATGTGCACACTGTTAAGCTTTATAATTTCCATGCAAAAAACATTAGCATTTAACTAGTTTCAAACCAATTTTTTCACATTTGTGTGTACAAATGTAATGTGAAAGACTGCGAACACGGCCAGTACAGTTTTTTTGATCCTCCTGTAACATTTTCAATTTTGGACTTACACCCTTTGCGACTTTAGGTCGCGAAATGTGCAGTTGTATACCATTTTTAGATACATTAATCTAAAAACACTTTGATCATTATTGCAAGATTGGTTAGTAGAAGGTGGGCCGGCCGTAGCATGATAGTTATAACACGCAACTATCATGCGAAAGATTAAATATTCACAAACAGCTGACATTCGCATTCGTCTATAAAGAGGAGGTGCCGTTATGTGAATCTAAAAAAAATAGAAAGCTTGTTAATTCACAATAGAGAAGAGAGAAGCTATCCCCTAATTCATTCTTGCAGGGCAAAGTGAATTTAAGATATTACAAGCCTTCAAGAAAAAAGTTAAGCCATCGATAAAACAATAAACTTCAATAGGGCACCAAATTGTTCGACTCATGGCTCCAGTCATCAACATTTTTCTTTCATTGCCGGCCCCCTCGATGTTGTCGACAGCAACTTCGCAGCATAAGTGTCGAGTCAATCAGCATGTCTAGTAAAAAGCTTCTAAAACAGTGACGTTCGCATTCATCGATAAACAAGTAGGTGCCGTGTGAATCTTAAAATAGAAAGCGTGTTAATTCACAATAACGCGAGAAGCTATCCCAGACCTCATTCATGGGGTGTAAAAGGAAATTAAGTTTTACTTTAAGCTAAGCAAATCACTTGGAAATGGTGAATCAAATAGGGAATGGGGTATTATCCAATTTGTGCCTTTCTCAACATTATTAACTTGGGAATAACCAGAAGCTCTATTTGGAGGTCCCCAAACAACTCACAACTTCCGAGATATCAGGTATTCCTCGAGCAATGCCCCTGGACATCCTCTCAGTGGTAGCAAATATGAGAAGACGAAATGTTGAGTAAACTTAATGGCATGATCATCTTCATTATGATGTTTACGAGATCGCATGACACACTATCTTAAAAATACCTAATTTCCCTTTACATTCCATGAATGAGGAGGTGTAAGATTCACAACTAACGGCACCTACTGGTTTATAGACGAATGCGAACGTCACTGTTTGAGAAGATTTTACTAGACATGCCCATTGACTCGGCACTATAGTGGTAAAAACACGCGACTACCATGCGCGAGATCACAGGTTCAACTCCTGGCTCCAGTTATCTTAAAGAAAAATTTTCTATCATTGCCGGCTTCCCTCGAATGTTGTTGACAGCAACTTCGCAGTATAAGTGTCGAGTCAATAGGCATGTTTAGTAAGAGCTTCTCAAACAGTGACGTTCGCATTCGTCGATAAACAAGTAGGTGCCGTTAGTTGTGAATCTAAAAATAGAAAGCGTGTTAATTCACAACAACGCGAGAAGCTATCCCATACCTCATTCATGGGGTGTAAAGGGAAATTAAGTTTTTTTAAGTGTGTCAGAAACGCCAGAATAAGGGGGTTTGTTTAAAGTAATTGAAAGATTTGTTTGAAGTAGGCATTGGCTATCTAGATGGTGTGCAATTTTGTGATGTTTACCTTCCATTGCGTTTGGTTACGAGCCTTGTACTCAATATTTCGATCATTGTTGCAATTGAAGTGAAAACAGTTTAATTTCGGAAAATCTTACTTACTTACTTACTTACTTAAGTGGCCTTTTACAACTTACGAACGTAGTTCATAAATTTGATGCCTGAAGTGTTAAAGAATTCCACACGCTTCGGTCTTCTGCGTGCGTTCTCCAGTTGGTCCTACCAGATGGTGGCACGTCGCCAACCACTTGGTCCTTCCAACGATGTTTGGGTCCCCCTGCTCTGCGCCGTCCTTCAGGTTCGCCTTCAAACACCTTTCTCGCTGGAACTTTAACATCCATCCTGGAAACATGTCCCAGCCATCGTAGTCGTTGGATTCTGACTCTTTAAGTTAAGTCAATGTCGCGGTAAAGCTCATACAGCTCATGGTTCATCCGATGGCGTAACTCGCCGTCGAAACAGATAGGTCCATATATTTTTCGTAGTACTTTTCTCTCGCATGCTCCAAGGTTTTGTATGTCCGTTGTCGTAAGCACCCATGATTCGGCAGAATACAACATACTCTTTGTTCGTCGAAATCATTATTTTTGTTTTGTCCTCGTTGACCGCTAAAACCATTTTTGCTGACTCCTTTTCTAGCGATGAGAAACCCGCAGTAACATCCAGCAGATTTCGGCAATGATGACTATATCATCGTCATAGGCTAGTGGCATGTGGCCCTTGTGGAATAAGCTGCCAGATATGTTGACACCAGCCTTTCTCATCACCTTCTCCATAACTATATTAAATAGCGTACAGGACAGGCTATCACCCTGCCTGAGACCTCTTTCCATGTTGAATGGTTCAGAGCGATCCTTACCAATCTTAACCGAGGATTTGGTGCTTTCCAAAGTATATCTGCAAGGTCGAATTAGCTTTGCAGGAATACCAAACTCAGACATGGCCTTATATGGCTTATTCCTTATCGGAGAGTCGAAGGCAGCTTTGTAGTCGTCAAAGAGGTGGTAGGTGTCGATCTTCTTTTTATGAGTTTTTTTCCAGGCTTTGTCATAGAGTGAATATTTGATCCCTCGTAGATTTACCAGGTCTAAAGCCGCACTGATATGGTTCAATTAGTTTTTCTACAAGTGGCTTTAGACGTTCACACACTATGCTTGAAAGGACCTTGTACGCAATTGGTTATAGGCTTATTCCTTGGTAGTTCTTACATTCACTACGCTCTCCTTTCTTGTATGCGGGACATAACAAACTGAGACTCCAATCCCCGGGAATGCTCTCCTCTAGCTAGATGTTCTCCATAAACTGATGCATGCTCCTAATCAGCTCTTCCCTGCCAGCCCTAAAAAATTCAGCAGGGAGACCATCGGCTCCAGCAGCTTTGTTGTTTTTAAGGCGGGAGATGCCATACGTATCTCGCTCTGGCTCGAAGGTGGACAGTTAATACCATCGTCATGGATTGGAGAGGGGTTTTCTATTTATCCAGTAAATTTCTAAAATGATCTCTTCATTTCTTCAGACCGTTATCCGGGTCCGTCACTAGCTGACCATCGCTGTCCTTGCAGGAGGACAACCCTGTTCCGCGCATTCTTGCCTTAACTCTCTTGTAGAATTTTCGGGCTTCCCCTCTACTTCGGAGCAACTCAGTGCACTCATCCTGCCTCTTCTTTAGCTCCTTCTTTGTCTTTGCCTCTCGTGTCTTCTCCCTGTGCCGTTCACGAACAGCTCGCGTTGCCATTGGCTGCAGTTTCGCCCTGTATGCGGCATCCGTCCCTCTCGTGGCATTGCGACATTCACCATCGTACCAGGCATCTTCTTGAGACGGCTTTGAGTACCCAAGTACGCTTCTCGCAGTCCGTTCTATGTAGTCGGCTATCTACTGCCACTGCGAGAGCATTCCGCAGCAGTTGAGTTAGATGGTTGGAGTAGGCGCCCTCTATCTCTGTGGTCCGCAGTTTACCGATGTCTGGCTTTCGTTCTGCCTGGTTACGTACGTTTTTCGTCATGCTTCGCCTTGTGCGTACCTTAATTGCGGTAAGGAAGTGTTCGGAGTTAATGTTCGCACCCATGATAATCATGTTGCCTCATGTTGTTGCATGTTGCCTTATGAATATTTTTATGGTCAAATCTGATGCCAGTCTGATGCCATTGTTCGACGTTTCGGTGTGCAGACTAAATTTTCCGAGGGTAGGCTCGAATGTGGTCTCCCTCCCTATTTAAGTATTAAAATCGCCTAGTACAATTTTGATGTGAGGGCTGGCTGTCATATAAATTTTCTTGGCTCTTGTAGAACTCGTCTTTGTCCTCATCGCTTTTCTCTTCTGTCGGAGCATGGGCACATTTAAGTGTTATGTGGAAAAACTTTGTTTTGACTCTTATGGTGGCTATACGTTCACACACCGGATTGAACCTTGAGACTAGGTGTCGCAGTCTCTTGCCAACCACAAATCTACATCCAAACTCGTGCTTGCCCGCATGGCCACTATAGTAGATGTCGCACGTCTTCATGCGCGATCACCCGTGTCCCGTCCACCGGATTTCTTGTAAAGCGGTTATGTCAGCCTTGTATTCTTCGAGGACTTCCGCCAGTTGGATGGAGGCACCTGGTCTATACAGTGTTCTAACATTCCAGGTGCATATCCTCAAATCTTGGTCCTTAATTCGCTTGCGGTTGACGACAACCGCATTTTGGGGGTACCGTTTTATTCTTTTCTAACTTCTTTTCATTGCAATAGTTTAAATATCAGTGGCGGGTTGCAAGCCCAGCGCATCACGTCGCAGTTTGCTCCTCTTGCCAGGATTTTATAATAGCCGCCCATTCTAGGTCAGACGCTGACCAGGGTACCGCTCACTCTGAGCCGACGTGCCTGGCTTTTAAGTTTCGCCCTTCACAGTTAGCCGTGCTCTGACGGGTGTCAAAGTCACGTTTCCAGGAGTCACCACGTGGAGGTACTCCGTCCGCCGTTTTGTCCTCGTTCACCGTTAGGCCTATTTTCGCTGATTCCTGCTCTGCCTTCGCAGGTAGGCTGCAGTCACATCCCGCAGTTTTCGACCGATGATGTCTACATCATCAGCGTACGCGAGTAGCATGTGGCTTTTGTTGAATATAGTGTCACTCGTGTTTACTGCAGCTTTTCTTATATCATCTCCATCACAATGTTGAAGAGATCGCACGATAGGCCATCGCCTTGTTTTAGGCCTCATCTGGTATAGAATGGCTCCGTAAGGTCCTTGCCAATCTTCACTGAAGACTTCGTGACAGTCAGCGTCATTCCGCAAAGACGTATCAGCTTCGCTGAAATACCAAACTCAGCCATGGCTTCGAGTAATTTCTGCCGTATCGGGCTGTCGAAGGCAGGTTTATAGTCGACGGAAAGATGGTACGAGTCGATCTGTTTCTCTTGGGTCTTTTCCAGGATGTGCCGAAGTGTGAAAATCTGGTCAGTTGTTGATTTTCCAGGTCTAAAGCCACACTGATAAGGCCCGATCAGGTTGGATAACACTGGCTTTAGTCTTTCATAGCACATAGCATACTCGACAGGACCTTATATGCGATGGGTAAAAGGCTGATCCCGCGGTAGTTGGATCACACACTTGGATCACCACACACTTGGATCACCTTTTTTAAGCACAGGACATAATACGATTACATTCCCATCGTCGGGCATGTACTCTTTTTTTTTTCGAACGTTCCCACGCCTCACACTTACCCGCCCCTACCGCCGAGAGGGCACTGTCCCTTAACGTGGGACAACGTACACACCAAGGTCCGGACTATGGCGGATTAATTTAGAGTAGTTGGCAACCCCGAAAAAAGAAAATTTAATATCAGCTACAGAAAATCATCAGCTGAATTAAAAATGGATAAGATATAATAAAAATAACGATAAGACGACAACTAGGGTATTCAGTTCAGATGTCTCATAATACAAAGTTTCAACATTCCGATATCACTATTATAATTTACTACATCACGAAGTTGGTTGTAATCATTACAAATTCTACGGAAGGGGTAAGAATTTGCATAATTTGTCCTATAGAAGTTTAAAGATATTGGGTAAAAGTGTCTAGAGAATCTACAAGGGACATTGAAATTGACATTCGAAAGCAGAATTGGCGAATCAGCATCACCATCCAAGAGTCTGCACACAAACGAAACCCCAAGCATAGTCCTTCTACTCTCAAGAGTAAGTAGTCTAATGAGTTTTAATCTACTCTCATACGACGGCAAATTATTGTCACATCTCCAACCGAAACTACGAAGACAGAATAACAAAAATTGCTTTTGCACTGATTCAATGGAATGCATATGTATACGGTAATATGGATTCCAAACAACACATGCATATTCCAGCAAAGGTCTTACTAGAGATATGTATAGATGTTTAGTGATGTACGGATCAGAGAATTCCTTAGCCCATCTTTTAATAAATCCAAGTGTAGATCTAGATCTATTGACAACCATGCTTATATGAGATATAAAGTCCAATTTCCTGTCCATAAGAACGCCAAGATCAATAAATGTGGTAACAGAATCCAAAACAAGACCATCAATACAAAATGTAGATAAAATTCTATTACAGCGAAAAAATGACATATGTGTACACTTTTTTAAGTTGAGATCCATTAAATTGGCCTTGCACCAATTAACAAAGCGGTCAATATCATTCTGAAGTTTGACCGTATCGCCACAGCTGCTAAATAACTTCACATCATCAGCGTACATAAGTATTGAACTATACAAGATAATAGAAGGAAGATCATTTAAGAATAACAAAAATAGCAAAGGGCCTAAATGACTACCCTGAGGAACACCGGATGTTACATTAACCACCCTGGACACTGTATTATAAAACATTACACGTTGCGTCCTTCCAGAAAGGTAAGATTTGATCAAATGAAGGAGATTCTCAGGAAATCCCATACGATCTAGTTTCATCAACAAAATACGATGATCAACCCTATCGAATGCTTTACTAAAATCGGTGTAAATTACATCAGTTTGCATTTTCTTAACAAATCCCAAGAAAACATGTGTTGTAAACTCAAGGAGATTAGTAACCGTAGAACGAGCCTTGAGAAAGCCATGTTGTTTCGGTGAGATAATTGACTTGACCTGAAATGTAAGGTTCTCGGTAACTAGTTTTTCCATTAACTTAGGGATGTCACTGAGTTTGGCAATACCCCTATAGTTAGAAATGTTTGATTTTGTACCAGACTTAAATAATGGTAATATATACGACTCTTTCCACATGGATGGAAAATGACCTAATCTCAAAAGCTTGTTAAAAATATCAGTTAAGGGATAACAAAGACCCGATGCACAACCACGCAAAATGCAGGCAGGAATACCATCAGGACCTGGTTTGCAGGAAAACTTAAGAGATGACAAAGACTTAAAAACAGAATTTATGTCAAAGCTGAAAATATTTGAGATAGATGTACTCTCAATAGCATATGGATAGTTCAAAGAAAATTGAATATTCGAGTTAGCATTCCTATACGTGGATTGGAAAAAATCTGCGAACATATTACCGATTTCGATGTAATCCGACGATGAATCGTCATTGAAATGCATTGTAGGCGGAAAGGACGCCGATTTGCGTTTAGAGCGCACAAAGTCGTAGAAAGACTTAGGGTCGTTAGCAAAGTTAGATTTCAGATTATCCAAATACCGCGCATAGCAATGTTTATTTAATATGTTGTACTCAGCACGAACGGCTGAATTATTAGCAAAATCAAAAGTCGAACCGGATTTTTTAAATGTCTTAAATAGGCGAGATTTTCTGTTTTTAAGCCTTGACAACTCCCTTGTACTCCAAGGTGAACCACTGTGCATCAAGTTACGGCGAGTCAGAGGTATGCATTTAGAAAAACATGTTTCAATAATCTTATAAAATTTTTCCAAAATTACATCCATGGATCTGGAATTGAAAGGGTACATTGTTAATAGCGATGGCCAGTCAATTTCACTAAAGCAGGAATTAAGTTTCACGTAGTTGGCTCGCTTGAAATAGAAAGACTTAACAGTAGAAGGAATAACATCATTTCGGTTATAAGCGGAATCTGCCTCGATAGTGATCACAATAGTAGGGTGATAACGATCTTCGGGTAGTGAAATAGCATCAATACGATCCAAAGAAAACCCTTCAATGTTATCAGCAAAAACAAGATCCAACAAACGGCCCATTGAGTTCAATACCCCATTCATTTGGTACAACCCAAGATCAGAGATATTCTCCAAAAGAGTTTCCAGACTAGTTGACAGTGTAGAGGGTAAATAAGAAAACAAATCCTCAGAGTAATGCCAGGAGACATTGGGTAAGTTAAAATCACCAAGTATTACAATGGAGTCATCGTTTCCCAGACAGTGAACCACAGAGGCAAACGCTGCGATAAAAGCGTTATAAGTCTTAATGTCAGAGCAAGGCGGTACATATGAACAAAAAACATATATAGTTTTCGATAAAACTTTCACCTTTACACAAATAAGCTCCAGGTTCTCAACATTAGGCGTATCTACCAAATTCGCAGTGTACCTATTACTAACAGCAATTAAAACACCACCTCCACTTTTTCCAATTCTGTCACGACGAAAAATTTGAAAGTCACTACACATAATTTCGGCATCACATATGCTATCATGCAACCATGTCTCAGTAAAAGCAATAACATCACAGTCAAAACCGAAGCTATTGCTATACAGTTTCGGAAGCTTAGTGTTGAGACCACGTACATTCTGATACACAATAACAAAGCAAAGCCAAACCGTGCGCAGGAGCTGGTGCATACTCGTTATCAGCTCCTCGCCACCGGACTTGAAGAGCTCTGCGGGCAGACCGTCGGCACCGGCAGCTTTGTTGTTTTTCAGCCGCGATATTGCTCTTCTTACCTCGGCTTGACTTGGTGGTGGGCAATCTAAGCCGTCGTCGACAATTGGCGTGATAACTTCACGTGCGCTGCCTTCTGGAACCAGCAATTGCTGGAAGTGTTCTATCCATATGTGCAGCACACTCTGCGTATCCTTGACCAGATTTTCATCATTGTCCTTACAGGTGGGGAGGCCATTACCGTATCCATTTGCTCTTACTTTCTGGTAAAATTTTCGGGCCTCACCTCTATCCCTGTATCGCTCTATATCCTCGTTCTCCCGTTCCTTCATCTGACGTTTTTTTCGCCTAAATAGCTGTCTCGCCTGTTTTGCTTTCTCCTTATGCCGTTCCCTAACAGCACGGGTTACAATTGTCTGTAGCGTTGCCCTATAAGCAGCATCCTGTTCCTCGATCCTAGTTTCTTGGGGCTGCCAAAGCCACTAAGAGAGCCTGTGTTGAGCTTCAGTAACTTCTGTTACCTACTTCCTAAGACGCATCGGTGGTAGCATGCCGATTAGGTTACTCAAACGTTTCGCCTTCTAACTCTAGCTAACTTCTAAGCGGTTGCTTTAGAGTCATTGCCCGGGGAATACTTGGTCTAAGACTGGAAGTAGTTAGCTGCTTGGACAGTGCCACAAAGGAATCGCTTCTGGTCACTCCCAAGTGAGTGACAATCAGTAACTTTCAACCTCTGGGCAAAGTCCCATTTCATTTTAGCAATTGGAAATGTTTGATCGTACTGTTACAACGATTTCTTAAATTAAAATGCTAGTCCATGAGACCCAGGTTTAGGGATTAATAACAACGAGTCACTGAAGCCATCGAATATAAAACACCGACGAAAAACAAATTTTCCGAAAATAAATCCGTTTGATTAATTAATTAACAATATGAATGGGGGATTATCAAGAAAATGCGGGTACTATGTATTGAATACAAGGTCCATATCGAAAATAAATTGTAATTTTGTGCCTCCTATAAGGATTACTTTATATTTAGCAACTTGATTTTAGGGACACAGCACTCTGCCCACTCATGTCATATATAAATATCATGTCGTTTGTTCAATTGCTTCGGTTAGACTGACATTTTAGTAAAATACCAAAAATAAAATAAATGACAATCCAAACAGTTTCCCACTAATTGTAAATTTATAATGTAGTTAAATGTTCTTAGGATGCCATAAATTTGTTTATTTATTTATTTGTGGTTATTATTGTCCTTTTTTCTCCACGACATTAAAGATACCTAAATAAACACAAATATTGCGTTGGCTTACAGAAAGTGACAAGAAATTTCATTAAATCAAATGTGTACTTTAAACAAGTCGAAGATCTGGTTGGAGCGGAATTTTCCTTAACAAATTGTTTCCATTAAATTGTGTGCTTCTCGATTTAACGATAATGCGAAACAATCAAACAATAAACTCTTAACAGTATTCGTACATTTCTGTGGAAAAGATAATCCCTCAGGCTTATGATGTGCTTTTAGTCTATCGTTATTTTCAATGAATATAGAATTGGATGATGATTATCGATAAAAACGAACACAGGGTTCTACATTTTTTGTTATATTATGTTGCTGAATATCCTGCCAGTTACCTGGACGAAACATAAGACAGTGGTAAATTAGTTGGGACTAGCATTTTACTATTGCATTCAGCTTTAAGAACGCATAATCTTCAATCAATCAAATATCACACCAAAGATTTCTCATTGAAAGGCAAACATTGATGATAATTGTAAGCCGTTATGCTTTCAACATTATGTTTTCGTTTTTAAAAAACCTTCTATATATCTTTCACACTATTAAAATTGTGGGTGTATAAATGTATTACCCTGTAAACAATCATTTACAGTTCAACGCATCTGCCATGCGAAGTATAATCGCTGTTTTCAATTTAATCATTCGCAATCATTCTTTTCAAATTGACCCCATTGAAAATATACTTGATTTGAAAGTGATTGGTATGACTTGTCTGAAATTATTGCAAACTTAATTATTTGTGGACAATATAAAAATAGAAGGTCTGGTACCTAATGAAAACAACAACTTTCTAAAATTAGAAGCTGTAGCAGCATTAGTGTCTAGAATCGGTGGGAGAATTGCCTTGTATGCAATACAACATAGTATACATAAAATTCCCAACATTCTATACAGTTAATGTCATTAATAAATCAAAAAGAAAAAGCTGCATGGTGTATGTAATGTGAGTAAAATTTAAATGTCGTCGAAAACAGACAAATAACTCATTTAATAGCTGCTATTAAATGCCACTCATCATAGTATTTCCTATAACATGAATAACTTAACTATTTCTTAACTGATTTTTACAAGCAAATATTCGTTATTACCGCGAAAACATGCACTTTTTGAATAAAATAATAATAAACACTAGGGCGCACAGTGGGGAACATTTGGACATTTGGACATTTCACAAATTTCCTTATTTTGACAGATGATGTAACCTATTAAGGTGTTAATCTTTCTAAATGAAAAGCACACCACTTAGTCCTACTTGCAATCACAAAACTGTACTTTATCAAAGTTTAAAACTGCATTATTTTGATACATATGCAAAAAAATTGCATGACGACCTTAACCAATTTGGCTTATTTTTTACAGACGACTTTCTTAAAACTTTTCCAGGTTGTAAATTAAGTTTTGTTCTATTCGGATAATAATTATGAGCAAGACACCGAGTTAAAGTGTGAAAATAGTGCCTCCATATATTTGCTTGCAGTTGAGCCAAAAATTTTTTTTAGTTTTATTTTTTCACTGATTGTAATTCGTAACATAAGTTCACATTAACTGTGGTCAGTTCGAAATTTTTAGGACACGTAATCCAAAAAATATTTGACAGTAAAGTCAAAAATTATTTTTTTATCGACTTTGATAAATTTTTAAAAAATAACGGTAAGGAATTCAGAATAAAAAAAACGTACATTCTGCGCACAATTTTGTTTCCAATAATACAAATTTTGAAAATCGGTCAAGAATTGCGGCCTAAAATTTCAAATGTCCAAAAATACTTTTTTTCCCCACTGTGGGGCGGTCTTATAATGTAGCGGCTAAAAACTTCTTTAAATTTTTTTCATAAAAAAATGTGAAATAATTCAAAAAGTTAGCGATTTAGAGGCAAAAGCAGACATATTTGACAATTTATCTATACCTATATGGGTATTTCCTGGCGTTGCGGACGCACGTTTTTCTCTTAATTTTGAGTTTTCTCAAAAAATGTAGATTTTGGTATACTATAATGTTCTATGACTGAAACTTTACTTAAAATGTTGTATTCAAAATTCTGACTAACACAAAGTGCGTTACGGACACACACAATTTTCCATGGTGTCTATGAAAATTTGTGAAATTTAACGAAATTTGTTATATGATCAGTATATTCTTTTTTGAAAAATAAAAATGACATGTTGGGGTTTCATCAACAACTTACTTCACATTTTAAATAATTTTACCTTTTATGCTACTTATGTTACTTCAATCTAAATGTGCGTTACGGACACACGTTGTGGACACTAGCATTATTCTATGGATTGCACAGAGCTACAAAAAAACCAATACCTGGAAAATTATACTATTTTCTGGTAGGTACTGCTGAACACTACAAGAACCTGTTTTTCAATTTTCCCAAAACCACCTTTTCCTTTTCTTACTTTTCCGCACTTATAAGCCAGTTACGCGGATAAATATAAACCGATCCAAGTTCAATAAATTCATTATATGATTACAAAAACAACAAGTTAAAAATATAGCATTTTACTATAAAATTGTCCGTCCTTCCGCTGGAAATACCCATATATATAAAAATGGTGTGATAAGTTTATAGTAATTCAGCAATTGAAATCGGCTGGGCCGATTTTGCTCAATTTTTTTTTCTGTTGTTCGTAACTGTCAGGACAAGCTTTATGTGAAAGAAAATCCGCCGGAAAAGTCGGGTATCGAAAAAATCGAGAAATGCTTTTTTGTATGGGATTTTGTATGCAATTGTTAGGAAATGGCTTTTCGAAAAAAAAAAACTAAATTTTTGATAAAACCAGTAAGAAAGTTTCAGTCGGGCGACCCGACTTACATATACCATCACCCTCAGTAAAATAAAAAAAATTGCTATTTTATTGATATTATTACTCGATTTCTAAAGTGGGTGGAGTGGTAAATTTGTATGGGAGGTACTAGAAGGGGCGTGTCTAGACTTCTAGGTTTATCCTCCAAAACTTTATCCTGTTACAGCTTTACTAAATACAGAGTTTGGGCACGATAGCGTTGGATGTATTGATATTATTCCGATATTATTCTGGTACCTCCCATACAAATATATCATTCCGCCCACTTTAGAAATCGAGTTATAATATCAATACACCCAACGGGATCGTATCCAAATTCTGTACTTAGTAAAGCTATTACAGGATAAAGTTTTGGAAAAAAAATTGGAAGTCTAGCCACGCCCCCCACTTTAGATATGAAGTAATAATATCAATAAATCCATTGCGCTCGTACCCTAATTCTTAATTTAGTAAAGCTATAGCAGGATACAGTTTTTGAGAAAAAAACTGGAAGTCTACCAACGCCCCATCTGGTACCGCCCACTTTAGAAATCGATTCATATTATTATTAGAACTACCGCGATCGTGACCAAATTCTGTATTTAGTAAAGTTCAAGCAGGATAAAGTTTTGGAGAAAAAATCTGGAAGTCTAGACACGCCCATTCTGGTACCTCCCATACAAATGTACCTTTCCGCCCACTTTAGAGATGGAATAATAATATCAATACACTTGACACGATCGTGCCCAAATTCTGTATTTAGTAAAGCTATAACCGGGACCGGCCGTGGCATAGTGGTTAGAACATGCGACTACCATGCGGGAGATCGCAGGTTCAAACCTGGCTCCAGTCATCTTAAAAGAAAAAAAATTAATAAAATTTTCTTTCATTGTCGGCTCCCCTCGAATGTTGTTGACAGCAACTTCGCAGTATTAAGCGTCGATAGTAAGAGCTTCTCAAACAGTGACGGTCGCATTCGTCGATAAACAAGTAGGTGCCGTTAGTTGTGAATCTAAAAATAGAAAGCGTGTTAATTCACAACAACGCGAGAAGCTTTCCCATACCTCATTCATGGGGTGCAAAGGGAAATAAAGTTTTTAAGTAAAGCTATAACAGGATAAAGATTTGGAGAAAAGATCTGGATGTCTAGACACGCCCCTTCTGACCGTGACCAAATTCTGTATTAAGTAAAGTTCAAGCAGGATAAAGTTTTGGAGAAAAAATCTGGAAGTCTAGTCACGCCCATTCTGGTACCTCCCATACAAATACACTTGACACGATCGTGCCCAAATTCTGTACTTAGTAAAGCTATTACAGGATAAAGTTTTGGAAAAATAATTAGAAGTCTAGCCACGCCCCTTCTGGTACCTCCCACACAAATTCACCTTTCCGCCCACTTTAGATATGGAGTAATAATATCAATAAATCCATCGCGCTCGTACCCTAATTCTTAATTTAGTAAAGCTATAGCAGGATACAGTTTTTCAGAAAAAAACTGAAGTCTACCAACGCCCCATCTGGTACCTCTCACACACATCTGGTACCGCCCACTTTAGAAATCGATTAATATTATTATTAGAACTACCGCGATCCCGTTGGGTGTATTGATATTATAACTCGATTTCTAAAGTGGGCGGAATGATGTATTTGTATGGCAGGTACCAGAAGGGGCGGAGCCATGTAGCCCATTTGCAATACCGTAAGTAGTTTTGGTGAAATATTAACTCGTGCAAAATTTCAAGACATTTGGTTGCGTCTTTCGAAAGTTATCGTGCGAACCAGCCGGACAGCCACCAGACAGACAGACAGACAGACGGACATGGCTTAAATGACTTAAAAAGTCATGAATCGAATTTGGTTATAAGAAACCTAGGGTCTGAAGTGACTCCTTCTATGTGTTACACTTTTGGGTCGTATCAAATGATATATACCCTCATCCCTAAGGGTGATGGTATAAAAATTCGGAAAATTCCGGGAAAAATAAAAAAAAAAATTTCCGACGAAATTTTGCATTTTATCGTATTATTTGATGTGTGAACGATTTTACTGTGAAAGATTTTTGATAATTATTCTGAAATGACTTTGATAGAAAAATTCTAAGTGGAACACTCGGAACATTACGGACAATCTAGAAGAATTTGGATTTTTCGACGAAATTTTGAATCGTATCGCTTGATTTGCTGAAAATCGAAAATTGAATTATTATGTAAGATTTTGAGTGAAATTGTTGAAATAACGAAAAAAACGCCCAAAATTTCAAAAAAAACAGTTAGAAAGTTTCAGTCGGGCGACCCGACTTACATATACCATCACCCTCAGTAAAATAAAAAAAATTGCTATTATATTGATATTATTACTTGATTTCTAAAGTGGGTGGAGTGGTAAATTTGTATGGGAGGTACTGGAAGGGGCGTGTCTAGACTTCTAGGTTTATCCTCCAAAACTTTATCCTGTCATAGCTTTACTAAATACAGAGTTTGGGCACGATAGCGTTGGATATATTGATATTATTACTCCATCTCTGATGTGGGCGGAAAGGTACATTTGTATGGGAGGTCCCATAAGGGGCACCGCTAGACTTTCAATTTTTTCTCCAAAACTTTATCCTGTTATAACTTAATAAAATACAGAATTGGGGCACGATCGTGTCGAGAATATTGATATTATTACTCCATCTCGAAAGTGGGCGGCGTGGTACATTTGTTTGGGAGGTACCAGAAGGGGCGTGTCTAGACAACCAGATCTTTTCTCCAAAACTTTATCCTGTTATAGCTTTACTAAATACGGAATTTGGGCACGATCGTGACAAGTGTATTGATATTATTATTCCATCTCTAAAGTGGGCGGAAAGGTACATTTGTATGGGAGGTACCAGAATGGGCGTGTCTAGACTTCCAGATTTTTTCTCCAAAACTTTATCCTGCTTGAACTTTACTAAATACAGAATTTGGTCACGATCGCGGTAGTTCTAATAATAATATTAATCGATTTCTAAAGTGGGCGGTACCAGATGTGTGTGGGAGGTACCAGATGGGGCGTTGGTAGACTTCAGTTTTTTTTTCTCAAAAACTGTATCCTGCTATAGCTTTACTAAATTAAGAATTAGGGTACGAGCGCGATGGATTTATTGATATTATTACTCCATATCTAAAGTGGGCGGAAGGGTGAATTTGTATGGGAGGTACCAGAAGGGGCGTGGCTAGACTTCCAATTTTTTTTCCAAAACTTTATCCTGTAATAGCTTTACTAAGTACAGAATTTGGGTACGATCCCGTTGGGTGTATAGATATTATAACTCGATTTCTAAATTGGGCGGAATGAGGTATTTGTATGGGAGGTACCAGAAGGGGCGGAGCCATGTAGCCCATTTGCAATACCGTAAGTAGTTTTGGGAAATATTAACTCGTGCAAAATTTCAAGACATTTGGTTGCGTCTTTCGAAAGTTATCGTGCGAACCAGCCGGACAGCCACCAGACAGACAGACAGACAGACAGACAGACAGACAGACGGACATGGCTCAAATGACTTAAAAAGTCATGAATCGAATTTGGTTCTATGAAACCTAGGGTCTGAAGTGACACCTTCTATGTGTTACACTTTTGGGTCGTATCAAATGATATATACCCTCATCCCTAAGGGTGATGGTATAAAAATCCGGCAAAATTTCGTATTTTATCGTATGATTTGATTATTTTGGACGATGTAAATGTGAAAATTTTCAATTAATTATTCTGAATTTTCTTTTCGAATTGAAATATAGAAAAATGCTTGGTGGAAAACTCGGAAAATTCCGGAAAACTCCAAAAATTTGGATTTTTGGGCGAAATTTTGTATTGTATAGCTTGATTTGATGGTTTCAGTCGACTTTATGTTGAAAAATTCGTTATGATGCTGCAAAAATTTCGGATTATTGTGAAATTTATATAAATATAAAAATGGTGTGAAAAGTGTATAGTAATTCATCAATTAAAAACCACACGTTGTTATTTTGTATGGAATTGTATATGCAATTGTAACGGAATTGTTGGAAAAATAGAAAATTCTTGGCGCAAAATGAAATGAACGAAATGAATGCCGTAACGACTTTGTAGTTTTTTAGGGAGAGTTATTTGCTTGACAAATACCTCCTACTAGACGATAAAACCTTAGATGACGGAAACGTCGTACAACAATTAGTCAGACTGCTCACAGTTCATCCACTCCAATGTGTATGCTTCGCTGTCCTTCAAGCCTCGCATTTCGGGAGGCTTGTGTTATGGACGTGTGTGTGTTAATATATAACAAATGTTTAATTCGTCCCCGTTCACCTTATTTATTATCAAAGAACGGACTTAGGTTATTATAAAATAATACCTATAGATCATTTCAATTGATATCACTGTGATTGTTGGCTGTCACACTACCATTATTATCAACCACTCTAAACTAGTTAAAGTTTTGTCTTAAATATTCTTCAACCTACTGTTCCCTAATTACGATTTTATCAAATTTGGTATTGTGAAATGAACAACAAACTTTTTAACCTTTTTTTTCGTCGTTACATGTATATCCCATTTTGTGGTCCAGTCTACACGATGTCCTTGTAAGATATAAATAATAACACTATCATGACACTCATTTTTCGCTTTATAGCCACATTTACCAGCAACTTTCTTTTGGTTTATGTTTAGCTGAATAAGCGAAACATTTCTTTAATGGTTGCCAAAGGGTACAACATGCCCTTGACATTATTTGGGAAAGGACGGCATCCGCCCTTCTTAAGATGATTTGCAAACATTTTGGCCAAACATGAAGCAAGACAATAGAACTATAGGGAAAACAAAGAAAGATTTGTAAGTAAAGTATCATATTATTCTCCCGAGTATTGGTATTTGGGTGTTGTCAAATGGTGGGCGATAAAAGGGATTGTGACAATATCGAAAATAAAGTTTTTTCGAAATCCCCATGGCCACAAATAGTGAACCCACATTTATGTTTGGTGATGTTAGACAACAAAAAAACTTCTTTGTATTGTAAAGTTTTACAACTTTCGCAGATGACAGCTTTTTCAAAAAGATTTGGACATTTGTGAGCAATTCGATGTTTACACCCGTCCACTTGTTTAGGAAGATAACAATTGTGATGTGACATTGTCTCCAAAATGTAGGAAACAATGTTGGGATGCATATAAATAATAACTATGTATAAAGTTTCCTAATATTTATGAAAACAGGTGCATGTCTTGTGGAAAATCTTTGTGTGGTTATTTTCCTCTGACAGTCAATGTAATGGCATGAGTTTTTGTTAATAAGTTGCAAAGAGAAATTGAATAAATTGTAATCCTTAAACAGTAGACAAGGCGAGGTGTACTCATAAGCAGTTGGAATAAAATGAGTTCTTGAAAACTCGACTATCTGATAAGATAACACATATTACAAAATGCAAAATATTAAAAATTCACTTAACAGGGATTGCAAAGTTTGCATATATCACAAATATAAATTTAACATTATATTTTTACTTTTGTTATGTTTATAACCAATTTTTGTCTAAAAATATGTTTTTATTTGTGGAAACTTATAGCTAAATATGATTTTGTTGCAATGTTCTAAACAATTTTCACGGTTTCCTGTTACCTTCCCTAATGTTCGTGACTCAGTGAATTACAAATTCACCATATACTTTTGCATCTTTAATTACATTTCTCATAATGCTTTTAACCCTTCAATTTAAACATTAAAGTTCGAGCAATGGGACTTTGCCCAGAGGTGGAAAGTTACTGATTGTCACTCACTTGGGAGTGACCAGAATCGATTCCTTTGTGGCACTGTTCAAGCAGCTAACTACTTCCGGTCTAAGACCAAGTATTCCCTGGGCAATGACTTTAAAGCAACCGCTTTGAAGTTAGCTAGAGTTAGAAGGCGAAATGTTGAGTAACCTAATCGGCATGCTACCACCGACGCGTCTTAGGAACTAGGTAACAGAAGTTACTGAAACTCAACACAGGCTCTCTTAGTGGCTTTAGCAGCCCCAAGAAACTAAGATCGGGAGCGGTGGCCTAATAAGCCACTCTCCTTAATCAAAAATTTATTATGAAAACACGAAGAAAACGAAAAACAAGATCCCCCCCAAATGTTGACGACCCCCGCAAAACGATATAATCACCATGATTTAAGGATATGCACCTGGAATGTCCGAACTCTATACAGAGATGGTGCCTCTATCCAACTGGCGGATGTCCTCGACAAATACAAGGCTGACATCACCGCCATACAGAAAATGAGATGGACGGGACAGGGATGCATACGACGGAAGAACTGTGACATCTTTTACAGCTGCCATGCAGAAAGACACGAATTTGGATGTGGTTTCATAGTCGGCAAGAGACTTCGACACCTGGTCCCGCGGTTTAATCCTGTAAATGACCGTATAGCCACCATTCGCATCCGGGCGAAATATTTTAACATTACGCTGATTTGTGTTGACACGCCCCGACGAAAGACAAAGACGATGACATCAAAGATGCATTCTATGAGCGCCTGGAGGATATATATGACCGCTGCCCTGCACATGACATTAAAATTGTTCTGGGAGATTTTAATGCTAAAATAGGAAGGGAAGATGCTCTTGGTTCAGCAGTCGGAAAATTCAGTCTACACAACAACACCTCCGATAACGGATTCAGACTGGTAAGTTTCACGTCGGCAAGAAACATGGTTGTGAGTGGAACCAGATTCCCGCATAAAGATATCCACAAGGCAACCTGGATATCTCCCGATCAAAATACAAGAAATCAGATTGATCACGTGGTAATTGATGGAAGGCATGTCTCAAGCGTTATGGACGTGCGTGTGATGCGCGGTGCAAATATCGACTCGGATCACCACCTAGTTGCAGCCAAGGTACGCACACGATTAAGTAGAGCTAAAAACACTCTTAATCAAAAGCAAAGGAAGCTAGACATCACAAAGCTGCAGACCACTGAGATAGCCAATGCCTACTCCAACCAACTCTCTCAATTACTCCATACAAATCCCCCTAGTTCTGATGTTGCCGACATGCAGTGGCAGCATATTGCGAATTCTATGACCACTGCCGCAACAACCGTACTGGGTTATGAAAAACCACGCTCAGACAAGCTCTGGTACGATGATGAATGTCGCGAAATGTCTGAGGAAATGGATGCTGCATACAAGGCAAAACTGCAGCCAATGGCGACGCGTGCGGTGACGGAGTGTTATAAAGAGAAAAGGAGAGAGATGAAACGCCTGTTCAGACGGAAAAAGCGTCTGTGGAAGAAAAGAGAGAGCCAGGACATCGAAAACTACAGGGATAGAGGAGAGGCCCGAAAGTTCTACCAAAAGGTAAAAAGTAAAGGTTTTGGAACAGGGATCCCCACCTGTAAGGACAGAGACGGAAATCTGGTTACGGACACTCAGAGTCTGCTGCAAATATGGAGGGAACACTTTCAATCTCTTCTCGTTCCCAAAGGCAGCATAAGTGACGTAATCGCATCAATCATCGACGATGGAGTAGACTGTCCACCACCGAGCCAAAACGAGATCAGCACGGCAATTGCGCGGCTTAAAAATAATAAAGCTGCGGGAGCCAATGGACTGCCGGCATAGCTTTTTAAAGCCGGCGGCGATGCATGCATGCACCAGTTCATAAACACGATTTGGCTCAGGGAGTGCATGCCCAATGATTGGAATCTGAGTGTCCTATGTCCCGTGCTTAAGAAAAGCGATCCTAGTGTGTGTACCAACTATCGCGGGATTAGCCTTTTACCCATCGCATACAAGGTCCTGTCTAGTGTGTTATGTGAATGACTAAAGCCCCTTCTGGCGAACCTGATTGAACCTTATCAGTGTGGCTTTAGACCTAGTAAATCCACCACCGACCAGATATTCACGCTACGACAAATCCTGGAGAAGACCCAAGAAATGCAGATCGATACCTACCATCTGTTCATCGATTACAAAGCTGCATTTGACAGTCCGATACTACAGAAATTGTTGGATGCTATGGCTGAGTTTGGTATCGCCGCAAAACTAATTCGACTCTGCGGGATGACACTGACTGACACGATGTCTTCAGTGAAAATTGGCAAAAATCTGTCAGAGCCATTTTCTACGAAGCGAGGCTTTGGACAAGGCGATAGTCTGTCCTGCGATCTCTTTAACATCGTAATGGAGATGATCATGCGGAAGGCTGCAGCAAATAGGAATGACACCATCTTCAACAAAAGTCACATGTTGCTCGCGTATGCTGATGATATCGATATTATTGGACGTGGATTGCGAGATGTTACTGCAGCTTTTTCGAGCATTGAAAAGCAGTCGGCTGAAGTGGGTCTGGTGATAAAAGAGGACAAAACCAAGTTATTTGTTTCAACGAACAAAGAGTCCACTCGTCTGGGACGCTGCGTGAACGTTGACAACTATAACTTTGAAGTGGTAGATGATTTTGTCTACCTTGGCTCCGCCATAAACAAAAATAATAATGTCAGCCTCGAAATCAAAAGACAAGTATTGATCGCAAACCGCTGCTACTATGCGCTAAGCAAGCGATTTAACGACAAAGCGCTCTCTCGAAGAACAAAGATCCAGCTCTACCAGACTCTGATCCTACCTGTCTTGCTCTACAGCGCAGAATCGTGCGTAATGACACAAGCGGATCAATCTATTCTGGGAGTCTTCGAGAGAAAAATACTCCGCAAAATATTTGGACCCATCATCGTGAACGGCGAGTACCGTCGTCGACTGAATCATGAGCTGTATGAGCTGTAAAACGACATCGAATTACAAATTCACTACATACTTTTGCATCTTTAATTACATTTCCCATAATGCTTTTGACCCTTCAATTTAAACGTTAAAGTTCGAGCATTGCCGAAATAAACCTCAATCCTATCAGTATATGTTTCCGGTTATCTGCCAATGAATTTGAGATCGGGAGATTTGAACTGCATTACGTTTCATATTTGTTTAGTAATTACTTTCGTTTCTCTCGAACTTTTTTATTCTTTATATTTAAATTCTGTTTAAAGGCAAATTTTAACAAAAAAAAAAACAGACTCGAATATGGATACGCAACTGGGTATATGTGCATGTTTTTGACAGGGCCACAAATTAAAAGGAATTGCAATGAAAGCTGAAAATAATTGATAGTCAAAAATTTAAAACTCTTATATGCTGGTATGTGTGTTAATAATTTGTATCTAGTAGTTAAAGCTGGCAATAGGTAACTTATTATTTTTCAATTCTCATACAGTGACTGACTGAGTAATTTATCAGCGGCCCAACTAAACTACTAAACATAGGTAAATTAAATTTGGTGTGGTTGTTCCTCATATCAAGTAGACATCAGCTAGCTAAGTAAGGATATTTCGAAATACTTACATTTAGAAATAAAAAAACCCAAGGAGGGATAAAACTAGTGACACCATAAAATTAGAAAACTCCACGAATCGACCTATCGAAATTACCTCCTTTAAGGCAAAAAAGGGATGAAATTGGTACCACCATCCAAACCAAACGGCTAAGGATAGCATCGCGTAATTTAATATGAGCTTGCAACCTATAAAATTAGAGATCTGCACGAACTTTAATGCATAGAAATACCAAAAAGAAAGGATAAAACTGGTACCATCATCCAGACCATGTGGCTAAAGGTAGAATAGCGAAATATGGAGTCAATACTTATTCTAAACAAAAAGTTGTGCAGTACAAAAGTATTTTTCTAAACTCGTACTTAAAGGGGCAAAGAGGAAGAAAAAGGATAAACTGTTATCATCACCCAGACCAAGCAGATAAATCTACAATATGTATCATGTATAATGGCATAGGTTAGGTGATTTCAGCAGCTGCCTTCGGCATAGCTCACTTGGGTTTTAGTGTAGGTCCCGTTGTGATGCTATTTTAAATTTCCGCACCAATTGTTTGCTACTCTTTTTTGTTGACGTCATTTAAAACCATTTCTTTTCTCTGATAAAGGCGTGGATATTACGCATATCGCCTAATATTAGACAGTTATTGTCCATAAGTGTCCGATGACCAAACTATTCATATCTCAGGTTACCAATAGCATGACAGTGACATAAAAGATGTTCTGTGGTCTCCTCTTCCTACTCGACGTTGCTGCTTCTACAAAAATCATTGTAGGAAAGTTTTAACCTCTTATCGTGTTTGCCAACCTGGCAGCGATAGGTAACTACAGCTATGATGTTCCTCAGATGGACTCTAGACAGGTTCACAAATCGTGTCCTCTGTATATCAATGGTAGGCCAAATCTGTTTAGGCGCTGTACAAGTGAATTCTTTCACTCATCTTTTCTTAGCAATAAGGTTCAGTTTCCCCACAATTAGCTGTTTCCTCCTTGTGTAAGGAACACCAAAGTGACTGTAAACATCGGCCGAATTCACGATGGTGATGGCTTTTGCCAATGCATTACCTCTTATTAACATTAACTTATTCTCACTAAATGTCCAGATTTCAATGTAGTTTACTGTCCACTATGAGCCCAAGATATTTGAAGGATTTTTTTTTAATCGTACTTTTAGGGAAACAAAGGGACAGTATATAATACCATAGCCCATACCAAACTGATATTGCTCATCTTAGATCTTGACATCCACTTTGAGGATAAAAGCTTGCATTTCGAACTTCAGCACGATATCTTGTCAACTACGGCTGTAATTGCGTGGACAGACGGATAAACGGTCATCTTTAAATCAACTCAGATTTCGGCGCTAATCATTTTTATTACATACTAGCTGGCCCGGCAAACTTCGTCTTGCCTGCAAAGTTATTGACATAAGTAAGAGTTGTATCAAGCGTTAAAAATGCGTAAAATTCCGGAAAAATTCAAAAAGTTTGAATTTGTTGTTCGACGAAATTTTGCATATTATCGTATGATTTGATAATTTTGGACGATGTAACAGTGAACAATTTTGGATAATTATTCCGAAATGACTTTCCGAATGAAAACATAGAAAAATTCTCGGTGGAAAACTCGGAAAATTCCGGAAAAACTAAAAAAATTTGGATTTTTTCAGAAACATTTTGCATCGCAAATTGAGTTTTTGTATAACTTTTTGTGTGCAATTGTTCCGTAGTGGCTTTTCGGTTGAAAAAACAGAAAATTTTGGTTGGAAAATTATGGAAAAATTTCCAAAAAATCCAAAAATTCGAATTTTTTTCGACGATATTTTACATTTTTTTGTGTTTTGATAATTTTGAATGATGTAAATGTGAAAATTTCGGATAATCATTCCAAAATGACTTTTCGAATGGAAAAATAGAAAAATTTTTGGT
This sequence comes from Muscina levida, assembly GCA_964034835.1. Lineage (NCBI taxonomy): Eukaryota > Metazoa > Arthropoda > Insecta > Diptera > Muscidae > Muscina > Muscina levida. The sequence continues at coordinate 77,538,803 of OZ035883.1, forward strand.
GGAAAATTCTTGAAATAACTCGAAAATTTTAAATTTTTTCATCGAAATTTTTCATTGTATCGCTTGATTTGATGATTTTAGACGACGTAAAGGTGGAAAATTCCTTGTGCTGCTTGGAAAAATTCGGTTTATTGTGAAACCTATATGTATAAAAACGGTGTAAACAGTGTGTAGTAATTCATCAAGGGAGAACGACTGGCCCATTTTGTTTTCAATTTTTAATCAATTGTTCGTAATTGGTAAGAGGGTTTTATGCAAAATAATTTTGGGAAAATCCTTTGAAAAAGTCGGGAAATTGGAAAAATCGAAAATTGGTTTTTATACCATCACCCTTAGGGATGAGGGTATATATCATTTGATACGACCCAAAAGTGTAACACATAGAAGGAGTGATTTAGACCCTAGGTTTCTTTGAACCAAATTCGATTCATGACTTTCTAAGTCGTTTGAGCCATGTCCGTCTGTCTGTCTGTCTGTCTGTCTGTCTGGTGGCTGTCCGGCTGGTTCGCACGATAACTTTCGAAAGACGCAACCAAATGTTTTGAAATTTTGCACAAGTTATTATTTTCTCAAAACTACTTACGGTATTGCAAATGGGCTACATGGCCCCGCCCCTTCTGGTACCTCCCATACAAATACATCATTCCGCCCACTTTAGAAATCGAGTAATAATATCAATACACCCTACGGGATCGTCCCCAAATTCAGTATTTAGTAAAGCTATACCAGGATAAAGTTTTGGAAAAATTTTGAAAGCCCAGCCACGCCCCTTCTGGTACCTCCCATACAATTTTACCTTTCCGCCCACTATAGAGATGGAGAAATAATATCAATAAATTAAACGTGATCGTACCCAAATTCTATTTTTAGTAAAGCTATAACAGAATAAAGTTTTGGAGAAAAAAATTGGAAGTCTATTCACGCCCCATCTGGTACCTCCCATACACATCTGGTACCGCCCACTTTGGAAATCGATTAATATTATTAAAAGACCTAACGCGATCGTTCCCAAATTCTGTATTTGGTAAAGTTCAAGCAGGATAAAGTTTGGGAGAAAAAATCTGGAAGTCAAGGCACACCCCATCTGGTACCTCCCATACAAATGTACCACTCCGCCCACTTTAGAGATGGAGTAATAATATCAATATAATAGAAAATTATTTGTTTTACTGAGGGTAAGGGTAAATGTAAGTTGGGTTGCCCGACTGAAACTTTCTAACTGGTTTTAATTACAAATCGGTTAATTTCAATAACTCAAGACTTAAACAATATCTTATATTGGGTGATGGTATTTATCAGTCAGTTTAACTGACTGAAATTTCTGTACTGGTTTTTAAATATCATTATTTGACCTAATAACACAGTGCAACACACTTTTTCGGGGGTGAACCAAACCAATATCAAACGATAGCATTTGATCTTAGTAACAAATCCCTAAACTCCATTTTGCTCCACTACGTCACAAATTTTTTTTACTGTGGTTTAAAGTTTGATTTATTTGGCCAAAAGTCGAATCAAAGAATATGAAAAATCATCTGTAAAAATACGTTTGGGGTATTTCATGTCTTCGGAGACCTATATTAAAACAATCAGGGGAATATTTTCTCGGAACATTTTAGCCCTCTAGCTCCCTCCCGAATGGTACATTTTTGGCCCAATTTTGAAAAACTGTTTAAAAGTCAACTTTGGACGGAGGTTTAGAATCTTCGATAGAAATATTCTCCGGAAAATTTCACTAAGAAAAACCGAAGACATATAACCTCTACGAGTTGTAACGTACACGAAGCCAAAGCTGGATCGTAGATGCTTGTTTTGAGAAGTATATATGCATCAAAGAATTGATATAGATGAAGGACTGCGGGAGCCTTTGTTTCGCTAGCAAGCAGTCGGGTGGGGGGTTCGGGTCCTTCCCTCTATAGGAATCAGATAACGTACACGATTTATTATAGACTCCCTTTTTTTATACAAACATTTGTTAGATTAAGTCTGTTGCAAAGAAGAAAAAAAAATAGTAAAAGAAAATTCGGACAAAATGGAAGATCGACTGGTATTCCTCAGATGGAATTGAGGACATCGCTTCTTTACCCTCGCCAACCAGTGTCTTAAAGCGCGGCCTAAAATTTCTTTTCATAAAGACCCCTAACATGATGACTCTAAGTCATCCGGCTCAGCTCATCGAAGAAAACATTCAAAAGTTCATTTAAAGACTCATTGCGATATAAAGAGGGATTCCTTTACAAAGTTTTTATTCATTATTCAAAACAAACTAACAAAAACTATGCAAACTAAAAAAAATTAAAACATGTTAATAAATCGAAAAACAAAGTCTGTATAATATACATATAGTATTAAAATTCTTTGAGTTAACTAAATTTTGAAGAGATTTTAATCTAATTTAAGCTATTATTTGATTCGCGGTCTCAAAGGGGTTAAACATTTCAAATGGTAACAATACATTATTTGATATTTCCCTTTGTCTTATATTCTGTTTACAAAGTCATATATACATACATACATATATTTGTATTGTTTGATAGCAAGAGACTAATGATTACATCATTAGTAGATTAGCAATCAGTGATAACTTCATTAACTTCATAGCATTACTATCCAACATGTTCGAACTATTTGATCGAACTTAATTAGTGCAAACAAGAAATCACAATTGTTTTGGTTATATCACAACAACACAATATGTCTCTGCTCTCAAACATTAGTTCTTCGACGTAAATATATATATGTATATATATATGTACTTATAGCTTACACATTAAATATCCACGCAAGATCTTAAGTTAATGATAATTAAACTTACCAACTCCGGTATGAAGAAGGCCTTCTGCACTCTCGGGAAGCTGGTTGTTGTTGCTTTATGGGTTTATAGATGTTTAGCTTAGAATAGAGTAAATTTTGCGTGGATTTACATATTGGTTAAATCCATATAAATTTATCGAACCTAATGTTAAAATAAACCTTATTATAATTTAAATATAATCAAATATTTTAGATACTTATGTTTCGATGCATTAAGAAATTGTGTTTTATGGGATGTATGATGAATTATCCAAATTCAGTAGTGCCAAATATGTATGCAAATACATTTTAAAAATTCATTGGTTGATGGTATGGTCATCTAATTATTTGGAACTATGTGGTGAAGTTTTTGCAGCTTAAATTTTACATTTCCCAAGTGTGTGCCGACGATGATAAAACCATGCACAAATTGGCAATCTGGCTATAAAAAGTGACTTCTGCCGATTAACTTAGAAAAGCCTGCATGTGGTTTTCAGCCGATGGAAGTTTTCTTGATGATCTGGAGAACGTTAGTAAGGAATGTGAAATTTTTAGTTATGGTGTTTTTGAAGACAACAGGTGGTGTTGCTGGTCAATTGCTTTGAAAACGCCCGGCCGAGCGGCCCGTCACCAACTTCAAAATTTAAGAGAATCTTACTGCTGATAGTTTTACTTATTCGGTGGCGTGATGTCAGGGCAAAAATGTGGACACACAAATGTACAACACCTGTCGTCGGGAGCACTTAGTGGATTCACCGATTGTTGATTCACGAGGGTTATCTAATAAAAATGCACTTATTTTTAACACATCACTTTAATTTGTTTAAAAATGCACCATACCTTTCACAGAATAACCTTTGAAACTAAAAAACAGTGTTTGCTGTACAAGAATCAGGTTGTTTCCACAAAAATAGCTTGTATGATTTTTGGTATTTTTTTAGATTACGGATTGAAATTTTTTGGTGTTCAGAGATCAATGGTTTACACAGGAAAGGAAGTTTTAATAGCTTTTTATTTTCCAAGAAGCTTATGGATGTTGAAGCGTGCAAGACAAAACGTCAAAACTGCAATACCACTGATTGTTGCCAATATCGGCTGATCATCATACCATGGCTTAATTTAAGTACTTTTTTTAGTACTTAAGATAGAAATAAGATGAAAGTCTTATTTAATTCTGCTCCGTTCAATAAAATGTTAACTTGTATATACAAAGTTTATGATTGAGTTGAATTTAATCTAGTTTATCCCTAAATTAAGATTGATATAAAAAAATCAAATTAATTGTGAGATGCACAAGAATTAATTATATTTATATATACAGATTTAATGTCGCTGTAATTAACTATTGTACTTTAGAAAATTAAGGTACTTGTTACACCTTGGTATATATGTACAATTTCAGCACATATGTGAATAGTGAGAGACAATAGGAGAAAGTCTCCACTTATGTAAATGAGTTGATCAAAATAAATAAGTTAAAACAGCTGGTGTGACTGAAGATATGCACATATTTTGATTATTTTGTTAATAGTTTAATATCTCAAACATAAACTAATACGATACAGCCAATTAAACAAATGTGTTATAATAAATAATACCTTGTTATATCTCAAAAAAAAAACAAATGGGTATTCAAATTGTGTTGCTGCTAAGGAAATTCATTAAAAAGCCCATTACAGAGTCAAAGGTTCCAAAATAATTAAAAATGAAATGTTACTGAAATGTTAAAAAGTCTATTTTTGAGCAAACAGTGCAACGCACTTTTTCGGGAGTGAACTAAACCAATATCAAACGATAGCATTTGACCTGAGTAATAAAACCCTAAACTCCATTTTGCTCCACTACGTCACAATTTTTGTATACAGTGGGTTAAAGTTGGATTTTTTTAGACAAAGGTCAAATAAAAGAATATGAAAAATCATGTGTAAAAATAGATTTGGGATAGTTCATGTCTTCGGAGACCTACATTAAAATATTCCGGGGAATATTACCTCAAAACATTTTAACCCTATATCTGCCACCCATTTTAAACATTTTGAGAAATTTGACTTTTAAGCTGTTTTCAAAATTCATCCTAGGGGTAGGAGCTGGAGGGTTCAAATGTTCTGATGAAATGTTCCTCTGAAAATTTTAATGTATGTCTCCGCAGACATGAACTATCCCAAACCTATTTTCAAACATGATTTTTCATTTTCTTTTATTTAACTTTTGTCTAAAAAAATCCAACTTTAACCCACTGTGTACAAAAATTGTGACGTAGTGGATCAGAATGGATTTTAGAGTTTTATTACTGAGGTCAAATGCTATCGTTTGATATTGGTTTAGTTCACTCCCAAAAAAGTGCGTTGCACTGTTTGCTCAAAAATAGATTTTTTAACATTTCATTAACATTTCATTTTGATTTTATTTTGGAACCGTTGACCCGTAGAGGTTATTTGTCTTCGGTGACTCTTAGTAAAATTTTCCGGAGAACATTTCTATCGAAGATTCTAATCCTTGACCTCCGTCCATAGTTGACTTTTAAACAGTTTTTCAAAATTGGGCCAAAAATGTACCATTCGGGAGGGAGCTAGAGGGCTAAAATGTTCCGAGAAAATATTCCCCTGATTGTTTTAATATAGGTCTCCAAAGACATGAAATACCCCAAACGTACTTTTACAGATGATTTTTCATATTCATTGATTCAACTTTTGACCAAAAAAGTCAAACTTCAAACCACTGTAAAAAAAATTTGTGACGTAGTGGGGCAAAATGGAGTTTAGGGTTTTGTTACTGAGGTCAAATGCTATCGTTTGATATTGGTTTGGTTCACCTCCGAGACAATGACCATCAAATTGTGTCATAGTGTAAATTTTGAGTATTTTGCAGTCAAATTTATTGACAAAGTTTCGAAAATATTTCGACAAGCGCATCTTGCCTACTTTTTATGGTTTAGTTTGTATATCCTTACCCATAATTAAGACCTTAAAATTACCTATGTTTACCCACGGACAAACGAGAAGATCGGTCAAGCCAGTCAAATCATAATTTAAAATCCGGCTATGTATACAGTGTCAAACTAACTTTGTGCATTTAAAATTTACAGTAGTTAACCATTATATTTTAGCATTGCCTTTATTTGCAATGGAAAATAAGACATCACGAACCTGTCATTTGAAGTCACTTTCAGCTATAATTATTTTTAAACATTTCAATAACTTTGTTTTTCATTGCATTAAAATAATTGGAAATGTGTTTAATTTGCCATGTTCACGACGATGCCAAATATAACAACATCCGTGACAACGCAATAATTGAATTTATTACCCAATTTGCTTCGCTTAAATAAAAAGTGTTGACATCAATTTTTTTCACACTTTGTTGCACGTAATGACATACGAATATTATTAAATTTCAATAACACAATGTTTAAAACTTTTTAACCACCATATTTTTATGGGAAAAATATACAAACTTTTAATTATTCCGGAGATGTGGATAACAACAATAAACACAGAGTTGAAAATTAAACACACATTATATGGGTAGTATCATTGGAAAATGCATGTTTAAGGTGAAATTTGCTAGCGATGGAACAGAATGAATATTAATGGTTAAAACCACTACAATATTATTCTGATACCATATAAATGGGGTTCACTTTTAGGGAAAAGCTATTCTACCATTTCGCAACCAAAATTTTTAGCTAAAGCAAAATATTGAGAAAGTGTAAATAAAACTAATGATATATACTCTCATCCCTAAGAATGATAGTATAATGAATATACGGAAGGCAGAAGAAAACCACATAACAAAATCCACAATATTGTTTCAATATACAATAACACAGAGCATTTCCCGCAACAATTTAGATTAAGTCTTCTGATATTTACTAAGGTCCACAAAAGGTTGAGCAGAGCGAAAAACGCACATAACTAATCACAAAGAAATCTTAAAATCACGAAGCTGCAAACCCCAGATATAGCCAGTGCCACCACCAACCAGCTCTCCCAGCTACTACGACAGTACAAGTGTAAAAATCTAGTTGAAGATACGCGGAGTTTACTGCATATATGGAAAGAACACTTCCAGCAATTGCTGGTTTGGGATGACAGCTCATGTGATCACAATAAAAAAGAGATTAACAAATAAAATGCATTGTAAACTGTTGTACGCCTGTTTTGGGGGTGTATTTACCCGTGTCCGCAAAAGTGGCTTAAAGTACTCATATATAAAGGGACTAGATTGTTAAAATGTTCCTCGTAGTATATAATCTAAAATTGCTGAACATTTCCTATACCTAACATGTAAGGATCACATGGTTCCCCATGCCGATTCATCAAAGAAATGGGCAATTGGATTCGATTGTGCTATTAAAGGGTATTACACCCTATAACAAGTTTGGCGAAATTGGTGACCAATTTTTTAATGGGCCTCAGTTTTCGATTTCAAGGCAAAAACATACAGATATGACAAGTTATCAATCTATAAATATAAAAGGCTTGGGTGACTGACTGATCACTCCCCAGCCCAAACGGCTAAAGCTAGAACCGTAATATTTTCTTTGTGTGCTACTGTCCATAGGACCTCTATCACAGACTACATCAAAAGATAATTAGACAAAGGGGCGGTACACACAATCCGAATGTTCAATCGGTCATATCTCAAGATCCATTAGAGGTATCAACGTGAGATTTGCTACATATGTTACTGATGCAAAGAGGATTACGTCTAGCTTGAAAATGGGCGATGCCACGCCCCTTTTGAAAGAATCGGTATATGGGGGAAATAAATGGACCGGTTGCAATAATATTTTCTTTGTGTGATACTGTCCATAGGACCTCTATCATAGGCTACATGCAAAGATAATTGGACAAAGGGGCGTGGCACCGCCCACACAAACCGAAATTTCAATCGGTCAAATCTCACGAGCCATTAGAGGTATGAAGATAAGTTTTGCTACATACTTTACTGGTACTAGGGCGATTACGGGAAAAGGGCGGTGCCACAACCCGGTTTTATTAAAATTTTCATAATCTATATATGTTAAATTGCCTACTTGCTGTAGATATGATGCAGAAATGTGGGGTGGTGTTTCCCCTTTTTCAGTAAACGTCAGCTAAGAAAGGATTTTTGGATGGATTCCAATTATACCATCACCCAGACCAATCAGCTAATTCTACAATGGCGAAATTTATATGGGAACGCTCACTATCAAATCGGGTAAAAAAATCGAAAAAGGGATTAAAATGTTAATATCCCCAGACCAAACGGCTAATGATATAATCATGATAATTTATGTGGGTTTTAAATTCTTACTTTTGAGCTGCTCCCTCTGGAATTAGAGAGTCGCCAGATGGGGTTTTAGAAATTCGAACATTTACGGGTAAAAGGGCCGAAAAGGGATAAAACTGGTACCATCACGAAAACCAAACGGATAAAGCTATAATCTGTTATTGGCACGCTACCTATCTTTTAAAATTCATACTCTTAGGGATAAGAACGGGACTAAAGCTGTACAATCACTCAAACCAATGAAATAAAGCTAAAATCATATATATGGGGTGTTTGTTTCATTGTAAGTACGGGTGAAGCAACGCGAACCGGGAAAGCTAGTATAACTATATATATTATATATGGTTGGAAAGGCCGCAGTTCTTCTTTCTATAACACCTGAGAAACATCAAATCGGTTAATATTAAACCACTTTACTGGCTTATAAGTGCGTAAAGGCACGAAAAACAGGTCTCATTGTGGTCTTTAGAGCTATTTAGGGTGCCTAGACCCTTTCAGATTTTATTGATATGTTCACGAAACTTATTTAACTTTACTGTGGCTAAAATTTTGGCAAACATTGTTAGTAAAAATTTTGGAATCCCTCAAAAAATTGCCGAATATAGTTTAGCGCTATCGCCAAGTGTTAGTTAGTTTTTTGACAAAAACTTATGATACCTTTTATTCAAGGGGCTCACTGATTTTGAGAATTTTTTAAGGCCATAAAAAAAATTGATCACCAATCTCGCTGAGTATAGAATTTTATTACCCTTCGATAGTATAATCGAACATATACTGTCAAGTTCTTGTTTTTTTACAAAATGTCGTCACTTGTTGTAAAGTGTAATTGAATGGCCATACGAATTTTTTTGTTGAAGATGGATTTTTAGCACTTTTTATATATTATATTTTAACACGGTTATATTTCGTCATTGGAATTTGGCTTTTGCAAATAAAAATTTATTAAAAATTAACTTAACCTGTTGTTATTGTAAAGAATCATGAAATAACCTAGTAATTGTGGGTTTAACGTTATTGTGTCGCAGTAAGCTATTTATTAAAGTCAGAGCATATTATGGTTTGATATAAAGTTCAGCCATGCCAGGGCGTATGAGTTATGTTGAATTTTATTTATTACTCATACGTAAGTCAGTATATACGAAAGTAAGTGTAAAGATGCTGTTCAGACACAGGGAATCTGTCGAAAAATTTGTCTGTCAGGAGTGCTATCGATAAAGAATTGCTATGATATTCTAGATGTCGACAACCGTTTACACAGAAAATTTTCTCGTACAGCTTAAGACATAAGTTTCCGTTTTTATACCATCACCTTTAGGGATGAGGGTATATATCATTTGATACAACCCAAAAGTGTAACACATAGAAGGAGTGACTTTAGACCCTAGGTTTCTTTGAACCAAATTCGATTCATGACTTTTTAAGTCGTTTGAGCCATGTCCGTCTGTCGGTCTGTCTGGCTGTCCGGCTGGTTCGCACGATAACTTTCGAAAGACGCCACCAAATGTTTTGAAATTTTGCACGAGTAAATATTTCCCCAAAACTACTTACGGTATTGAAAATAGGCTACATGGCCACACCCCTTCTGGTACCTTCCATACAAATGTACAATTCCGCCCACTTTAGAAATCGAGTAATAATATTAATACATCGAACTCAATCATTCCCAAATTCTATATTTAGTAAGGCTATAACAGGATAAAGTTTTGCAAAAAAAAAATTAAAGTCTAGCCACGCCCCTTCTGGTACCTCTTATACAAACGTAAAACTCCGCTCATTTTAGAGATGGAGTTATAATATTAATACACTCAACACGATCGTGCCCAAAATTTGCATTTTGTTAAGTTATAACAGGATAAAATTTTGGAAAAAATATTGGAAGTCTAGCCACGCCCCTTCTGGTACCTCCTATACAAATATCAATAATATCAATAAATCCAAGGCGATCGTACCCAAATTCTTTATTTTAGTAAAGCTATAGCAGTATACAGTTTTTGAAAAAAAAAACTGGAAGTCTATCCACGCCTCATCTGGTACCTCCCATACACATCTGGTACCGCCCACTTTAGAAATCGATTAATATTATTAATAGAACTAACGCGATCGTGCCCAAAGTCTGTATTTAGTAAAGTTCAAGCAGGATAAAGTTTTGGAGAAAAAATCTGGAAGTCTAGACACGCCCCATCTGGTACCTCCCATGCAAATGTACCACTCCGCCCACTTGAGAGATGGAGTTATAATATCTATATACTCGACACGATCGTGCCCAATTTATGTATTTTGTTAAGTTATAACAGGATAAAGTTTTGGAAAAAAAATATTGGAAGTCTAGCCACGCCCCTTCTGGTAGTAGTAATCTGGTGAGTAGTAATATCAATAAATCCAACGCGATCGTACCCAAATTCTTTATTTGGTAAATATATAGCAGGATACAGTTTTTGAGAATAAAACTGGAAGTTTAGCCTCGCCCCTTCTGCTACGCCCCATACTCATCTGGTACCGCCTACTTTAGAAATCGATTAATATTCTTAATGGACCTAACGCGATAGTGCCCAAATTTTGCATTTAGTAATGCTTTAACAGGATAAAGTTTTGGAGAACAAATCTGGAAGTCTAGACACGCCTCTTCTGGTACCACGCATACAAATGTACCACTCCGCCCACTTTAGAAATCGAGTAATATTTTTTTTTTGTTTTACTGAGGGTGATGGTATATGTAAGTCATGAAAATCGATTATCGCGTGTCGCTTTTATTCACAATTAAGCGAATGTATTTCATTTTATAAAATATAAGTTTTTTTCATTTAGGATATATGAGAGGTGGGCTTGTCCTTTGAGATAACTTGATATAATTCAACAGAGTTGTCAGTAATATATCAGAGACAAACAGAGCCAAATTTGGTTAACAACCAACAACAATTTTTAAAAAATTTGAGTTTTTCTATGAGAGGTATGTGTGTCCTTAAGCCGATTTTCACAAAAATTCGTTTTTTTTTCCTATTTATAAAAGTAACGTGTACTAATTTGCCTTCTTTTGTGCTAACTCCTTTTATTATTGGTCTCCGTGCAATCATAAAAATGAAATAACCTGTTGGTTACCACTTACTTTTATTAGTTCTAAGAATCATATAAAGTTCACCAACGTTTATTCTAAAGAATCAAATTTTTTAAATTCATTCAGTACGATTATCCATATTCATTGTATCAAAAAATCAATATTCTTGTCAAAATTAGATATCTTCACTTATTGTGAATAACGGCGAAACGCATACATCGATTTTCATGATCTATATCTCATTTTGTTCAAGTGATATGTGACTTTACGCGAAAGTAATAGGCCTTGACACTTCTTTCCTCTTTGGATTTTTTATGAACTTAAAAACAATTTAAATCTTTTAGGCAAAAAATATTTTTTTCTTCATACATTTATTTATAACTGCGAAACTGTTTCTTATGTAGCGAAACTTTATATGATTAAAGGAATTGTAAAACTTAATTTTACTATATTTATTTTAGCAAAATCGGACTAATGATTCTCGAGTTAAGTCAAACAAAAGAGCCTAAAACGTGACAAATTCCCCTATATGATACTTACTAACTTCAAATAGCGAAATACCAAGATACGTTTACATTTTTTTTTATCGATATAACTTTTCCAGGTTGTTTGAACCCATTCCATTTGTCGCCGAGTGTTATTAATTCAGCCAACTTAGTACTTAGTTTTTAGGATACTTTCACTTGCAATTCTCAGAATTGAGTCCCAAATCAATGAACTGAAAAATGCTGTCCTGTGTTATTAATTAAATAGTTGACTAAGAGTTTCAGTTTTTAGCCGGATTTTATATATTTGTAATATTATTGATATCTAAATTTATTAATACAGATTAAATTCTCAATTAAACAAGACTGTCGGTCTTCTTTGATTTTTTTAAGTTCTTATAAAGTAATTGTTAGAAAGTGCTTGTCATCATATCGAAAAGATTTGCATACGATGTAAAAGTCGTGCTTTATGAATGACTTATTTGTTTTTGTTGTTGCTGGGTATAAGGTCGCACACATATATTGTATTTGGTCATATCACTGTCACTTGCTCACTGGTAAGAAAATCGAGTAACGCCATCTCTTTCAATTTTCCGTATGTACCGTTTCTATTTAACATCAAGTGGCAAATGAAAGTGATTTTTTTATTTACTTACTTAAACAAAAAAACCCACAGTACTAGCAAAAGCTCATTCACCTATCATTTTTAAGCTTATGCTCGTAGGCAAAGGAACCTTACTCTTTACGGTCATTGAACATAAAATTCTTATGTGACTGACATGATTCATGAACCCAACGGGAGTTTTGACGGGTGACCTTCGAACTCTTCCTTTTCGGCTTTGGTTTCATTGTACCTTTCTACCAACAACAAATGTTCTAGAATTTACAGCGCAATAACATACACAGAAAACGTATCTATAGTTACTAGGTTGTTGTGCCAACAAAATACAATATTTACTACTTTCTACCATGAAGCAAAATCAATCACTACAAATAAAGAAAGAGAAAAAGGGGTAGTCGACGTCTGGTACGAGCCATGAATACCATCAGTATTGTATTGAACAATAACTTTCATGAATGTATGGCTAATTACTGGCGCCGTTGGTTTGATTCAGTACACGAGGATGTCATAACCACACATAGTGCGAAATATTTCACATCAAAGGAATGTCAAACCAACTGACTGGCTTGGCTAACCAACAATGCAATCGTTGCTTTGTTTACATCTATGTAAGAGGTTTTATTCACAAAGAGTTATAATATTTTGGATAATGGTACAAAATTTGTGCGAAACACAGGCACTTACATCAAAAACACTGATACACTGAATCACTTACATAAAAAACCAGTAAAGAAATTTCAGTCAGGTAAACTGACTGATAAATACCATCACCCAATAAAAGATATAGGATAGGAAGTAGGTAACAGAAGTTACTGAAGCTCAACACAGGCTCTCTTAGTGGCTTTGGTAGCCCCAGAAAACTTGGATCGGGAGCGGTCGCCTAATAAGCCACTCTCCTTAAACAAAACACTTATTATGAAAACACGAAGAAAAGAAAAAAGAAGAACCCACCAAATGTTGGCTACCCTCGCAAATGATATAAGTACCATAATTTAAGGATATGCACCTGGAATGTCCGAACTCTATACAGAGATGGTACCTCTATCCAACTGGCGGATGTCCGAGTCAAATAGAAGGCTGACTTCACCGCCATACAGGAAATGAAATGGACGGGACATGGATGCACACGACGAAAGAACTGTGACATCTTTTACAGCAGCCCTGCAAAAAGACACGAATTTGAGAGAGACTTCGACACCTGGTCTCGAGGTTTAACCCTGTAAGTGACTGCCTGAATAGCCACTATTCGCATCCGGGCAAAATATTTTTACATTACGCTGATTTGTGTACACGCCCCGACCGAAGATAAAGACGATGAGATTAAAGATGCATTTTACGAGCGCCTAGAGGAAACATACGAACGCTGCCCTGTACATGACATTAAAATTGTTCTGGGAGATTTTAATGCTAAAATATAATGGGAAGATGCTCTCGGTTCAGCAGTCGGAAAATTCAGTCTACACAACAACACCTCCGATAACGGATTCAGATTGGTTAGTTTCGCGCCGGCAAGAATCATGGTAGTGAGTGGAATTAGACTCCCGCATAAATATATCCAGAAGGCCAAGTAGATATCTCCCGATCAAAATACAAGAAATCAGATTGATCACGTGGTAATTGATTGAAGGCATGTTTCAAGCGTTATGGACGTGCGTGTGGTGCGCGGTGCAAGTACTGACTCGGATCACTACCTAGTTGCAGCCAAGGTACGCACACGATTAACGACACTGACGTTTAAACTATTGCAATGAAAAGAAGTAAGAAAAGAATAAAACGGTCCCCCCCAAAATGTTGACGACCACCGCAAACAAATTAAGGACCATGATTTGAGGATATGCACCTGGAATGTTAGAACACTGTATAAACAAAGTGCCTCCATCCAACTGGCGGAAGTCCTCGAAGAATACAAGGCTGACATAACCGCTTTACAGGAAATCCGGTAGACGGGACACGGGTGCTCGCGCATGAAGACGTGCGACATCTACTGTAGTGGCCATGCGGACAAGCACGAGTTTGGTTGTGGATTTGTGGTTGGCAAGAGACTGCGACACCTAGTCTCAAGGTTCAACCCGGTGTGTGAACATATAGCCACCATAAGAGTCAAAACAAAGTTTTTCCACATAACACTTATATGCTCCCACAGAAGAGAAAGGCGATGAGGACAAAGACGAGTTCTACGAGAGCCTAGAAAATGTATATGACCGAAGCCCCAGCCATGACATCAAAATTGTACTAGGCGATTTTAATGCTAAAATAGGCAGGGAGACCGCATTTGAGCCTGCAATCGGAAAATTCAGTCTGCACACCAAAACGTCGAACAATGGCATCAGACTGATTGATTTCTCTGCGGCAAGAAATATGGTTGTTAGCAGCACTAGATTTGACCATAAAAATATTCATAAGGCAACATGGTTATCTCCAGATCAATTGACGAGGAATCAGATAGATCACGTGGTTGTCGATGGAAGCACGCATCGAGTGTTCTGGATGTACGAGTGATCAGGGGTGCGAACATTGACTCTGATCACTTCCTTACCGCAGTTAAGGTACGCAGGTAAGCAATGCGAAAAACGTACGTAACCAGGCACAACGAAAGCTGGACATCGGTAAACTGCGGACCACAGAGGTAGCGGACGCCTACTCCAACCACCTAACTCAACTGCTGCGGAATGCTCCAACCCCTGATAATATAACCTCGCAGTGGCAATATATAGGCGACTCCATAGAACGGTCTGCGAGAAGCGTACTTGGGTACTCAAAGCCGTCTCAAGAAGATGCCTGGTACGATGATGAATGTCGCAATGCCACGAGAGACGGATGCTGCATACAGGGCAAAACTGCAGCCAAAGATGAGTTTACGTACCTCGGATCTTCCGTCAATAAGAAAAATAATATCAGCCAAGAAATTAAGCGGAGAATAGTGCTAGCCAATATATGTTTTTACGGACTTCGGCAGCACTTAGTAATACCACCTTATCTCGGAATACTAAGAACCAGCTTTACCAGGTGCTAATCTTACCCGTTCTTTTATATGCTGCCGAATCATGGGTGCTTACGACAACGGACATACAAAACCTGGGAGTATTCGAGAGAAAAGTACTCCGAAAAATGTATGGACCTATCTGTGTCGACGGCGAGTTTCGCCATCGGATGAACCATGAGCTGTATGAGCTTTACCACGACATCGACGTAGCTAAAAGAGTCAGAATGCAACGACTACGATGGCTGGGTCATGTTGCCAGGATGGATGTAAATGCTCCAGCGAGTAAGGTGTTTGAAGGCGAACCTGAAGGACGGCGCACAGCAGGGAGACCCAAACTCCGTTGGAAGGACCAAGTGGTAGGCGACGTGCCACCATCTGGTAGGACTAACTGGAGAACACACGCACAAGACCGAAGCGTGTGGAATTCTTTAGTACTTAAGGCTTCAATCTTATGAACCACGTTCGTAAGTTGTAATGGGCCACTTAAGTAAGTAAGTAATGGAAATCAATAGACGAGTATTGATCGCAAACCGCTGCTAATATGCGCTAAGCAAGCGATTTAACGAGAAAGCGCTCTCTCAAAGAACAAAGATCCAGCTCTACCAGACTCTGATCCTACCTGTCTTGCTCTTAATCGCAAGTCTTCGAGAGAAAAATACTACTCACAATATTTGGACCCATCACCGTTAACGGCTAGTATCGTCGTCGAATGAATTATGAGCCGTACAACGACATCGACGTAGTCAAGCGCGTTCAAATGGACCAAATGCGCTGGCTTGGACACGTTGTACGAATGGACGAAAACGCTCCGGCTCGAAAAGTCTTTGGCAATAAACTCGATGGGCGGCGCAGGAGGGGGCGACCAAAACTCCGATGGATGGACCAGGTGAAAGAGCTGTTAACTAAGCTTGGTGTGACGAACTATCTACGGAGCGCAAAAGATCAAAGCGCTTGGAATACTTTTCTCCTTGCGGCTACTGATGGTTACATTTCTGTTGTTGCTGCCATTAAAGAAGAAGAAAACGAGGAAGCATGTAAGATATTGTTTGAATCTTGAGAGGGTGTGACAAATAGTTAAGTTTTCTAAGGTTTTGCCTCATTTCAATATAAATTAACTGACCAAATTTCATTATTCTCCAGGTGCCCGTTTGGAAGTTATGGGAGAAATACTTATTTTCCAAAAAATAGGTGATTTTTTATGGGATGTACCAGAAGGCGTGAACCGCTATAGTCCATATAAATTTCTTAGACCAATTTTATAAGCGAAACATCTTACCTAAAATTT
Organism: Muscina levida; assembly: GCA_964034835.1. Classification (NCBI taxonomy): domain Eukaryota; kingdom Metazoa; phylum Arthropoda; class Insecta; order Diptera; family Muscidae; genus Muscina; species Muscina levida. The sequence goes on from OZ035883.1 coordinate 77,555,297, forward strand.
TACTGAATTTGCTGTACTCACGCAAAAGTTTGGGTTTCCTTAGGGTTTGCCTACATATACAAGACCAAATTCAAAGATCCTCTGGTTGTCCGTTTCGAAATTATAAAAGAAATATTAATTATCGCAAAAAAGTAATTTTGTGTGGGAGGAACAAGAAGGTGTAGGGCTATTCTGCCCATTTACAATCCCATTAGTTTGTTTTGCAAAATATTAATGCTAGTTAATTTTTATACCGATCCATTAAGGTTCACTCGAGTTATCCTGCTCACCAGCCATCCAGCCAGACAGACGGACATAGCTCAATCGGCTTAAAAAGTCCTGTAACACTTTTAGTCTTAAGATGCTTAGGGTCTAACTCGTCTCCTTAAATGCGTTACACTTTTTTCGAATCAAATAATATATACCCTTATCCCTAAGGTTGATGTTATAAAAACTTAATTTCCCTTTACACCCCATGAATGAGGTATGGGATGCTTCCCGCGTTGTTGCAAATTAACACGCTTTCTATTTTAAACGGCAAACGGCACCTACTTGTTTATCGACGAATGTAAACGTCACTGTTTGAGAAGCTTTTTCTAGACACGCCGATTGACTAGGCACTATACTGCGATGTTGCTGTCGCGACATCGAGGGGGCCGGCAATGATAGAAAAACGGATCTCCCGTATGGTAGTTGCGTGTCCTAACTACTATGCCACGGCCGATGCCATAGTTATGTAATATTCTGTACTTAAAAATAAGCTAATTTTCCTTTACACCAAAGGAGTGGGGTACAGGATATATTCTCGCACAACAGAACCACTTGTTTATACACGAATGCGAGCATAAGCTATTTGAGAAGCTTTTACTAGACTTCCCAAACATAAAGGGTGGTTAAAATGTAAAGGCCGATATTGAATGTGAAACACACCTAAACGTCAAGTTCTTTTCTGTATTTCATTTGACATTTCTCAATTTTAACCATGGATAGATACACAATCGAGCAGAGCGTTAAAGTTATTCAGGGTATATCACAATTTACGTTGTGTATCAAATGATACATTAAATTCGGCTATCGATCATAAGTGTTTTTTATTGTTTGATATTTTTGGTCACATTTCGTGCAAATCGAGTCTGTAGGATGTGAAAACATCAGTGCATGCGCGTACAGCTCGAACTGCTGAAAATATTGCTGCTGTTTGCGATAGTTTGGCTGAAGAGCCGTCCACCTTAACTCGTCGTCGTGCCCAAGAATTGCATCTCACAAATTATGCATAAAGACTTGCATTTACACGCTTACAAGGTGCAATTGACTCAAGAACTAAAGCCTCTTGACCATTCCAAACATCGTTAATGGTCATATGGTGGCAAGAAATGGCAAAAGTGGATGATCAACACATTTTCACCTCAATGGATTCGTCAGTAAACAGAATTGCCGCATTTGGGCGAATGATAATGCATGAGTGACTGTCGAAAAATGAACCCACAAAGAGTGACTGGTGCGGTTTATGGGCTGGCGACATCATCGGGCCGTATTTTTTCGAAAATGAGTCCGGTCAGGCAGTTATTGTGAATGGTGTTCGCTATCGTGAGATGATAACGAACTCTTTATGGCCCGAATTGGAAGATATGGATGTGGACAATATGTAGTTTCAACAGGACGGAGCCACTTGCCACACAGCTAACGAAACAATGGTTCTTTTGCGCGGCAAGTTATATGGCCGTGTTATCTCACGTGGCTGCTATGTCAATTGGCCGACAAGATTATGTGATTTGACACAGTTGGATTTCTTTCTTTGTGGTTATTTGAAAGAAAAGGTTTACGTCGATAAGCTAGCAATAATTCAAGAGCTAAAGGATGATATAATTCGGCACATTAACGGCATAGAACCTCAATTACGCCTCAGCGTCATCGAAAATTTGGACCATCGGATGGAGGGGTGCCGACGACGTCGCGCCGGCCATTTGGCCGATATTTATATTATTTATAATTTTATTATATTTTTATATTTATATTTTTAATTATTTTTATATTTTTATATTTTTTATATTTTTATTTATATTTTGATATCTAATTATTTTAGAATAATCGTCAATCAAGAGGTTCTCCCAATCATATACTCTCAGGCATGTTTTGGCATAAACTTACAAGTCAATTTACTCTGCAATTGTGCTTACATTTACATCTTTTCACACACAAACCTTTAAAGTATAACAAAAGAAAAATATGCTGTATTCTATTTCCCACTTAGCACCTTTGTCTGCATATTGTAACAATTTGAGTTCAAATCTTGGTAATTTAATCTAATATTAACTTTAGTCCTAAAATCGTTCTGCACCAAAAATGGCAATTACAGCCAATTACGGTTGGTTAATTTTGCACCAAAACTTGTTGTGCCCCATAAATTTTAATGGTTGTCAATGGAACAAACATTAAAACTGCGACAATTCGTTGCGAGTCAGTGTAGCAGGGAGACATGAGAGCATTATCCATTGTGGTGTTCGGGTCTATTAAAGCACTTGAATAGTAAATATTTCAACAGTTATGACTGCATTGTTTGTGGAGAAGCTGGAAAGTTTAATTGTAATTAAATACCAACATTACGTTTTTATTCTCATTTACAACGCAAAGGATATTTAACTATGGACACTCCGAAATAGTGGAATACAAGGACTCCTGTTAAGTAGGAAGTAATATTTGCCAATCTAACAATTTGCAAAATCTTAGTGCATGATATGTACTATACATACGATTACAGATGAATGGGGTTTTTTAAGTGGTGCATATAATGTGATTTCATAATTTCAAACTAAAATATTTTATGCTACTTGTACTTTACCAAATTTCGGAGCCATAGCTCATGTTAACATTACCGAGCTGAACAACGAGCTAAAAAGTAGTAATATATGTTGAAGGTTTTAAAAAAATTTCAGTCAGGTCAATGTAGCTAATTGTCCTAAATACCAATAAATACTAATAATTACCATTAACTACACTCCAGACTACCAGCAGTGGTTTATACTGACGAATTGAACATGGGGTTGGCATTGACGTAAACAGTGGATACCCTCTGCACTACCATGTACCATTCAGATCGCTAGTTACATGGAATTAACGAACAGTTTAACAATATTATACTAACTATTTGGGACCGGCCGTGGCATAGTGGTTAGAACACGCGACTACCATGCGGGAGATCGCAGGTTCAAACCTGGCTCCAGTCATCTTAAAAAGAAAAAAAATAAATAAAATTTTCTTTCATTGTCGGCTCCCCTCGAATGTTGTTTGACAGCAACTTCGCAGTATTAAGCGTCGATTCTATCGTCGTGTCTAGTAAGAGCTTCTCAAGCAGTGACGTTCGCATTCGTCGATAAACAAGTAGGTGCCGTTAGTTGTGAATCTAAAAATAGAAAGCGTGTTAATTCACAACAACGCGAGAAGCTATCCCATACCTCATTCTTGGGGTGCAAAGGGAAATTAAGTAAGTAAGTAAGTATACTAACTATTTGACTAGTACAATCCGATTGATGATTTCTTCCGACCATAAAAAATAATTTTTTTTTTTAATGTTGGTTAATTTTTATTCAAAAATACTTTAAAACATATTCAATTTGTTTTTACAACACAAAAAAAAATAAAAATCAGTCAGGTAAACTGACTGATAAATACCATCACCCAATATCAGATATTGTTTAAGTATTGAGTTATTGAAATTAATAGATTGTAATTAAAATAATATTACTTATGTATTTTTTTTGTCTGCTTGTGAAGACATGCCTTATATGTACAGGAGGTAAAATTGGGGCCAGCACAACGTTTCAGATTTTTTCGTAAATCAACGTTCAAAGAACGCTTACCTTGGCAAAACTTGCATGATTTCAATGTACATGCTAAAATGATATGTATGTAAAAGGGTAAATATCGGTTATTTATATGGGAGGTACCAGAAGGGGTGTGTCAAATAGATAAACCGACCAATTTTCATTACCCCCAAGTGTCCATTTGTAAGTTATGGAAGCTATATTAATTGTCCAAAAAAAAAATAATTATGTATGGGAGGTAAAAGTGAACCGATATAATCCATATTCATTCCTGATTCACATTTTCATAACCGTACAAATTACGCAAAATTTGACTGAATTCAGTGTACCTACAAACCAGTAAGAGTTTCAGTCCTGCAACCTGACTTACATATACCATCACCCTCAGTAAAACAAAAAATTTTCTATTATATTGATACTAGCTGACCCGGCGAACTTGGTCTCGCCCCAATTTTATGCCTTTAGATAAACTCAGTAGAGAATGTTTGATAAACAATGTTTATCAATGTTTATATGGCAACGTTCAACTGGCCGCACATAAAACAGGGAAATTCGAGATTAATATCATATACTTCCAACGATTGGCCTTGCTATTTATTGATTGCCGTTGGGGAATTGGAATGGATGATCAGTTGGAATTATCTAATTCGTAAGATAAGGACTTCCTCTTTTTTGAATTTGTTCTTTATGATCGTCTGAAATCACATTTTTTATCAGATTATTGACGGACAACGGCGTACCGTTGCACAATTTCGGTTGATTCAGATTCCGCAATATGATTATGATCGATCCTACCTTTATCTGTAAATTATGCGGCATATTAAGCGAGTGGAAAATTCGGTCGAATTGTTGGTCGCTTCATCCTCTATGGTCACGCTGTAAACAGATTTGTACGAATGCAGTTCTCAAGCGATTTAACTTTCTAATTTGAAATTGTAGCTATTAATGTGTTTATTCTTCTCTGCTAGTAACATACTGCCCGTAAATTAATCCAATCGAGATTTTTATAATTTTGTGCAATGTCATGAGTTACTTTTCCAACGATGTGAACTGGCAAAAATTAGCAGGGAACGATATTAATTCAGTCGAAACATCAACCCGAATTTGGCCATTGCCAAGCGCTAGCAGTTGTTTCGGGAATTCAGCAGAAGATGGAAGGTTCTGGAATGAGCCCCTAATTTTTTGGTCAATTACAACTTCTTGACATTGACGACGTTATCAAGCATGGTTTTAGTAAATCAGCAGCGTTAGACATTTTGAGCAAAATCATAGCCCCACCAAATCGTTTTAAATCCCCTCGTAAATCCTTTATCGTTCGGTCAACTACTTCCAAAGCTCATTTAGTCGTTATCGCGCATTCATCCGAAATGTTGATTTGGCATTCCCGCAAATACTTCGCCGTTGCGAAATTCTTGGTTGTTGTATACTTTGGCTTTTCAACCGTGATAATATTCACTGAAAGTTTTAAAGTGGAATTTGCAGTTCGAATGCCTTCCAACAATGTGGCAGCTATGCCAGAGGATGCAGCGGCTAACGTTATTTGAGATCTTGACCAAATTGTTGCCGGAATCAACAAAAAATGTCTTATCTGTCCCACTCGGCGCATCGAGAAGGTAAATGCCTCCAGTTTCATCGTGAATCGTACACTTTCTTACACGAACTCTTCCGATCAGCTCATCTAGATTATAGTCTTGCTCCCGTTAAAATTCGCGATCGAATGCATTTTGCATCGAACGATTTGACGCTGGCACTCCCAATGTCGTGTTCGACGGATTTTTTATTTAAATATTATTTTTCTCGTTACCAACCAACATTTAACCGAAAATTGTCCACCTAGACATCGTTCAAAACCATCAAATCATGCGAAAATTGCAACATTTTGTCAATAAAAAAACACATTTTTTGGATTTTTCCGGAATTTTCCGAGTTTTTCCCTAAGAATTTTCTATTTTTCCATTGAAAAGCCATTCCGTAAGAACTGCGCACAAAATTCCATACAAAAAACCAATTGTCGATTTTTCCAATTTCTCGACTTTTTCAAAGGATTTTCCCAAAATTATCTTGCATAAAACCCTCATACCAATTACGAACAATTGAATAAAAATTGAAAACAAATTGGGTCAACCGTTCTCTCTTGATGAATTACTACACACTGTTTACACCGTTTTTATACATATAAGTTTCACAATAAACCGAATTTTTCCAAGCAGCACAACGAATTTTCCACCTTTATGTCGTCTAAAATCATCAAATCAAGCGATACAATGAACAATTTCGATGAAAAAATCAAAAATTTTCGAGTTATTTCAAGAATTTTCCGAGTTTTCCACCAAGAATTTTTCTATTTTTCCATTCGAAAAGTCATTTTGGAATGATTATCCGAAATTTTTACATTTACATCATTCAAAATTATCAAAACACAATAAAATGTAAAATTTCGTCGAAAAAAATAAAAAATTTTCGAATTTTTCCATAATTTTCCAACCAAAATTTTCTGTTTTTTCAACCGAAAAACACTACGGAACAATTGCACACAAAAAGTTATACAAAAATTCAATTTGCGATGCAAAATGTTTCTGAAAAAATCCAAATTTTTTTAGTTTTTCCGGAATTTTCCGAGTTTTCCACCGAGAATTTTTCTATGTTTCCATTCGGAAAGTCATTTCGGAATAATTATCCAAAATTGTTCACTGTTACATCGTCCAAAATTATCAAATCATACGATAATATGCAAAATTTCGTCGAACAACAAATTCAAACTTTTTGAATTTTTCCGGAATTTTCCTCATTTTTCAACAAAAATTTTCCATTTTTCTATTCGAAAAGCCATTCTGTAACAATTGCACACAAAATTTCATACAAAAAGGCAATTTTCGATTTTTCCAATTGTCCGACTTTTCCGGAAGATTTTTCCAAAATTTTCTTTCACATAAACCTGATCCTGCCAATAACGAACAACTTAAAAAAAGTGTGAACAAAATCGGCCCAGCCGTTCTCAATTGATGAATTACTATACATTTTTGCCACCATTTTTATATATATAGACTAGCTGACCCGGCAAACGTTGTTCTGCCATACAACTTTGGACCCGGCAAACTTCGTCTCGCTCCTAAGGTAACGCCTTTATATTATATAATAGTAAAACACAGATAGTTCAAGTTTTAATCTGATTTACTTGAATTTAATCGAAATCTTTGAAGAGCGATCTGATATACAATGTTTTCCGATTTGTTTCCGGCGTAAAAACAAACAATGAAGACTGTTTGCCAACACGCAAACAAACAACGGACAGCTGACCCTGTGAAAAGCAGGGAAATTCGAGGTTGATTCCACAAATTTCCAATGATTGGCCTTACGATTTATTGATTGTTATCGCAAAAGCCAATCGAATGGGGAGTTGCATTGGAAGGGAAGATCGGTTGGAATAATAGATTCGAGGGATAAGGACTTCCTCTCCTTTGCATATGCCCTTGATGATCATCGCTTTAATTACAATTTCGGATGATTCAGTTTCCGTAAAATGATCATGATCGATGCTCGTTTATGCGCGATCGTGCATTAATTCCAAATAATGATTAAGCATTCTCGCAACAATTTCGCTACACGTTGTGGTGTCAACCGTGAGAAGAAAGCGGAATGTGCAGTTCGATTGTGGAAGCAATACCAATTCCGATCTTGACGGAATTGTTGCTAGAATCAAAGAAATTACGAATCTCTTGCCTGCCCAACCGGCATCATCGAGAAAGTAAATGCTTCCGTTCCAATGTCAACAACTTTCATCATTGAATCGTACACATCCGTTTGCTCGGCAGTTAAGAGCGCCACATTTGTTCGGACTCTTTCAGCCAGCTCAACTCGATCAAAGTCTTGTTCTTGTTGCAATTCGCGATTGAATGCATCAAGCATTGAACGATTTTGCGCTGGTATTCCCAATTTCGACAGTAGACTGCCACACATTAGCACGCACATGTCTTTGATCAGAAGATAATTTCAAGATCGAAATTGAATGTTGTCATGCGAACTCTGTGCAAATGTCGTCAGCCATTTCGTCCAACTTGTCCACCATCCCGAAGCTTGAGAACAATTCCGTCTTCATTTATAGTGGGAGCATTGAATTGTCTTACATGGCATCCAAAGGGTCTCTTGTCTTCTCTGATAATGATTTTGTGGACGTCATAATGCATTGTATTCAATGTGGTTTTGAACAATCGGATCAATGCATTATGCTTATGCAGAAGATTTTAAAATTGTTCTACCATTTTGCATTTAATATTTTAACATAATAAATTTCACAATATTCCGAAATTTTTCAAGCATCATAACGAATTTTTCATCTTTATGTCGTCTAAAATCATCAAATCAAGCGATATAATGAAAAATTTCGTCGAAAAAATCAAAAAATTTCGATTTTTTCCGGAACTTTCCGAGGTTTCCACCAAGAATTTTCTAATTTTCCATTCGAAATGTCATTTCGGAATAATTATCCGAATTTTTTACAATTATATCATTCAAAATTATCAAAACTTACAATAAAATGTAAAATTTCGTCGAAGAAAAATTTAAATTTTTGGTATTTTTCCATATTTTTTCAACCAAAATTTTCTATTTTTCCAACCGAAAAGCCACAACGAAACAATTACACATAAAATGTAATACAAAAATTCAATTTGCGGTGCAAAATGTTTCCGAAAAATCCAAATTTTTCGAGTTTTTCCTGAATTTTCCGAGTTTTCCACCGAGAATTTTTCTATTTTCCCATTCGGAAAGTCATTTCGGAATAATTATCCGAAATTTTTCACTGTTACATCGTCCAAAACTATAAAGTCACACGATAATATGCAAAATTTCGTAAAATAAAATTGTAAATTTTTTCGGAATTTTCCGCATTTTTCAACAAAAATTTTCCATTTTTCTATTCGAAAAGCCATTCTGTAACAATTGCACACAAAATTCCATACAAAAAGGCAATTTTCGATTTTTCCAATTTTCCGACTTTTCCGGAAGATTTCCCCAAAATTTTTTTTCACATAAACCTTCTCCTGGCAATAACGAACAACTGAAAAAAAGTTTGAGCAAAATCGGCCCAGCCGTTCTTAATTGATGAATTACTGAATTACTTACATTTTTGCCACCATTTTTATATATATAAGATTACTACTCCATCTATAAAGTGGGCAGATTGGTACATTTGTATGGGAGGTACCAGAAGGAACGTGTCTAGACTTCCAGATTTTTCCTCCAGAACATTATCCTGCTTGAACTTTACTAAATACAGAATTTTGGCACAATCGCGTTAGGTCTATTAATAATATTAATCGATTTCTAAAGTGGGCAGTACCAGATGTGTATGGGAGGTACCAGATAGGATGTGACTAGTAGGGTGAGTCTTAAAAAATGTTTTTGGAATTTTTCATGGGCCAAGTTAAAATTTTATTAAGACGTACAAAAAAACTCTATGTGAATTTTTTTAATTTTTTTCTTAATGGTTTAGGGGTCGCTACCGGGGTTCGAAATTCAAAATGTTACCGTCATCCTGAGGGATAAGCCGAATAACTCGAGTAAACCTTAACTGATTCTTATGAAAATTTTTCAGTATTAATATTTTCCATAAAGAAGTAATGGAATTGTAAATGGGCAGAATTGCCCTACCCCTTCTGGTACCTCCCATACAAAATTACCTATTTTTTGATAATTAATATTTCTCCCATAACTTTCAAACGGACAGCTGGATGGCATTTAAACTTGGTCAGTTTAATGACCTTGTAATAACAGATAAACCCCCAGAAAATCAAAACCTTTGTCACACCGCTTCTGGTACCTCCCATACAAATGGCCGAATTAACCCCCATATTTTTACCTACATATCTTTTAAGTAAAAATACTGAATTCAATAAAATTTTGTGTGAGATAAACTCATGGATAAAAGTGACTCGTGAGTGAATGTGGACTATACCGGCCAACCCCTTCTGGTACCTCCCATACAAAATTACCTATTTGTAGACAAATTTTTATTTACCAATAATTTCCAAACGGACTGCTGGATGGCATTTAAACTTTGTCAATTTAATTACCTTGTAATAACAGATAAACCCCAAGAAAATCAAAACCTTTGTCACACCCCTTCTGGTACCTCCCATACAAATGACCGAATTAACCCCCATATTTTTACCTACATATCTTTTTAGTAAAAATACTGAATTCAATAAAATTTTGTGTGAGATGAACACATGCAAAAATTTGACTCGTGAGTGAATATGGACTATATCGGCCAACCCCTTCTGGTACCTCCCATACAAAATTACCTATTTTTAGACAAATTATTTTTTACCAATAATTTCCAAACGGACAGCTGGATGGCATTTAAAATTGGTCAGTTTAATTACCTTGTAATAACAAATAAACCCCCAGAAAATCAAAACCTTTGTGACACCCCTTCTGGTACCTCCCATACAAATGACCGAATTAACCCCCATATTTTTACATACATTTTTTTGTAAGTATGCTGAATTCATTTATATTTAGGTAAAAATATACCCTTATTGTAATTTTACTAATGCTTATCTTAAATATAAATCTAGTTTAATGAATGTTATATGATATTCAACGTAGATAATGGAACGATATTGTCTTGCCCCATTCCACTAATTTGCAGTCCAACTTAGGAATTTTTACAGTACAGTTAATAAGAAATGATTTATTTCAAATTTGTTCATCAGTTTTTGTTGTGTAATTATTTAAAAAGATACATTTCAAAAATAAAAATTAAATTAAACAGTTAAAAAAAATATTAAAATAAAAATTTAATATATTCATATTAAACATCAATTCATTGCATGAAAAACTTAACATTAAAAAATATAATTATAAACAACTGCATTTACTGCTTACAATTTTCTTTAAATTTTAAAATATTGTAAAATATATTATTATTTACACATGGTAGGTTTTTTTGGATCTGAATATTTTTTTCTAAATTATTTCACCAATAATAATAGAAACTGCTTCTGTTCTTCATTATGTGTATGCAATTTATTGTATTCCTGCATCAAGGCCACTTCGCGTTCAGCAATATCGTTAAAAACCCTCATAGACCGAACTAATTCTTTACTTAATTTACAGTCTGCAACAATCTTCAACATTTTTTTTTAGGAAACCTGATATAATACCCGTTCTGCTGAAAAATTTAAGAGAATTGTTGGATACAAAATGCTCAAGACTTTTAGAATGTAGTAGGTTTTCATCTACTTTAACTCGTTTTTCTGGATTATCTACTCCTTCTATGTTTAAAGCATTTACCATCTTCTTCTTAATTTCATGAGAAACTTTGTCATCAAAAAAAGCAAATCCATCTAGCTCTTCCGACAAATACCAAAGATGACCTAGGATTTTTTTTAAGGCTATTGCCGCTATCTCTTTATTAATTGTTGCATAAGACTTCAAGTCTTTTAATAACTGGAGGCCATTTCTTGAAGCAGGAGCTCCAGAAGTGGATTCAAACCAATATTTAAGGTTAATATTAATTATAAAAATGCAAACATCCTGTTTTTCACATAATTCGCTCTCCGAATAAATATATTTTTATGGAATATATTGCCTTAGCCATCCATCTAGCACGGTGAAGACTTGCTGGTGCTCTGAAGAATATTGGTGTTTTTGGAACACCTCCGCAGAATATTATTGTCAGCTTAAGTAGCTCTTTGTAGTCATCTCGTGGCTGAAACTCTTTAAGCTGATTTTCGGCAAAACAAATAGCATCCGCAGAATTCTTTATGTTTTTTTTTGTAATGGTATGGTTGCTGTTTGATATTTCGGGGAAGTCCCGAATTACCATGCATAAGTCATATTATATGACTTATACGTTTAAAACTGCGCATGGATTTCAGGGCACTGAAGCGAGTTCTTTTGTACTTCTTAATAACATTTTAAGTTAACCTATGAAAAAAATCAAAAATAAATAGCATATCTATGTAAAACTATCAGGGTGAATTCGGTCGTTTGTATGGAAGGTAACAGAAGGGGTGTGACAAAGGTTTTGATTTTCTGGGGGTTTATCTGTTATTACAAGGTAATTAAACTGACCAAGTTTAAATGCCATCCAGCTGTCTGTTTGGAAATTATTGGTAAAAAATAATTTGTCTAAAAATAGGTAATTTTGTATGGGAGGTACCAGAAGGGGTTGGCCGGTATAGTCCGCATTCACTCACGAGTCACTTTTGTGCATGTGTTCATCTCACACAAAATTTTATTGAATTCAGTATTTTTACTAAAAAGATATGTAGGTAAAAATATGGGGGTTAATTCGGTCATTTGTATGGGAGGTACCAGAAGGGGTGTGACAAAGGTTTTGATTTTCTGGGGGTTTATCTGTTATTACAAGGTCATTAAACTGACCAAGTTTAAATGCCATCCAGCTGTCCGTTTGAAAGTTATGGGAGAAATATTAATTATCAAAAAATAGGTAATTTTGTATGGGAGGTACCAGAAGGGGTGGGGCAATTCTGCCCATTTACAATTCCATTACTTCGTTATGGAAAATATGAATACTAAAAAATTTTAATAAGGATCAGTTAAGGTTTACTCGAGTTATTCGGCTTATCCCTCAGGATGACGGTAAAATTTTGAATTTCGAACCCCGGTAGCGACCCCTAAACCTTTAAGAAAAAAATTAAAAAAATTCACATAGAGTTTTTTTGTACGTCTTAATAAAATTTTAACTTGGCCCATGAAAAATTCCAAAAACATTTTTTTTTTCCCAAATAAGAATCAACCTAGTGACTAGACTTCCAGTTTTTTTTTTCTCAAAAACTATATCCTTCTATAGCTTTACTAAATAAAGAATATGGTTACGATCGCGTTGGATTTATCGATATTATTACACCATCTCTAAAGTGGGCGGAATGGTGTATTTGTATGGGAGGCACCAGAAGGGGCGGGGCCATGTAGCCCATTTGCAATAGTTGTTTTGGGAAAATATTAACTCGTGCAAAATTTCAAAACATTTGGTTGCGTCTTTCAAAAGTTATCGTGCGCACCAGCCGGACAGCCAGACAGACAGACAGACGGACATGGCTCAAACGACTTAAAAAGTCATGAATCGAATTTGGTTCAAAGAAACCTAGGGTCTAAAGTCACTCCTTCTATGTGTTACACTTTTGGGTCGTATCAAATGATATATACCCTCATCCTTAAGGGTGATGGTATAATAAAGCTATTAGTAACAGTTATATTTGTTAGAGATTGCAGTTTTCGCACCATTAAGAGATGAACAACGCGGTCATCGATCCTACTTCACGAACATTAAGTAGCAACTGACGCCAACAAACAAAATAACATAAAACAAGCAAACCATGACATTCTTTTCAGTTGTGTTTTTGTTTGTTTTGCTTGTTTCCATACGAAGTCAGGTGAACTGACTAATAAATACCATCACCCATCTACTTTCGGTCGTATGGCCGGACAAGACGTATTGTAAAACTGTAGAAAACGTTACAGCCCACAAATGTAAAATGTTAAATTCAATATCTCTGATCATATGGGCACCAAAGGGTTCAACTGAGGATCAAAGGATAATGAATTCTCACAAAAATCTCAAAAGAAATCATGATTTATAATGGGTGGGGTAAAACTGGCTTTCTCAGGTTTCACTTTTAATTACAAAATATTAATAGCAACATATTCTTAACGGAGTATATGAATTCGATTTTAATTCGAAAATCAACGTTCAATAAACGTTTGGCTTCTGCACAGTTTTACAATTTTTAGTTACAAGATAATGTAACTTTAAAAAATCAAACATCTAGCAGTCTGAAAGTTATTAATTTATTAAATTTAAATTTATTAATTTCCCAAAAATAGGTTATTTTGTATTGGAGGTACACTATAGTTTATATTCATTCCTGATTCCTGAGTCAAATTTCAACAAGCTGTTGTCTTGTTCAGAATATGACTTATTTCACGGTACTTACAAAAAAAGTGAATGCAAAACTATGAGGGTAAATTCTCTAATTTGTATGGGAGCTACAAGGAGGGGTGGGGCAAATGTTTCGGTTTCCTAAGAATTTGTCTACTATTCGAAAATAATTTAACTGGCCAAACCCAAATATCCTCCAGTTGTCCGTTTGAAAGTTATGGAAGAAATCATAATTTTCCAAAAATAGGTCATTTTTTATGGGAGGTACCAAAATGGGTCAATCGATGTAGCAAATATTTATTCCTGAGTCAAATTTTTATAAGCGTACATCTTTCGCAAAATATGGCTGAATTTAGTGTACATAGAAACCAGTAAAAAATTTCAGTCGGGAAACTTATATATATCCTCACTCTCACCTTCAGTAAAACATAAAATTTTCTGGTATATCGATAGTATTATTCGATTTCTAATGTGGGCAGAGTAATACATTTGTATGGTAGGTAACAGACGGGGCTTAGCTAGACTTCCAAATTTTTTCCAAAACTTTATCCTGTTATCCTATTATTACTAAATATAGAAAATGTGTACGATGGCCTTGGGGGTATTCATATTTTTACTCGATTTCCGAAGAGAGCGGTACCAGTTGGGTATGGGAGGTACCAGAAGAGGCGTGTCTAGACTTCCAGATTTGTTCTCCAAAACTTTATCGTGTTAAAGCTTTACTAAATACAGAATTTGGGTACGATCGCGTTGGGAGTATTGATATTATTAGTCCATCTCTGTAGTGGGCAGGATGGTACATTTGTATGGGAGGTACCACAAATTATTGCGAAGTTGCTGTCGACAATATCGAGGGGGCCGCCAATGAAGGAAAAACTTAAACAACTGGATCTCTGGTTTAAAAATACACAAGAATATTCTCATATAAACAATTTAAGCTTGTATTTCACATTTCAGTCAGATTAACAGACTAGAGCAATCCAGCTGATTGCAAGCCTTGCTGCCTACATGGAGGTTCAGTTCTACGATGAGCCGATCGGTCAAAAACTACTCCCACCTCCCATACTAACTGCCCCTTTTTGGGGTCAATCCCTACGGTTAAAGCAGTAGTTTAAGAACAATCAAGCTGAAATTTTGTATGCAAGCTTCCCTACACTAAGCGGAGGTTGATTAGTAAGATAAGACCGATAAGTCAAATCTACTCCCACCTCCCATACAAAATCCCTTTTTTTGGGGGTGTACATATGTCAGTCCCCGTGTTTACAAACAGTAGTTTAAAAGCAATCAAGCTGATATTTTGTATCCAAGCTTTGATGCCCTAAATGCAGCTTAAGTTCGAAGATGAGCCCGATCGGACAAAAACTACTCCCACCTCCCATACAAACTCCCACTTTTTGGGGTCAATCCCTACGATTAAAGCTGTAGTTTAAGAACAATCAAGCTGAAATTTTGTATGCAAGCTTCCCTACACTAAGTGGAAGTGTAGCAGTAAGATCAGACCAATCGGTCAAAAACTATTCCCACCTCCCTTACAAAATCCCTCTTTTTGAGGGTGTCCGTTTGTCAGTCCCTGCGATTACAAACAGTAATTTAAGAGCAATCAAGCTGAAATGTTGTATGCAAGCTTTGCTGCCCTAAATGCAGCTTAAGTTCTAAGATGAGCCCTATCGGACAAAAACTACTCCCACCTCCCATACAAACTCCCACCTTTTGGGATTTGTTCCTACGATTGCAGCTGTAGGTTTAGAACAATCAAGCTGAAATTTTGTATGCAAGCTTGACTACACTAAGTTAAAGTGTAGCAGTAAGATCAGACCGATCGGTCAAAAACTATTCCCACCTCCCATACAAAATCCCTCTTTTTGGGAGTGTCCGTTTGTCTGTCCCTGCGATTACAAACAGTAATTTAAGAGCAATCAAGCTGAAATGTTGTATGCAAGCTTTGCTGCCCTGAATGCACCTTGCGTTCTAAGATGAGCTCGAACTTCCCGACTCCAACCGGAGGTTGAGTATTAAGATAAGACTGATCGATCAAAAACTACTCCCACCTCCCATACAAACTCCTCATTTTTGGGTTCTGTCCCTACCATTACAGATGTAGTTTAAAAGCATTCAATCTGAAATAATGTACTCAAGCTTCTCCAATCTTAGCGGAGGTTGAGTGTTAAGATGACACCGAAAACTACTCTCACCTCACATACAAACTCCCCCTTTTTGGGGTCTGTCCCTGCGACTACAGTATAAGAAGTATCGATCTGAAATTTGGTATGCAAGTTTCTGATTTCTAAGCGAAACATTTCAGAAAAAACTATTGACAAAAAATGGATATGTGAAGCTGAAAGTAACGTCCACCTCTTACCACCTCCCCTGTTTTGTGGCACAAAGTTAAATAAAATGTAGTTGTACTGCAAATAACCAGTTTTATAAAGGGTATCTGAGTATCCCATACCTCATTCATGGGGTGCAAAGGGAAATTAAGTTTTTTAAGTTAATCTGAGTTTCAGCATAGCCGAAGATAATAATCACCTAACAAGTTGATATGTGGGGGGCGGGGGGCGTGTCCCCACCGCATTCGTCTTTTAATAATGCTAAAGAGAGAGTAGCGAGACTAATAACGACGTATGCGGCGGGGGCGTGCCCCCCACCGCATTCGTCTTTTAATAATGCTAAAGAAAGAATATAGAAACTGATAACGACGTATGCGGCGGGGGGCGTGCCCCCCACCGCATTCGTCTTTTAAAAATGCTAGATTTGTTTAGAAGAATAATTTTTTGGGGTATTTTTCATAAATTTTGTGGGGTATTTTTCATATTTTTTGGAGAAAATTTCGTTCTTGAGTTTTGGGTTATTTTTCATTTTTTTCGCCCAATTTTATTTTGGGTAATTTTTCGTTTTATTTTTGGGGCATTTTGCATTTGGGGAATTTTTCATAGAGCCTCGAAAAAATTACAAAAATATGACTAACCCTAGTGTACATTAGGGTAATAACTTTTTTTGGACAACATTCTCCTCAGGGCTTTTCTAATGGCAAATATTGTATTAATGATAAAAAAACTATTTCAGTTCAATTTGCTAAAAAAACCTTACGCACCGACAGCGATTTCTAAAATGCCTTTTATATACGTTTTTTCAATTTTTTTTCATAAAAATTTTGTTTTTAATATGGTATATACATATGTAGGTATGTAAAATAATAGTAACAATAAATGATTAAAAGTAGGTATTATAAGATATAAACTTTAGGTTCAAAATACGCGATGTTTTACATGCATCAATAAACTAAAAATCAAATTTCGTTTATGTGTGAGTAGAGTTTCTCTCCGGGTATTTCCCGGGATGCCCGGTCATTTTTAATTCTCAGTTTCCCGGGAAGTTCGTCTGGGATTCCCGAGAAATTAAAACTCCTTTGGCAGAGCCAATTTTAGAAGCTTTAAAGATGCGAATTGAAGAAGAAAGCGACTTTATACTTTAGTGAAGTATCTTAAAGATCCAACAGTATTTGACAAGAATTCTAATAACTTATTTCAAACTGCTTCAAAACAGAATGTGATCGCGTACGTTGAGCATATTTATACTCGACTTTATCGACGAAGTTCTGGAATCGGACGAAATTCCTATTTGTGACATTAGTACCGAAAGACCATTTGAGGATTTTTTAACCGATGCCATAACAAATGCAAATGTTGCATCAAGTAATAGATCAAGTGGAAGCAAGTGGAAAGGCAACGGAAAATGTCACAATTTTATTGAATTCTCTTCTGACAATAAGGCCACAGTTGAAAGCAAGAGAATATTATCAACAACAGGTCAATTTGTAAATAGAATTAGAAACATATTGTCTGATGAAACCATTAACTCTCTTTCCGTTTTAAAAACGTATTTTCAAAATGACAACTTAACTTTTATTGTTTAACTAATATTTTAATATATACATTAAAATTAATGTTTTTCGCTTGTACTATATGATCTCATGAATTAAAAAATAAATGTATATCTACGTACTGCAAAATTGTATAAAATTAACATAGTTCGTCTTGTTTTTTTACTGTGCGAAAATTCCCGGGAATGTCAAAATTTTTTCCCGGTTTCCCGGAGAATGAAAAGTCCGGGAAAAAGAGAAACTCTATGTGTGAGGCATACAGATTATTTTCTTACTTTTCAACACCAACCCATCCTTGGTGCAAACCCCTTTAGTTAACAGAAATTTATATCCCTCAAAAAATCCACTTATGTGGCGAACTGAAAACATTTATCTCAAAGATTAACTTTACATGTTTAAGATGAGGGATTTCTTTATTTTATTTTCCTAGGAGAAACAAATCTATATATATAAAAATGGTGGCAAAAATGTATAGTAATTCATCAATTGAGAACGGCTGGACCGATTTTTTTTTTCAGTTGTTCGTAATTGCCAGGAGAAGGTTTATGTAAAAGAAAATTTTGGGAAAATCCTCCATAAAATTGGAAAAACCGAAAATTGCTTTTTTGTATGAAATTTTTTGTGTAATTGTTACGAATGATTTTTCGATGGAAAAATAAAAATATTTTGTTGGAAAATTCGGAAAAATTTTAATTCTATTTTTCGACGAAATTTAGCTTTTTGTCGTACGATTTGATAGTTTTGGACGATGTAACTGCGAAAAATTATAGATAATTATTTCAACATGACTTTCCGAATGGAAAAATACACAAATTCTCGCTGGAAAACTCGGAATATTCCGAAAAAAACGAAAAATTTGAATTTTTTCGGCAAAATTTTGAATTACATCGCTTGATTTGATGAAAATTGCAAATTGAATTTTTGTGTAAAATTTTGTTCTCAATTGTTTTCGAATGGAAAAATAGAAAATTTTTGTTGGAAAATTCGGAAAAACGCCAAAAATTTGATTGTGATCAACAATTTTTGTTAGGAGATAACTGCATTTAAAGTTGTTCATATGAATATCGACGGCTTCACAGCTATTGCTGGGTGAGAATGTGGAATCACACGATATTGTTCTCAAGCGTCGGGAGACTCATCGGTCATATGATACACTTTAATACCCGTTAATGTTCTGCCGTGGAGAGGGTGAATATCACCACAATTTAAAGATGGTCAATACAACGACAAGTTTGTCTAGAAGTCATCAGGAAAGAAACGAACAAAAAGGTTAGCTCAAATAACTTTTATGCATATCGATCGCAAATTGATCATTTGAGATGAATGCATGATAGCGCATCAACGAGCCTTGGAAGCAGTTGACCGAAAGATGAAGGATTTATGAGGTGATTCGAAACGATTTGGTGGGGCTATGACATTTCTGTCGGAAGATTTTCGTCAAACTCTTCCGGCTATCCCAAAATCTACTGCTGCTGATGGAATTAATGTCTTTTTGGCGGAATAACAAGGAGTTGAAATTAACTACGAACATGAGAGTCACGTTGCAAAACGACACATCGGCTACTGCATTTTCAAAATATCTACTGGCGCTTTGTAATGGCCAAATTCCTGTTGATGTTTCAACTGGATTGATGACGTTCCCGTCAAAGTCCTTATTCCTCGAATTTCTATTATTCCAACCGATTTTCCCTTCCAATTCTAGCTAATTCAATTCTCCATTCGGGGAAGGCTAATCATTGGAAGTTTGTGGGATCAACCTCGAATTTCTCAGTTTTTCGCATGTTGGCAAACTGTCTTCATTAATTGTTTTAGCGCCGGAAAACAAATCGAATAACATTGTTTATCAGACCGCTCTTCACTGATTTCGATTATATTCAAATAAGTAACATTAAAATTTGAACTATATGTGTTTTAATATTACTCTGGAGCTTATATCAAGGCATTAACTTGGAGCAAGACGAAGTTCGCCGAGTCAGAAGTTGTATGGCAGAACAACGTTTGCCGGGTCAGCTAGTTCAACATAAATACACAGTTCTCTGGCACCGGAAATTTTCTGCTTTTTATATAAAAATGTATGAAGGATAATAGATGTGCAAATAAGAAGGTATGTTTGTATGTTGTTATATAATGAATTATATATGAACTACTACGTGTACCTAAATCATTTTGATACGTGCAGTACAAACATAAATACATCGAATTATTTTAGCTCAAACATATTTGCCCAACAGATTTGAAAATAATCTTGTTTTTTTCTTATTTTCCATTTCCACAAACATACTCGTAACTGTTAAAATTTTCACGAGTTCTTCATAGCACGCTAAATTATTAATTTACCAAGAATTCCTGTAAAAACAATTCAGTTTTTAATCAACGAAAATGTTCGACTACGAAAATAAACTAATTTATTATTTTTACGTTTTCGAGTGCATGTGTTGGAATAAATACAATATGTTTACATAAATTACCCGCACATTGTCTTAAATGTTCGTACGCAGTAGCCAACACTCACGGAGTACTGTTAAGCAATGCTTTGACTTAAACACTTAATGTAGTTGAATACTCATGTATTGCTACATTAGGTAAAAAAAAGTGACACAGCAGACGTTAGTTTGTCATTTGGCTTCATTACAGTTCGGGAGGTGTCGATTGGTTCTGCTTGAAAAACCTACCTCAGTTACTTGAGAGAACACATGGTAAGCGAATGCCGAATCACCGAGTAAAAAATTTATTCGCATGTGTAAATGAAAATTACGTTTTTCTGTGTAGGACTAGCAAAGCGGTAACGGTCCTATACCGCTGCAAAAGGGCAATCGGCCTCAATTGGGGAATTACCCCAAAAGATACAAACTGGTTATATGACATTGTTATTAAACACATCTTTTTCTACGGATCGGCAGTCTGGTGGCCGCCGAGTAAAAAGATAGATAGAGCGTCTAAAAGGTTGAAATTCGAACGCGTTATGAGACTGGTGGCAATCATGATAACAAGGGCACTTAGAACTACTCCAACTAAGGCACTGTTTCCGATTCTAAGCTGGTTACCACCGGACATTCTGGCGAGGAAAATAGAACGAACACCGCAGTGAGTTTAGACACCACAAAAGCATGGATGCACAGGAACTATTGCCATGCCAAAATTTTGGACCCAATCAATGTGAGCTGTCATGCGGTCATACACCGTACCAGAACCTGTCTTCGATTCGGGTTGTATAAGGAACACTATGATGATAATGCTCTTCACTTTGGGGAGGATGTCTTCCTAATTTTCACGGACAGTTCGAAAATAAAGGAAAGAGCAGGCTAAGGAATCGGACTAGCGGATTACTGTAGCATAGTTCAGAGATAGCGGCCATTAGAATAGCCGTAGAAAAAATTCAGTATCGTGGGAATTGGGTAATATTCATATTCTTACTGATAGTAAAGCGGCTATCAGATTCCTGGAGAACATGTACAAAACTTCGAGAAATGTTCGAAAGTGCCTGTTAAGTTTTAAACCAGAGTTTTCACAATTTCCTACTGGGGTTATTAAAGCTTAAATTGTTTCACTCAAAAAGGGTCATTTCACACATATGTTTATGTTATTGCAATCGTATATGTTGATCTGATGTTTTTCTACCTGCTATGCAGTTTTAGACAGTTTAAGAAATTAGCTTGTCGTCAAGTGAGTTCAGTGGAGTAGTAGAACGGGTTACAAGAAGAGTGTTCAGCGCAAATTATAATATTATATTTGA
Organism: Muscina levida; assembly: GCA_964034835.1. NCBI lineage: Eukaryota > Metazoa > Arthropoda > Insecta > Diptera > Muscidae > Muscina > Muscina levida. The sequence continues at coordinate 77,576,620 of OZ035883.1, forward strand.
ACAAACTAAACAATAAATGAATTAATAAATTTTGCAATTAAGCTATTGTAGTGTTTCATTGGTTTGGCGTGAAATACGATAGTTTGGTATAGTTATTGAAATTCGCACATTTCAATAGCGCAATTCGGATAAGTTAAACGGAACCTCTCAAAATTGGCATTCGGAACCGCAACCATCCGTTTAAAGATTAGCTTTGTGACCAGGAAGAGGCTCCTGGTTCCTCCATAGGTCCTTCGAGCCGGATAAGGTCTAAATAAAGACCAAAACCGCATTATAAAACCCGGAAAAGTGCTGATCAACAACTCTAAAGATGACTGAATTTGACAACAGTAACACCCCATCAAATGACATGGTTTCTGGCAACATCCATATAAGAGAGCTACAGCGGGATCAAATATTTTCATGGTTCAAGCTTGATGTTGACGACCTTGGCAAGTTTGATGCCATGAGTCTTTATAATCTTGAAGTTAAACTTGAACTAGTTGATCGCCAATGGAATAACTTTGAAAATGTTCAGATGCAATTAGAAGTTCTTGATGAATCACAGTTCACCCAGCATCATCGTTCAAAATGCGAAGAAGCGTATCTCAAAGTCAAGTCCAGAATTTTGGAACTCATAGCATTGCACCGTCCGACAGGCCCAGATCATCTTTTATCAAGTACCCGATTGATCTCTACAAATTCGACTGCTCAACCACATTTGCCAAGAATGAATTTGCCGACACTACAGCTAACTAAATTTGGCTAATTTTCCTAATTTTCACGGACAGTTCGAAAATAAAGGAAAGAGCAGGCTAAGGAATCGGACTAGCGGATTACTGTAGCATAGTTCAGAGATAGCGGCCATTAGAATAGCCGTAGAAAAAATTCAGTATCGTGGGAATTGGGTAATATTCATATTCTTACTGATAGTAAAGCGGCTATCAGATTCCTGGAGAACATGTACAAAACTTCGAGAAATGTTCGAAAGTGCCTGTTAAGTTTTAAACCAGAGTTTTCACAATTTCCTACTGGGGTTATTAAAGCTTAAATTGTTTCACTCAAAAAGGGTCATTTCACACATATGTTTATGTTATTGCAATCGTATATGTTGATCTGATGTTTTTCTACCTGCTATGCAGTTTTAGACAGTTTAAGAAATTAGCTTGTCGTCAAGTGAGTTCAGTGGAGTAGTAGAACGGGTTACAAGAAGAGTGTTCAGCGCAAATTATAATATTATATTTGAACAAACTAAACAATAAATGAATTAATAAATTTTGCAATTAAGCTATTGTAGTGTTTCATTGGTTTGGCGTGAAATACGATAGTTTGGTATAGTTATTGAAATTCGCACATTTCAATAGCGCAATTCGGATAAGTTAAACGGAACCTCTCAAAATTGGCATTCGGAACCGCAACCATCCGTTTAAAGATTAGCTTTGTGACCAGGAAGAGGCTCCTGGTTCCTCCATAGGTCCTTCGAGCCGGATAAGGTCTAAATAAAGACCAAAACCGCATTATAAAACCCGGAAAAGTGCTGATCAACAACTCTAAAGATGACTGAATTTGACAACAGTAACACCCCATCAAATGACATGGTTTCTGGCAACATCCATATAAGAGAGCTACAGCGGGATCAAATATTTTCATGGTTCAAGCTTGATGTTGACGACCTTGGCAAGTTTGATGCCATGAGTCTTTATAATCTTGAAGTTAAACTTGAACTAGTTGATCGCCAATGGAATAACTTTGAAAATGTTCAGATGCAATTAGAAGTTCTTGATGAATCACAGTTCACCCAGCATCATCGTTCAAAATGCGAAGAAGCGTATCTCAAAGTCAAGTCCAGAATTTTGGAACTCATAGCATTGCACCGTCCGACAGGCCCAGATCATCTTTTATCAAGTACCCGATTGATCTCTACAAATTCGACTGCTCAACCACATTTGCCAAGAATGAATTTGCCGACACTACAGCTAACTAAATTTGGCGGACAACAAAGAGACTGGCTAGATTTTTACAACACTTTCTGTGTTTTAGTCGATAACAACTCCGATTTATCGGATATTACAAAGTTTCAATACTTACGCTCTTGCTTATTGGATTCTGCATCTCGGCTTATACAGTCACTAGAAGTTACCTCAGTAAACTATAAAAAGGCTTTGGAAATATTGATTTCCAGATACGATAACAAAATAGAAATTTTCCAATCGCATATGCAACACATTTTCGAATTGCAAAAAATAAAACAACCATCCGTATCTTCCATACGAGAATTTATTGACACCATAACCGTAGATCTACGAGCATTAGAATCTATCGCTACCAAATCTCATGTTGCCGATGGCATTATTTTGCATATGATAACCTCAAAACTTGATGTCGACACGCAGGCAAAATGGGAAGAAGAAGCTTCATCCTCGTTGGTAAAAGGCACGTCTTCATCCACTCTCCAACTTCCTACATGGGAAACACTGTCAGCTTTTTTGGAAAACGGTGCAAAACTCTTAGTATCATTAACAATAATCAAGCTTACAAGTCATTCAACAGAAACGTCCCATCGAAAAACAATCAAGTGTCTTCCCTCGTTGCTGCCAATGAGCAAACAACTTGCATTATTTGCAAGTCACCACACAATCACAGTGCATATCGTTGCACAAAATTCATAGAAATGGCCCCTCATGAGCGTTTCGTTGTAGTAAAACGCCACAAGCTTTGTTTAAATTGTCTAAATCCTAATCACATTGCTACCTCGTGCCCATCGCAAAATCGTTGCCGACAGTGTAATGCCCCTCACCACACCCTCCTTCACAGAGACCCCTCTCAACAACCGTCGCAAACTAACAACACACATCATCCACCGCCGAGACAGAGCCATCCAGATCCCACCGATCAAATACCCTCTGTTTCTCTTCAAGTCGCCAGAGAGAAGAGCCTTGTGATACTAGCCACAGCATTAGTTGAACTAAGCAACCAGAACGGAGTTTCGATAGTTGGCCGAGCATTGTTAGATTCGTGTTCCCAACAAAACTTTCTTACCAAACACATCGCACAGCATTTGAAACCTTCTTACAACAAAATTAATATGAAAATCTCCGGTCTCGGAAATAACTTAGTTTCGGCACATCAGTCTTGCTCCATCACCATCAAATCACTCAGCACAGCTTTCTCTGCCGAAGTTGATGCAGTTGTCATACCATGTATTTCATCCCGTCATCCACAGAAAGCCATAGATACATCTGATTGGAAGATTCCAGAAAACATCAACTTGGCCGATAATAACTTTAATATTCCAGGGCCAATAGATCTTCTACTGGGAGCAGATATCTTTTGGGATTTGTTAATGGTTGGAAGAATTAAATTACACAATCAGCCAAACTTTATTAAAACAAAACTTGGATGGGTCGTAACTGGATCAGCTGTGATGACTAATTCGCTTCAAACAACATCACTGACAGCAGCAAACATACAGATCTCCAAAACTGATATGTTATCACTCTCTTCAAATGCGCAGCAAATGTTCTTAACAGTTCCCAACCATTTAAATAGTGATGTTAACAAAACTTTAACATCAACAGATGAGAGAGACACATTAGCCGCTTTTAATAACATGCCGCTCTCAACATCATCGAGCAAAACAGTGTCGTATCCAAAACAGCAGTCAACATCGTCATCGAATTCGCCGTCGTCTACAAATATTATGACGTCACATTCTAGCAACTTCATTTGTTTACAAAGTGTCGCAGCTGGTGCGAAGCAAACTATAACTACAAAGCAAAGAAGCTATATGAAAAAAACAAAATACACATCATTCATTGCAGCATCAAAAGAACCATTAATAGAAGAATTATTAAAGAAATTCTGGGAAATGGAAAATCAGACAACTTTAGTTACATCAACATTAACCGCTGAGGAAGCCAAATGTGAAACACTGTTTAAAGAAACAACGAAGTTATGCCCGATTTCGAATAAGTTTATCGTTCGTCTTCCATTCAAGGAGGACCCAAAGGTTCTGGGAGAGTCATATGATATAGCATGCCGGCGTTTTTCGTATTTGGAGTCAAAATTAAACCGGAATGAAGACATAAAACATCAATATGTAGATTTCATGGAGCAATACCAACGATTAAATCATATGTCCCCTGTCCTGAATGGCGAGGAACCTTTTTGCAATTTCATACCTCACCACTGCGTGGTAAAACCGGAGAACACCACCACTCGTCTAAGAGTAGTTTTCGATGCGTCTTGTGCCACAACAAGTGGGAAATCTCTAAATGATGTTCTCTGCGTTGGACCTGTGCTGCAAGACCACATATTCGCTACATTAAGCAGATTCAGGTATCACAAATACGTTTTAGTAGCAGACATAGCTAAAATGTACCGCCAAGTATGGGTCGATAAAATTGATACGAAATGGCAATGCATACTCTGGCGAACAGGTCCAACAGAGCCACTTACAGCCTACAGACTCGAAACTCTGACATATGGTACTAGCTGTGCCCCGTACTTGGCCGTTAAGTGTCTGCAGAAAATTGCTCATGATTATGCCAATATTTATCCAATCGGCTCAAAGGTCGTGATAAATGATTTTTATGTGGACAATCTTATGACTGGTAGTGAAACAGCTGAAGGAGCCATTGACATCAAAGCGCAAGTGACAAATCTCTTAAATTGTGGTGGGTTTCCCCTGCGTAAATTCGCTACAAACTTCGAGCCAATACTAGAAGGCGTTCCAAACGAGGACAAAGAAGAGTTGGTACAAATCGACGACACTCAATACATGAAAACCTTAGGACTTAGATGGTCCCCACAAGATGATACTATAAGTTTCGCCTATACACCACCAAACGACAAGCGAAGGGTAACCATGCGGAGTATACTGTCCCACACAGCAGCATTTTACGATCCATTAGGGCTAATCAATCCAATTATAGTTAAAGCAAAGATTTTGTACCAGAGTCTATGGATACTCAAACTTCATTGGGACGAAAGCGTACCACAGGAGGTCGTCAGCGAATTTGAATACATCCGTGATCAACTAAAAAAATTATGCCCTCTGAAAATTGAAAGGTTCGTATTGTTTAATAATACCACTAATATTCATGTATTCGCAGATGCCAGTACGAAAGCCTATGGTGCGTGCATCTATGCTGTATCAATCGGGCCCAATGGTGTGAAGTCTTCACTCATATGCGCTAAATCCAGGGTTGCACCCACGCAAACAGTTTCTCTTCCTAGACTTGAACTGTGCGCGGCTCTACTTGGTGCACAATTATTGGAAACAGTACGAACGACATTTCCGCAGAAGCCCCAACGTATATTTTGCTGGTCGGATTCCACTGTGGCTTTGGCTTGGATAGCTGGTTCTCCAAGTCGATGGCCGACCTTTGTATCTAATAGAGTGACAAAAATTCAAGAGCTTACGGAAGACGTAATATGGCGTCATGTACCAACAGATAAAAACCCCGCAGACCTTCTATCGAGAGGTTCAAGCGTGGACGGCCTAATAAACACCACCTTTTGGTTTGAGGGTCCCTCTTTCTTACAATCGGATGAATCAATGTGGCCAACTAACATATGTACAGAGGAAGAAGGTATCGTCGAATGCGAAATTCCTCAAGTAACATTAATCGCAGTCCAGACTTACGACGTGCTGCAATCACACAAATACGTAAACAGCTACGAAAAGCTATTACGCATACTTGCCTACGTGAATCGATTTATAACTACTAGTCGATCAAAGATGAAAGTATTATATAGTCCAATTACAACAGAAGAAATCGATAATGCGCTGATAGTTGCTTGTAAGATCGTTCAACATTCGTGTTTCATTGAGGAGCTCAAACAACTGGAGTCTAATAAACCTATAAGCAAATCTTCTAAATTAAGGAAACTTGCTCCAATACTAATGGATGGACTGATACGCGTCGGAGGCCGATTAAAAAATTCTTCCCTACAGTTTTCGGAAAAACATCCCATCGTACTTCCTGGTGGTCACCCCTTTGTACAAACTTTAATTACCTATCATCACATTAAACACTTTCATGCAAGTACTTTATCACTCCATTACATTTTACGTGAACGCTTTTGGATTATAAATGGACGAAATATCATCAGAGCAAATATACATTCATGCGTCCTGTGCTATAGACATAGACCTAAATTAGAAGAACAAGTAATGGGAAATCTCCCAAAGGAGCGCGTTGAGCCCGGGTTCCCATTCCAAACCTGTGGCGTTGATTACTGTGGTCCATTCGCCATAACACAAAAAATCCGTGGTAGATCACCAATAAAGGCTTACATATGTTTGTTTATATGTTTTTCAACCAAAGCGGTTCATATGGAGCTTGTTCCCGATTTGACTACTGCGGCCTTTATAGCTGCTTTAAAGCGTTTCATAGCTCGTAGAGGGCGTTGTACTACGATATTTTCAGACAATGCAACCAATTTTGTCGGGGCTAATAGAGAACTCAAATCATTACTTGCTCATTTTCTGTCTGAACAACATGTAGAAGATGTTCGCTTGGCATGTCAACAAGATGGAATCTCGTGGAAATTTATCCCACCTCGTTCGCCCCACTTCGGTGGTTTATGGGAAAGCGCTGTAAAGCAAGCAAAATATCTTCTGTGTCGAGCTATTGGAACTTATATCTTAACTCATGATGAGTTGCACACGATCACCTGTCAAGCCGAAGCAATCATAAATAGCCGCCCTCTAACACCAATATCCAGTGACCCGAATGATTTGCGACCTTTAACGCCTGCCCATTTTTTAGTCGGTCGTCCTCTAACTGACATACCGGAACCTGATGTACGCAACATGAATCCATGGGGATTGAAGAATTACAAATTGACACAATGGATTCAACAAACATTCTGGAATCGATGGCGTAAAGAGTATTTGAACAACCTGCAACAACGAAATAAATGGTCGTCACAGTCACCTAACATAATGATCAACGACATGGTTCTATTAAAAGATGACAACATTCCACCACTGAAGTGGCCACTTGGCCGTGTAATCGAAGTTAACCCTGGAGCTGATGGTGCGGTACGAGTTGCAACAATACGGTCTACTGAAGGCACATTTAAAAGAGCTGTAACAAAATTGTGCAAACTCCCCATTGAATGTAATTAATATTGAAAGACCATCTTTCAAGGGGGGAGAATGTTAAGTTTTAAACCAGAGTTTTCACAATTTCCTACTGGGGTTATTAAAGCTTAAATTGTTTCACTCAAAAAGGGTCATTTCACACATATGTTTATGTTATTGCAATCGTATATGTTGATCTGATGTTTTTCTACCTGCTATGCAGTTTTAGACAGTTTAAGAAATTAGCTTGTCGTCAAGTGAGTTCAGTGGAGTAGTAGAACGGGTTACAAGAAGAGTGTTCAGCGCAAATTATAATATTATATTTGAACAAACTAAACAATAAATGAATTAATAAATTTTGCAATTAAGCTATTGTAGTGTTTCATTGGTTTGGCGTGAAATACGATAGTTTGGTATAGTTATTGAAATTCGCACATTTCAATAGCGCAATTCGGATAAGTTAAACGGAACCTCTCAAAATTGGCATTCGGAACCGCAACCATCCGTTTAAAGATTAGCTTTGTGACCAGGAAGAGGCTCCTGGTTTCTCCAGTGCCCAATAAGTGTTCCCCGGCATGGGAACATATATGGTAACCAAAGGGCTGATATATTGTCAAAGGCCGCCACCACCGTGAAGCCGGCGAAGGTAACGGTCACATTGGTGTTTCTCTTATAAGGGGGAAAATGTTAATTGCGGGGGAACTGAACCTCATTGCTAAGGCGACGTTATAATTGAAATTTTTAAAAAATCCATCCACATGAGCGAGATATGATAGAGAATTTATCTATTGTTCACCATTTCACGTCAGATTAGCAGAAAAGAGCTACACTTAAGCATAGTGCTCAGTTATTTAATATGAAAATACCAATTTTCATATTGCACATTCAGGCCTTTATTACAGTTTCTGAATCACATCAGTTTCCACAAATCGTTAGTGATGCTTCGTCGTTATATAATTGATTCTCCGTACATTAACAAGGAATAACGTTTGAAACAAAATGTTTATGCTGAAATCTCCCTCTTCCTGGAATTAGGTAGCAATTTATTTTGTTGGTTTCCTGTTTCGAGCCTCTAATTAGTGTGGAAACTACGTATCATATTTATTATACTTAACTTCGGCCAACAATAGTTTAGTGATTATTTAGTGCGTTATACTTTGTTGTAGATTGTGAGAAAATTAATATGAAATAGTAAGCAATTAAAAATGTTCGATTGAACAAATGGTGCGATTTGTTAGATATGATGAAATTGAGGCATTCATTGTCACTGGGGACCGGCCGTGGCATAGTGGTTAGAACACGCGACTACCATGCGGGAGATCGCAGGTTCAAACCTGGCTCCAGTCATCTTAAAAGAAAAAAATAAATAAAATTTTCTTTCATTGTCGGCCCCCCTCGAATGTTGTTTGACAGCAACTTCGCAGTATTAAGCGTCGATTCAATCGTCGTGTCTAGTAAGAGCTTCTCAAAACAGTGACGTTCGCATTCGTCGATAAATAAGTAGGTGCCGTTAGTTGTGAATCTAAAAATAGAAAGCGTGTTAATTCACAACAACGCGAGAAGCTATCCCATACCTCATTCATGGGGTGCAAAGGGAAATTAAGTTTTTTTTTTTATTGTCACTAAAAATTGGTATGCATACAAACATCCCTGAATGAACCCTCTAGAACTGGGCACTAGGTTGTTGGTGGTGAAATCTCTACATACTAGGGGAAAACCTGTACTTAAATTAAAAACTCTAAGCAACGCATTTCATCACATCGTTTATCGCAATCTAGTGAAATAGGTACAATCTTTTTTTTTGCAAATTATCCTCCAAGCTGTGCTAGGGTCGGCCTAGTTTTTTGAGAATATTTTTGTTACATTGCAACTAATGAATAATTTGTAAATTATATTAGATTTTTTAAGATTAATTGGGAGACGCACAGAGGGGTATTTTAACGATCTGTACGGCCATAATTATTTAAAGTAAATTTATGGGCAGAATGTTAAAAACTTACTCGGTGAGGATTAAAACAAAAAAAAAAACATTTGGGTAGCAGAGGGAACGGCCGTTTTTGTACAAAAAAAAAGATAAGATTTACCATATATCACCAGAGGGTTGCATTTTAGAGACCTATCTCCCAATAACTTTTTATACGCTTGAATACCCTCTAACCATAAATGCATAGAGATATAGGACACGAAAAAGACGTAAAAAAAACTTAATGAGACAGCGAAAACTTGAAAAACCTTAAAAAGTTTTACAAATATCAAACTTTGAAGTGCCATAACTTCGTCATTTATGATTGGACTAGCTGACCGGGCAGACTTTGTCCTGCCTAAGAAAGTATTGACTTAAATGTAACTTTTTTAGATGGAATAAATCTTCCGATGCGTTAGTTTTTTTGATAATCTCATCGAAACTTAACAGAATGTATAAAGGTTTATTAAAGGATCATATTTTTGAATGACAGAAAATTATTGCAATGCTTTTGATAACACAACGTGTATGGGTGAACAAAAGAGTGTACACATGTAATCGGTGTGTTTTTCTATACTTAAACTTGCATCATAACGCTGTTCGAAAAACAGGGATTTTCCAAATTCAAGTCGCATACTTTAATATATACGAACTGAAAACTGTAATCATTTGATAACAAACGGCGTGGGTATCATTGGAATACATAGTACCATCGGTTCCCTTATATTTTCTGGTTAAGTTAATTTAAGAGAGATGACCTAATCATGTATTGCTTCTTAAATCCTGTACTGCGCGATAGAACACTCATCCCTCACTATGATTTGACATGTTTGTAATTTTTTTATCATGATATTACATGTGTGGTTCGAAGAAAATTTAAATTTATTGCGCAATTCTGCAACGTTGAAAACAGTTGCGCAATGCAGGATGATGCAGTAGCCAACGCGATACGTTTTGAGATCAAACATTTGCCAAAAGAACGATATCAAAATCGATAGGAGTATCAAGAAAATAAAATCCATCACACTAATTCGTAATTGCTTATATTACAGTGTTGTATGCCGTTCGTTGCTCTTGGCCACATTGCGTTCGGAAGACAGAATTGAGCAGAGCCATCCATTTTTGACTTGAACACTCATATCGGCGATTTGAAATACGCCCAATAAAGTAAGTCCCAAAGAAAATTAAATAAGTTACAAAAAAATATGAAATAAATCCCAAATGTCACTCCTAAGGTAACGCCTTCATATAAGCCCAAGGGTAAAAGTAAAACACAATGTGTTAAATGTGTTTTATTTGAATTTAATCGAAATCAATGAAGACCGATCTGATAAACAATGCTTTTCGATTTGTTTTCCAGCGTAAAAAAAAAACAATAAAGACGGTGTGCCAACACGCGAACAGGCAACGTACAGCTGACCTTGTGAAAAGCAGGGATATTCGAGACTGATTTCGAAAACTTCCAAAGATTGGCCTTGCGACTTATTGATTGTCTTCGCAAAAGCTAATCAAACGGGGAGTTGAATTCGCTTGAATTTGGATGGGAAGATCGGTTAGAATAATAGGAATACGTGGGTAAGGACTTCCTCTCCTTTAAATTTGGCCATGATGAACGCCGCTTTAATCACATTGATCATCAGTTTCTTGACAGACAACCACGTACCGTGGCTCAATTTCGGATGATTCAGATTCCGAAAAATGCTTATGATCGATCCCACCTTCAGCTATAAATTATGCGGCTGAATTCCTGGCACATCTAGGGAGTTAAAAAGTTTTGTCAGATAGTTGGTCGCCTCATTCTCGTTGGTCACGCTATCAACGGATTTTTATAAATGCAGTTCTCCATCGATTCTACTTTGAATAATAACATTAGAGCTATCGACGTCCTTATTCTTTGCTGGTATTATGACCCGCTCACTAATCCAATATAGATTTTTATAATTTTGTGCAATGCCGGGAAAACTTTAGTGATGAGTTCCTTGCAAAAATTTTGAAACATCAACAGGAATTTGGCCATTGCCAAACTCCAGTAGCTGTCTTGAAAATTCAGTAGCCGATGGGTCGATTTGCAACATGACTTCATGATCGTAGTCAATTTCAACTTAATGACTGCCGCCATAAAGATGACGATTTCAGACATGAATTAATCTTATAAGCAGCAGTAGTTTTTGGAATGACGGGAAGCGTTTGACGAAAATCTCCCGGCAGCAATATCATAGCCTCATCAAATCATCTCGAATCACCTCGTAAATCCTTCATCGTTCGGTCAACTGCCTCCAAAGCTCGTTTATGCTCCATCGTGCATTCATCCCAAATGATGATTTTGTATTCTCGCAACAATTTCGCTGCACGTTGGCTTGTCAACCGTGAGAAGATTCATCGGCAGCTTCAAAGCGAAATGTGCATATCGACCGCCTTCCAACAATGTTTCAGCGATACCAGACGTTGCAACAGCTAACGCTATCTGCATTGTTGCCAGAATCAAAGAAATGACGAATATCTTTCCTGTCCCACCGGGAGCATCGGAAAAGTAAATGCCTCCCATTCCATTGTCAACAACAACCGTCATCAGCGAATCGTTCAAGTTCGTTTGCTCTGCATTCAACGGCGGCACATTTGTTCGGACTCTTTTAGTCCGATCATCTCGAACAAAGTCTGGATCTCGTTGCAATTTGCGATTGAATGCATCGTGAATCGAACGATTTTGCGCTGGTATTCCCAATTTCGACAGTAGACTGTCGCACATGAGCACGCACATGTCTTCAATCTGAACTCAATTTCAATCGAAATTCGATGTTGTCGTGCGAACTCTGTGCAAAATGTCGTCAGTCATCTCGTCCTCGGAAGATAATACGTGGCTACGATGATCGCAAACAATGTACGAATTTGATTCGCTAGAACAGAAACAGTTGCCTCCCAATGCGTATCGTTTTCGAGTAAATGCAAACGTTGGCGAGCTTTTCGAAATGTGGCGACTGATTGAAACGAATAAAATTTAAACAATCCGTTTCTACCTTGAAGTACATGTTAACGCAGTACTGTTGAAATAACCAGCGATGACTCAACAGATGTAAGATCATTTCGCGTTTAATCTTTTACGTCGACTGAAATCATTAAATCAAGCGATACTATGCATACTTTCGTCGCAAAATCCAACTTTTTACAGTTTTTCCGGAATTTTCCGAGTTTTCCACCAAGAATTTTTCTATTATCCGAAATTTTTTAAAATAATTTTTATCAAATCAAGCGATGCAATGCAAAATTTTCTAGAAAAATCCAAGTTTTTCCGGAATTTTCCGAATTTTTCACTAAGAATTTTTCTATTTTTCCATTCGAAATGTCATTTTGGAATAATTCTATTTAAAAAGCCATTCTGTAACAATTGCACACAAAATTCTATACAAAAAGGCAATTTTTGATTTTCTAATTTTCCGACTTTTCCGGAAGATTTTCCCAAAATTTTCTTTTACATAAACCTTCTCCTGGCTATTACGAATAACTGAAAAAAAATTTCAGCAAAATCGGTCCAGCCGTTCTCAATTGATGAATTACTATACATTTTTGCCACCATTTTTATATATATAAAATTACCAAGAATAAAGTCATGATTTCCTAAAACATTCACACAAAAGGATCTGAAGATGAACTCGTCATGGAGTTCGAAATGCATCATCACTGAATGCGTGACACACTGAATTTGACCAAAAATATCAAACAATAAAAAACACTTTTCTGATCGTAAGCCGAATTTGATGTATCATTTGATACACTTAACGTAAATTTAATAAAAATTAAGTCTTTATCAATGTAATGACAAATGCAAATACCCAATTCTGTGTTAAGCACATTTTTTAGCTTTGCGTGATTAGCGTGATTCACGCAAAGTATACACTCACGCACGCTCATTCACGAAGATTTTTTTGATGCTCACGTTCACGCACGCTCACGTGATCAAATTTCCAATTTACTCACATTCACGCAAGTTTGGTAGCCAAACTTGCCAAACTGAACTAGGGTTTTACTTTGCTCCGGTTGTACTATCGAACCTACATAGTCACGTTCGGGTGTTTTTCAAAAAGTTTGATTTTTTATCATACTGTTATTTACTTTATTACTATTTTTTTTTTTAAATAAAGATGAATGTTTAATAATTTGTAATTTGTAAAAAAAGGTTTTTCTAAATAAGTATTTAATTGTTTCAAAAATTTTTCATAAATTTATTTGTGTGTTTTTTAATTTTTAAATTGATTTTTGTTTACACAAGTAGGCCTGTTGTTAAACAAGAACAAACCCAAATGATATGTTTCTCGTGTGAGAAATTTCATAGATATAGAAATTTATATCTTCGGAGCAATCTCTAGTCGTTAAGCAGTAATAACAACAAAAAAAGTAACACCAACAGATATTACCTTACAAAGTTCAATCCCACGGCAGCCGGTTCTTTGTACCGGATTGACCCGAAGCAGCAATTCTTCGGCCAGGGGCTGCCACCTCAGTACTATGTGTCCCTATATGTTTGTTTATCTTTTTGCCTTGGGAGAGGCACATCCCGGAGTGTCTGCTCCGCATTCTGTTGGTCCGTGCCGGGACTGAACAAAACCCCGGACCTACACAATATTTCTGCTCCGTCTGCAGAAACCTCCTCCATCACCGTTCAACATCAGTAAGGTGTAACCGATGCATGGAGTGGGTGCACTTCAGGGGTTGCTCTGGCCTCAGCCACCTAAGGGAGTATTGCCAGGATTACGTTGCTGCTTGCTGTGCCTCCGTATCCCGCAGTCTGTCCCAAGACTCGCAGTCGTCTTCGTCGTCGCCCTCGTCGTCTACGTCGTCTACCTCTTCGATCTACGGGACACCACCGCAATCTCCCTCACAGCAATACCAGCTCATACAGCAACCAACACCTCAATTAACACCACATATTGCTGTACCAACCCCTGATCGTGCAACCTTTTTGCAATTCAACTGCAATGGTCTCCGTGGCAAAATCAGCGAGATAGTGGATTTCATGAATCGGAGAAACATCAAGGTCGCCGCGATCCAGGAAACTAAGCTGACCGACACCTGCAGCTTGCACAGTTGTCAAGGTTACAACGTGCTTCGAAAGGATCGCACCAGAAATGGAGGTGGGGGATTGGCCTTCCTATTGCACCATTCTGTGCAGTACAGACCTATCTCGCCTGAGCTTGACTCTAGAGACCCATACATTGAATGTATGGGGGTAGCAGTTGAGTCCGGGACTGCCGAGATAGAGCTGTACAACGTATATATACCGCCGATTGGCAGCTGTCCTCCGCGTTATATGCCTGACATCAGCCCATTGCTCCAGGGCAATAACCGCGTGGTCCTAGGAGATTTTAATGCCCACCATGAACTCTGGCATTCTCTCCTAGCCAATGACCATAGAGGAACAGCTTTGGCCGAGCAAATCGATGACTCAACGTTTTGCACAGCGAATGAGGATACCCCCACACGGATTATGGGTGATTGCAGCAGCTCGCCAGACATCACCATAGTTTCGCCGGGTCTGATCAATGACGTTACCTGGCAGCCCGTCATTGCACTTGGATCAGACCATCTCCCCATAATCCTCTCCATTGATAGACCAGCCGATTACATCATCTCTGAACGCCGTACTTTCTTGAACTATAAGAAAGCGGACTGGAACGGGTTCAGAGAATTCACCAACCACAGCTTCAGTGCTCTACCCATACCCTCAGATGTTCGGGTTGCTGAGAAAAATTTCCGAAACATCATACGCGCAGCGGCCGCTCGCTTTATCCCTGCTGGTCGAATACCCGAGATACGACCTAACTTCCCAGCAGTGGCAGCGGGACTCGCAGACGAGCGTGATGGAATTCGTACGGCCAACCCTGCTGATCCTAGACTCAGTGAACTGAACCTAGAAATTAGTAAGATGGTCGACGAATATAAGCGGAACCTTTGGCTAGAGCACTTGAAGAACTGCAATTTAAGTTCCGGTATCAGTAAATTGTGGGCAACGGTTCAGTCACTCTCGAATCCAAGAAGGAGAGAAGACCGAACGGCCATCACATTTGGTGCCACCACTGTGACAGACCCAAAGAGGTGCGCGTGTTATTTTAACCGTCAATTTGTTGAGCACCCCGAGAGTGACATGGCGAAAAGGAGAGTAATGCGACGTATTCATGCTCTTCGAGTCGAAGAAGCACCACCACAATTTACAGTTGGAGAAGTTGCAGATGTCATCCACAGCGCAAAGGCATCAAAAGCGCTAGGCCCCGACGGAATATCCATGTTGATGTTGAAACAATTGGACATACCGGGAGTCGAATATTTGTCTTATGTCCTCAATCTGTCCCTGACCACTCTGGTAGTACCCGAGGCCTGGAAAATGGGTAGAGTGGTCCCGCTACTGAAACCTGGCAAAGACGCGAGCAAAGGAGAATCATACAGGCCCATCTCTCTCCTCTCGCCAGTAGCCAAGACACTTGAGGCGCTAATCCTCCCGAGCCTGACAGGACATTTCCCAATTGCCGATCATCAGCATGGATTCCGTAAGCAGCACAGCACTACCACTGCTTTACACGCCATCACCACACAAATAAGTCGCGGTCTCAACCAGAATAAGCCCAGTGACAGGACGGTCCTCGTGGCGCTTGATTTATCGAAGGCTTTCGATACAGTAAATCACGCCACGCTCTTCGAGGACATCGCCAACACGTCCCTCCCGAACTATTTGAAACGTTGGATCGTGAACTACATGTGTGGACGCCAGTCATACGTGGAATTCAGAAATAGAAAGTCCAAGCCCCGTAGAGTGAAACAGGGAGTTCCCCAAGGTGGGGTGATATCTCCGGCACTGTTTAACCTCTACCTTTCTGCAATTCCACCACCACCTGACGGCGTAAATATAGTATCGTATGCCGATGATTGTACGATATTGGCGTCGGGCCCCTCGACTGATGACATTTGTGGAAGGTTGAATGCCTACCTCGCTGATATTGCCAATTTCTTCGCTGCGAGAAGGATGAAAATTTCCGCCACCAAATCATCGGCCACACTGTTCACCGCATGGACAGCGCAAGTGAAGGAGCAGCTCAATGTGATAGTCGATGGCACAACAATTCCGACCACCAACCACCCCAAGGTCCTTGGTGTCACATTTGATAGTCTGCTCAGATTCAACGCGCACGCCACAGCTATCTGCAATAAGATGAGAAGTAGGAACAAGGTCCTCAAGTCGCTTGCCGGCAGCTCTTGGGGAACCGACAAAGAAACCTTGTTGACCTCTTACAAAGCGATAGGTCGGTCTGTGGTGAACTACGCAGCTCCAGTGTGGTCACCGAACGTGAGCGAGACGCAGTGGAAGAACCTGCAGATATGCCAAAATGCCGCCCTGAGAACTGCGACAGGGTGCCTCCTCATGTCATCTGTGGATCACCTACATGAGGAGACGAAGGTCATTCCCGTGCGACGACATAATTTCCTTTTGTCGAAGCAGTACTTGCTTGGTTGTTATCGGACCAGCCATCCCAACCACCACCTTATGGATAGGCTCCCTCCCCCCAGGCAGGTCAGGAAAGACCTTCATGATCTAGAGCGTGAGATCCAGCGCTACAAGAGAGAGCCTCTAGATCAAAGCGCATATCAAGCAGGATTAGCAGACATTCACTCGGACGAAGTCTTGGAAGCAGTAAACAACTATAGAGTGAATGTCGTGCTCGGAGATCACCCTCCATCAGTGGCTTCGGAAGAAGAGGTTTTACCGCGGCAGACGAGGGTTGTTTTGGCCCAACTAAGATCCGGATGGTGTAGCCGCCTCAATTCATATTGGGCAAGAATTGACGGCAATACGTCGAACGTCTGCCCAGCCTGCAACCAAGGACCACACGACACGCTACACCTCTTTAACTGCCCAGCCAATCCAACTCTCCTTGTTCCCAGGTCTCTTTGGACCCACCCAGTGGAAGTAGCTTCCTTCCTTGGCCTGGATACAAGTGCAGCGGAAAACAACGACGCAGGATAAACAAACAGACACATATGCTGCTACAACAACAACAACCTTACAAAGTTAACAAACCTACTTATATCACTCGTGCATATTTCATTATCATATTTCGTTGGTTGATTTAACGGAAATTTGTCATGCAAAATTTCATTGAAGATTTCTAGTCCAATGTCAACTATATGAAACTTGTGATAATTGAAAACTTTACCACATATCGCAATTCGTGTTTATATTAAAAAATCATATTCCAAGGAAGTTTATTATTTTTGTTCGTATTAAACAAATTAATATGCTAAATTAACAAATCCTTGGAAAAAGATGATGAAATGTCTTTGAAATAGGTTTGAATGACAACTTATTCATATGACATGTGTCATGAAAAATTTATCTTAAATGGCAAATGGTATACCACATTTCTTATTACTTGGAATTTAATAAAATGATCTGTTATTATTGTGTAATATGAAAAACTTCAAGGCTTGAGCTGTTTACAGATAACGTTATTATGTATAATGTCACAGTATAACAAAAAATATATTTCCTGACACAAGGATAAATCAGTTAACGTGACCTATATTTATTACAGGGTTTTGTTTATTATAGGTTAATATTTTTAGTAAATACAAGTGATAAAAGTTGTTTAGTGGTAACAACAGCGATACATTTGTATTGATGGAAAAAATACATGTAAAGGTTTAAATATGTTGACACAAATTGATTTTTATAGCTTTTTAGTTGCAGCTTATATTTACTAGGATAACAGTATAAGTCTATTGATCTTTTTGAAATTATAAACATTAACTACTGAATTGGCTGTAGACAATCGTTGTTATCAAATCTTAATGTTTCGAAAACCACGTAATTAGAAAGCATATTATAAGAAGTCTTTGGTTCTTGGATTTCATAAATTATATCAATTATTAATATATAAACAAAAACAAAAGAATTCATATTAAAGACATCCCATTTTTCAATAAACCTGCCAGCTGCCAAATACTCCATTCCACACAAATTTTTATGCCATCACCCTTAGGGATGAGGGTATATATAATTTTAAACTAAACTTTAACATCGATAATACATATACAGTGAAACTTCGATATTACGAACTTCGTTATAACGAAAAACTCAATATAACGAATTTTTAGCTGAGACCCTTGAAAAAACCTTTTTATTGCAAAGTTTTTCATACAAAAATGCTCTATAGCTATAACGAAAAAATTCTGATCTATAAAGCCTCTATATAGCGAAGTATTTTTTCAAAAGCCTCTATACAACGAAATTATAATTGAGTAATACATACATATAACATTTTAAGTGTGTAAGTCATTATCAAAAGCCTCTACATAACGAAGTCTTGAACTATAGCCTCCATACAACGAAGTCAGAATAAAGCATAAAGCAAAATTAAATTTTAAGCAAAACGGGGAATTCCCTTTTAAAACCAACGAAAGGTAAATGTCTTTGCAGGTTAATATGTAAAGCGCCACAAATTACATAGTCAGTTCTGTTTTGGTTCTTTGCCAAAATGGGTGTATTAAAGCGTAAATCTATTTCTATACGAGAAAAAACAAACAAAAATTACACAATATTTTACTAAAATGTAATAAAATAAAAAAATAATAAAAACTTAATTTTTTATTTACCTCTTAAATAGTTAATTTTTATTATTATACAAGTATTTTCGTGTAAAATAGAATTCGGACAAAAAAAAAACTATAGTTATAACGAATTTCTTTCGTATTTCTTTAAATTTCGTTATACGAAGGTTTCACAATGCATATGTATAACGAATCAATAGCTATAACGAAGTATTTTTCGGTCCCCTCTGGATTCGTTATATCGAAGTTTCACTGTACATGATATTTAACTATACTATAAAAACTTATCAACAATAATAATTTTTCCTAAAAACATACTTAAAAAAGACGGCGCCTTATTCTCGTATATATGCCGATGGGTTATTTATAAAAAAGCTTGGCATTGATGCTTTGCTTAGTATCATGTGACATTTAAGCGACTGAACCCAGCAGAAATGCTTCATGCAATAACAAAGCATTCGTAATTCTCCATATGTTGGATGGTCTGTTAAATTGTTTTCATTCTCTTCATTGCGTTTGTCTGAATGTTTACATTTGTATTCGTTTTTAAAATGTTTCAGAAGTTTTTCTTTGTTCTCTTAATTTTAAAATATGTTTACAGTCTCTAAACAGAAACGCTGACGAATAAAGCAATAATGGAAATAAAAAAGAACAACAGCAATGCTGATTAGAGAATGCAATTCCTGAAAATTTCACATATTTTCTAGTTGTAATTTTAAAAATTGTTCCTCACCACCTTTAATATTCATGAACTGACCATAGACAAAAATCAAACAATAGTTAATTAATTGTTATTGCAATGTTTGGCGTCGAAAAAGTATAATTTTTCTTTGTATATAAGATTCATAACTGACGAATATTGCATGCATAATATAAATGTGTGTAAACTAGGACATTTATTTCAGTCATGTGGACGGACTAATCAATACCATCACGCTATGTATGATATTGTTTAAGTCAAGAGTTATTAACCACAATTCTGACTACCGGCAAAATTTATGTCGGTCAACAAAAAATTATGCGTGTCCCGCCGTTTCGATGGATCATTTTTTTAATGATGATGGCAGAGCAAACACACTGATGACTGCTGCCACCCTGACGGGGAACTTTGGTTCCTGGCCGACGCACAGTGGCGCCTGTAGAACAAGTGAGGTTGCAAAAATCGTTGCAAAAATCTAAAATTTCACGTGCCCCTAAAAAATATTGAATAAATCTATTTTACAGGAAATTGACCAACGATTTCAAATGCACTCTTATTACAATCTGATTTTTATACCATCACCCTTAGGGATGAAGGTATATATCATTTGATACGACCCAAAAGTGTAACACATAGAAGGAGTGACTTTAGACCCTAGGTTTCTTTGAACCAAATTCGATGCATGACTTTTTAAGTCGTTTGAGCCATGTCCGTCTGTCTGTCTGTCTGTCTGTCTGTCTGTCTGTCTGTCTGTCTGTCTGTCTGTCTGTCTGTCTGTCTGTCTGTCTGTCTGTCTGTCTGTCTGTCTGTCTGTCTGTCTGTCTGTCTGTCTGTCTGTCTGTCTGTCTGTCTGTCTGTCTGTCTGTCTGTCTGTCTGTCTGTCTGTCTGTCTGTCTGTCTGTCTGTCTGTCTGTCTGTCTGTCTGTCTGTCTGTCTGTCTGTCTGTCTGTCTGTCTGTCTGTCTGTCTGTCTGTCTGTCTGTCTGTCTGTCTGTCTGTCTGTCTGTCTGTCTGTCTGTCTGTCTGTCTGTCTGTCTGTCTGTCTGTCTGTCTGTCTGTCTGTCTGTCTGTCTGTCTGTCTGTCTGTCTGTCTGTCTGTCTGTCTGTCTGTCTGTCTGTCTGTCTGTCTGTCTGTCTGTCTGTCTGTCTGTCTGTCTGTCTGTCTGTCTGTCTGTCTGTCTGTCTGTCTGTCTGTCTGTCTGTCTGTCTGTCTGTCTGTCTGTCTGTCTGTCTGTCTGTCTGTCTGTCTGTCTGTCTGTCTGTCTGTCTGTCTGTCTGTCTGTCTGTCTGTCTGTCTGTCTGTCTGTCTGTCTGTCTGTCTGTCTGTCTGTATGTCTGTCTGTCTGTCTGTCTGTCTGTCTGTGGCTGTCCGGCTGGTTCGCACGATAACTTTCGAAAGACGCAACCAAATGTTTTGAAATTTTGTACGAGTTATTATTTTCTCAAAACTACTTACGGTATTGCAAATGGGCTACATGGCCCCGCCCCTTCTGGTACCTCCCATACAAATACATCATTCCGCCCACTTTAGAAATCGAGTAATAATATCAATACACCCTACGGGATCGTCCCCAAATTCTGTATTTATTAAAGCTATAACAGAATAAAGCTTTGGACAAAATTTTGAAACCCAACCCACGCCCCTTCTGGTACCTCCCATACAAATCTACCTTTCCGCCCACTATAGAGATCGAAAAATAATATCAATAAATTAAACGTGATCGGAACCAAATTCTCTTTTTAGTAAAGCTATAACAGGATAAAGTTTTGGAGAAAAAAATTGGAAGTCTGTCCACGCCCCATCTAGTACCTCCCATACACATCTGGTACCGCCCACTTTAGAATCGATTAATATTATTAAAAGACCTAACACGATCGTGCTCAAATTCTATATTTGGTAAAGTTTAAGCAGGATAAAGTTTGGAGAAAAAATCTGGAAGTCTAGACACGCCCCTTCTGGTACCTCCTATACAAATGTACCACTCCGCCCACTTTAGAAATAAGGTAATAATATCAATACACTCGACACGATCGTGCCCAAATTCAGTATTTTGTTATTGCATAACAGGACAAAGTTTTGGATAAAAAATCTGGAAGTCTAGACACGCCCCTTCTGGTACCTCCCATACAAATGTACCACTCCGCCCACTTTAGAAATAAGGTAATAATATCAATACACTCGACACGATCGTGCCCAAATTCTGTATTTTGTTATGTTATAACAGGACAAAGTTTTGGAGAAAAAATTGGAAGTCTAGCGACGCCCCTTATAGTACCTCCCATACAAATGTACCTTTCCGCCTACTTTAGGGATGTAGTAATAATATCAGTACACCCAACGCAATCGTGCTCAAATTCTGTAATTAGTAAAGCTATAACAGGATAAAGTTATGGAGAATAAATCTGGAAGCCTAACCACACCCCTTCTCGTACCTCCCATACAAATGTACCACTCCGCCCACTTTCGAAATCGAGTAATAATATCAATATAATAGAAAAATATTTATTTTACTGAGGGTAAGGGTAAATGTAAGTCGGGTTGCCCGACTGAAACTTTCTAACTGGTTTTAATTACAAATCGGTTAATTTCAATAACTCAAGACTTAAACAATATCTTATATTGTGTGATGGTATTTATCAGTCAGTTTAACTGACTGAAATTTCTGTACTGGTTTTCTCCTACAATAGTTTTGAATCTATAAGCTTCAATTGAGTTTTGAGTGCGCGGAAAATTGTCGCTAAAAGAAACCGAACCACACCAAAATGTAGGGTGGGGATTTTGTGTTTGGGGATTTTGTGCTTGGGGATTTTAATTTTGGGGATTTTTTTGGGGACTGGGGAATTTGGGTTTGGGGATTTTGATTTTGGGGATTATGTGGCACTCCCCATATCGAACTGTCGAAAACAACGGATATGCATTTCTCCGAGGCTAGTACTAAGTTTGTTCACACGACAATTGTTGTTCGACATCGATTTGTTCGCTACATAACGTGTCAAGGTATCTTCAAATTTAGATTTTCAATATTTCAAATATTTTCCAAACATTTTTATTGCTTAAGAATACATTTCGTTTTGAACTAATTGACATGCTCATTATTTCGTATGAAAATGAAAATGTAGCTGGGAACATTTTAAACTTTTCGTCAGGGCTCGTAATGGCTCGCTCGCAAGCCGCTCTTTTCCTGAAAATTGGCTCTTAGCTCGCAAGCCAAGAGCCACAAAATTTCAAATGAGCTCTCGGCTCGCGAGCCAATAGCCACAAAATTTCAAATGAGCTCCCGGCTCGCGAGATTAGAGCCAAAATAAAAAGCTGGCTCTCGAGCCAAGAGCCCAAAAAAAGAGAAGGCGCGCGAGTCAGGTGCCAAGAGCCCAAAAAAGAGCCAGCTCGAGAGCTCTTGCCTTGCGAGCTAATTACCAAAGTTGTACCAAATGTACTTTTTTATGCCAAAAAGTACTTTTATTGGCCCAAAAACACTTTTCTGTTGCAATAAGTATGTTTTTTTTGTACCAGAATACTTTTTTGTACCAAAAAGTACTTTTATTGTACTTTTTGGTCCATAATCCTTTTATTGTAATATTTGATAAAAAAAACTTTTTTTGTACCAGAGTACTTTTTTTGTACCAAAAGTTCTTTTAATGTACTCTTTGATATAAAAAACTTTCCTTTGTACCAAAGAACTTTTTTATGCCAAAAGTCTTTTATTGGCCCAAAAAACACTTTTTGTTGCACAAAGTACTTTTTTTTGTACCAGAGTACTTTTTTGTACCAAAAGTACTTTTAATGTACTTTTCTACCAAAAATTACTTTTTTTGTTTGTTCTTTAGAATGCATACATAGAATCTGGCAACCAGAGTTGTAAGTATGTAATTATATGAGAATGTGCTTTCAAGTTAATGTGTTAGTTGTTTATTAGGTCCGCGTAGGCGTTGCACTTGTAATCCACTCTCAAATATTACATTACTATGAAATGCAACGAACGAAATGCAAACAGTTGGAAGCTATTACCTAAAAATTACCGTTAAAGCGATACAAAAGTGATAGAGAGTCTAATGCTTCAAAATTTCACAAAACATCAGTTAACAACACATGTACCACAATGTTGTGTTGGTTGAAAAAGCAAACCTAAAATATAGTTTGCATGCTTTAACCCTACATTGCAATCTAATTGGAAATCCCAGGTTGCATACCCTAATGCCAACCGGTTAGCATATATTAACCAAAACAAATTTCAGTTTGTTGCTATGACTGTTTTGCCCATGTCGAAATAGATGTAGATTTGGCAAAAGAATGGGTGAGACATTGTGGCGCCCACTTGTTATACATTGCTTGCATATTGTGTTTTACCCACACGTTTTCAAGGTTTTTCTGCAGTTTTGTGCAGCTAAAAATAAATATGATTGTCTAATGCATTTGGGAAGCAAATTGGATTTTTTTTAAATGCAATAAGCTGGTGGAAGTTTTGGTGGTAAGCAATGTTAAGAGTTGTTTCAGAAAACGAACTAGCACAATTCAGATTCCATTTAAATCATTGGCACAATGGCAAAAGCGTGAAAGTTACGTGAGAAATTATTTTAGTTCTTTGGAAAGCAACCTCTGTAAATCGCGAATAATCCAAACTTGATTAATATTTATTTTAAGGCATACGGTTTACACAGCTTTTCCTTAAAAACTATAGTTGACTCGAAAGTGTGTTAAACTTATCATACAGGTTATGGGTTTAGGTTCTGCACACTTGCGTTTGATGCAATAGTAATATAAAGATTATATTGCAATTAGACTTACAGGAGTGAAAATTCAGTTGAACATACATCACTTTCACAGCGACTAAACAGGTTTGGGCTACCAGAAGAAGAGAAGACGACAGAGTATCTACTATGTCACTGCCCTGCTTTTGGTGACCTAAAGTATGAGAAGTTTGGTCATCGGACACAACTGCAACGAAATGGTTTGAGAGCGACGATGACCA
Organism: Muscina levida; assembly: GCA_964034835.1. Taxonomy (NCBI): domain Eukaryota; kingdom Metazoa; phylum Arthropoda; class Insecta; order Diptera; family Muscidae; genus Muscina; species Muscina levida. Next base: position 77,600,912 of record OZ035883.1, read on the forward strand.
ATTGGAATAGAAAAAAGTACAAAAATTTCAACAATGTAAACTGACTAATAAATACCATCACCCAATATAAGATATTGTTTTTGAGTTATTGAAATTAATAGTTTTTAAATTAAAATAAAATTACTTATGTATTATTTTTTGCCTACTTGTGGAGCACAACGATAAGTCAACGTACAGTGAACGCTTACCTTGGTAAAATTTGTCTGAATTCAGTAAACATACAAAAATGTATATAAAAGGGGAAATATAGGTTATTTATATTGGAGGTACCAGAACGGGTGTGTTGAGGTTGAGGTAGCGGCGGTTTTGCCTGCTCTTACACTATGACACAAAATCAAGCTTTTTGAAAAACACCCGAACGTGACTATATATGTTCGATAGTACAACCGGAGCTGAGTAAAACCCTAGCTCAGTTTGGCTGTGTTGGCTACCAAAAATTTTGTTGGCCCTCTAAATGTTTTGAGATCCTTTGGCTCCATTGAAAAAAGGTGACATTAGTTTTTAGCCAACAGTTTTTACAGTTTTCAATCTAGCGCTTTCTCTTTTTAAGCAAAGTTGTAGCTAAGAAATTTATGTAATAAAATTTCCCGAAAAATTTAGACTTCCCTCGTTTTTTTTTCAAAAAAACATCGATAAAAATTCTAATTGTTTCACTATTTGTAATATGTCGTAGGAGATCCAGATTCAGAGAAATTGTAGTTTAGGTAACACCAAATAACTTCTCTGAACAAACCCATGCAATCTGAACAAGTGTAGGGATATTAAATAGCTCTCAAAACATACTATCTACTTGAAATAAATCAGTTTTTTTCGGAGTTTTGGGTCATTGTGCAATGTTTTACTTGCTGTCTTTACCAAAAACGTACTTATTGTATAACTGAACAACTTATGTAAACAACCAATATGATCGAAATACTCCACCCCTTTAATTGTTCACAAAGAGCATTAGGGTGTTCCTTATACGGCATTTCGTTAAAAAATATGTATTAATCGCGATGTTGATCACCTAGCTTAACTTTTTTTATACCATCACCCTTAGGGATGAGGGTATATATCATTTGATACGACCCAAAAGTGTAACACATAGAAGGAATCACTTCAGACCCTAGGTTTCTTAGAACCAAATTCGGTTCATGACTTTTTAAGTCATTTGAGACATGTCCGTCTGTCTGGTGGCTGTCCGGCTGGTTCGCACGATAACTTTCGAAAGACGCAACCAAATGCCTTGAAATTTTGCACGAGTTAATATTTCCCCAAAACTACTTACGGTATTGCAAATGGGCTACATGGCCCCGCCCCTTCTGGTACCTCCCATCCAAATGTACCTTTCTGCCCACTTTAGAGATGGAGTAATTATTTCAATACATGCAACGCGATCGTGCCCAAATTCTGTATTTAGTACAGCTATAACAGGATAAAGTTTTGGAGAAAATATCTGGAAGTCTAAACACGCCCCTTCTGGTACCTCCCATACAAATGTACCTTTCCGCCCACTTTAGAGATGGAGTAATAATATCAATATATCCATCGCGCTCGTACCCTTATTCTTAATTTAGTAAAGCTATAGCAGGATACAGTTTTTGAGAAAAAAACTGAAGTCTACCAACGCCTCATCTGGTACATCCCACACACATCTGGTACCGCCCAGAAATCGATTAATATTATTATTAGAACTACCGCGATCGTGACCAAATTCTGTATTTAGTAAAGTTCAAGCAGGATAAAGTTTTGGAGAAAAAATCTGGAAGTGTAGACACGCCCATTCTGGTACCTCCCATACAAATGTACCTTTCCGCCCACTTTAGAGATGGAATAGTAATATCAATACACTTGACACGATCGTGCCCAAATTCTGTATTTAGTAAAGCTATAACAGGATAAAGCTTCGGAGAAAAGATCTGGATGTCTAGACACGCCCCTTCTGGTACCTCCTATACAAATGTACCACGCCGCCCACTTTAGAGATGGAGTAATAATATCAATATTCTCGACACGATCGTGCCCCAATTCTGTATTTTATTAAGTTATAACAGGATAAAGTTTTGGAGAAAAAATTGGAAGTCTAGCGGCGCCCCTTATGGGACCTCCCATACAAATGTACCTTTCCGCCCACTTCAGAGATGGAGTAATAATATCAATACATCCAACGCTATCGTGCCCAAACTCTGTATTTAGTAAAGCTATAACAGTATAAAGTTTTGGAGGATAAACCTAGAAGTCTAGACACGCCCCTTCTAGTACCTCCCATTCAAATTTACCACTCCACCCACTTTAGAAATCGAGTAATAATATCAATATAATAGCAATATGTAAGTCGGGTCGCCCGACTGAAACTTTCTTACTGGTTTTTATTTATTTTTTGTTTGTCAAAATTACGAATGCCTAATTATCGATACGAAATTTTTCACAATATATTCGTAATTTTGAAAAAAAAAGTTAAGCTAGATGACCAACATCGCTATTAATACATATTTTAACGACATTTGAAAAATTCCGTATAAGGAACACACTTATGCTCTTTGTGAACAATTAAAGGGGTAGAGTTATAGTTAGTTATTTACAGAAGTTGTTCAGTTGTATAATAAGTACGTTTTTTGTAAAGATAGCAAGTAAAAACATTGCACAATGCTGCAAAACTCCCAAAAAACTGATTTATTTCAAGTAGATATTATGTTTTGAGACCGGCGGTGGCATAGTGGTTAGAACACGCGACTACCATGCGGGAGATCGCAGGTTCAAACCTAGCTCCAGTCATCTTAAAAAAAAAGAAAAAAATAAAAAAAAAAAAAAAATTTTCTTTCATTGTCGGCTCCCCTCGAATGTTGTTTGACAGCAACTTCGCAGTATAAAGCTTCGATTCAATCGTCGTGTCTAGTAAGAGCTTCTCAAAACAGTGACGTTCGGATTTGTCGATAAATAAGTAGGTGCCGGTAGTTGTGAATCTAAAAATAGAAAGCGTGTTAATTCACAACAACGCGAGAAGCTATCCCATACCTCATTCATGGGGTGCAAAGGGAAATTAAGTTTAAGTATTATGTTTTGAGAGCTATTTAATATCCCTAGACTTGTTCAGCTTGCATGGGTTTGATCGGCGAAGTTATTCGGTGTTACCTAAACTACAATTTCTCTGAATAGAGTATGCCAAAAAATCTGGATTCCCTACGACATATTAAAAATAGTGAACAAATTAGAATTTTTATCGAAGTTTTTTGAAAATAAACAAGGGAAGTCTAAATTTTTTTGGGAAATTTTATTACATCAATTTCTTAAGCGGACTATTAGATACAACTTTACTTAAGAAGAGAAAGCGCTAGATAGAAAACTGTACAAACTGTTGGCTAAAAACTAATGTCACCTTTTTTCAAGGGAGCCAAGGGGTTTCAAAAAGTTTGGAGGGCGAAAAAAAAATGTTGGTAGCCAATCTAGCCAAACTGAATTAGGGTTTTACTCAGCTCCGGTTGCAACAATCTCCACATTAATCATACGTGTAATGTATAACAATATAATAATTGCTACGGATATCCAACAAAGAAAAATTTTTATTAAAAATAATTGGAGCAAGGTGGCATTTTATAAAACAGAAGTTTTTCCCGAAATAATATAATTTTGACAACGAAAAATCAGAATTCATCAGGCAGTATAAAATAGTATGGGTATTAAAACACATAAAAAAGATATATTGATATAGACATTTGATGGGTACCGATTTACTCAGATGGCTTGCCTCTAACTGATAGAATTAACTAGAACTTTGATAAATTTTTATAATACATACAACAATGTTATCAAAATATGGAAATAGGTTTATTCCTGGAATCAACTGCAAGAACAATATTCTGATTCTTCTCGCAGTATATTGGTTTAATGTTATGCGCAAAAATCGATATGGGTTGTATGGGCGGTAGTCGGACCGAAATTGATGAAATTAAATGAATTCTTAAATTAGTCAAAGTAATGCTCGGGGCCAACTTGCGATGATGTCCTTATAGTTTTTTTCAACGATGTTGAATCAGAGAATGAAAAAGAAAATACATAGACAATGGGTTATTAATTCTTGTGGCATTTCTTCATCCTGAATTCCTGTAATGTTCAAAACGTGTTTAATATTATGAGGCCTCAGCACCAGAAAGACAATTTACGAGGCGTATTAGCAAATTAAAAATTCAAGTACAATTATGTTAAGAGATTTCATTGTACAATATAAATATAATTAAAAAAATATTTAAATTAATAAAAGAGTAGACAAAAAGCCATTTAAATTTAATGTAATTCTAAAACCAGCCTTAAGAGAAAGTTAATTCAGTAAACATACACGAAATTTTAATTAAGCTGTATTAACATCAAAGTTGATTATTAATAACTCTTATTTGCTTAACAACAGCATGTTCTATACTCGTTCTGCGGTTGCCTTCGGCTATGCCAACTAATGAATATAATGTATATCGAATGGCAACATATTTAGTACGGTGTCCGCAAATCGTCATAAACTGAAACATCCCAGCAACAAGTTTTCTGCAATTTGGAAGCAGTATAAATGTTTCTTCCATACTGTAGGCACTACTTTTTAGCGCTGCCTTTTTAAAAGAACATTGCGCGTTTTTCGTTAACTATGTAAGTGAAAATGGGACCGGCCGTGGCGTAGTGGTTAGAACACGCGTACCATGCGGGAGATCACAGGTTCAACTCTTGGCTCCAGTCATCTTAAAAAAAATTGTCTTTCATTGTCGGCTCCCCTCGAATGTTGTTGACAGCAAATTCGAAGTATAAGTGTCTTGTCAACCGGCCTGTCTAGTAAGAGCTTCTCAAACAGTGACGTTCGCATTCGTTGATAAACAAGTAGGTGCTGTTAGTTGTGAATCTAAAATAGAAAGCGTGTTAATTCACAACAACGCGAGAAGCTATCCCATACCTCATTCATGGGGTGTAAAGAGAAATTAAGTTTTAAGTTTTATGTAAGTGAAATAAATGAATCACTTACCTGCTAGCAGACATGTATGCAAATCTATATATATAAAAATGGTGGCAAAAATGTATAGTAATTCATCAATTGAGAACGGCTGGACCGATATTGATGAAATTTTTTTCAGTTGTTCGTAATTGCCAGGAGAAGGTTTATGTAAAAGAAAATTTTGGGAAAATCCTCCGGAAAAGCCGGAAAATTGAAAAAACCGAAACTTGCCTTTTTGTATGAAATTTAATGTGCAATTGTTACGAACGATTTTTCGAATGGAAAAATAAAAAAATTTTGTTGGAAAATTCGGAAAATTCCGAAAAATTTCGAAAAATTGTAATACTATTTTTCGACGGAATTTTGCTTTTTGTCGTACGATTCGATAGTTTTGAACGATGTAACTTGCGAAAATTTTCGGATAATTATTCCGAAATGACTTTCCGAATGGAAAAATAGATAAATGCTCGGTGGAAAACTCGGAAAATTCGGAAAAAAAACGGAAAATTTTAATTTTTTCGGCAAAATTTTGCATTTCATCGCCTGATTTGACGTGATCGAATATTACATTTTTGTCGGTTTTCGAATGGAAAAATAGAAAATTTTAGTTGGAAAATTATGAAAATTGCCAAAAAAATTTCTGTTTTCTTTGTTGCTTATAAATTTCCGATTATTGTGAAATATATAAATATAAAAATAGTGTGAAAAATGGATAGTAATTTATCAAGAGAGAACGTTGGCCCAGTTTGCTCTATTTTTTTCAATTGTTCGTAATTGACAGGAATTTTTTATGCCAGAAAATTTTGGGAAAATCCTTAGGAAAAGCTAGGAAATTTGAGTGTTATTGTTACGAAATGGCTTTCCGAATGCAAAAGTAGAAAATTATTATCGAAAAACTCGGAAAATTAAGGAAAAACTCAAAAAATTTAATTTTTTTATCCACGAAATTTTGCAGTTTTCGCATAATTTGATGATTTTGATGTTGGTTGGAAAATTTAACGAGATAAATAATATCTGAATATATATATAAATGGTGTAATAGTAATTCATCAATTGGGAACGGCTGGACCGATTTTTTTCAGTTGTTTGCAATTGCCAGGAGTAGGTTAATGTGAGAGAAAATTTTGGAAAAGCCGGGAAATTGGAATAACCGAAAATTGCTTTTTTGTACGGAATGTTGTGTGCAATAATTGCGAATGACTTTTTGAATGGAAAAATAGAAAAATTTTGTTGGAAAATTCCGGAAAAATTCGAAAATTTTTAATTTTTTTTGACGAAATTTAGCTTTTTGTCGTATGATTTGATAGTTTTGGAGGATGTAACTGCGAAAAATTTTAGATAATTATCCCGACATGACTTTCCGAATGGAAAAATAGATAAATTCTTGGTGGAAAACTCTGAAAAACTCAAAATATTTGGATTTTTCGAAAAGGACACGGTTGTATTTAGGGAGAGTTATTTACTATACTAATGCCTCCTATTAGACAATCAAACTTTGAAAGTCGTACGGGTCGTGCATTAATTAGTCAGAACGTCCGTAATAATCCAACGCAAAAGGAACGTGCCAAAAAAATGAATGGGAACGTGCCCATATTGCACAGTTTTGCGCTGCACAATCACCACCTCAAATTCGACAAAATGTTACTAGAAGAAGACCAGTCGTAAATATAGATTTGAATCCCGCTGCTTTTGAATAATATTCCACAATCGCCTACAAAGATCTTCGCTGCGTTGATATCGGTTCATTGTCTGTCGTATGTCAGCATTGCAATGCATTGAATTTACAATCGGAAACTCACGGCTTATGCTGCGCTGGGGGCAAGGTGAAATTGCCGTTTTTGACTCATCCGCCAATGCCATTGTAACATATTCCTTTCTCTATGGAAATATTATATAATTAAAACATTTCCTGGCAAATACACAAAAATATGAAGGATGCTTTCAAATGACGTCATTCAAAACCGAAGTTGTTGATCAACCCGGCAACAATCCGAGTTAAAAGGTAATGGCGTCTCTTTACACAGTGGAACAGTGAAAAAAAACGCACGAACGCAGTTATGCAGTTCAGATAGTATTACTGGAGCTGAGTAAACCCCTAGCTCCGAAAAAGTATTTTTTTCACTATTTTAAAAAAATCGCAAAAACATTTTATTTCATTTCGTTGCTTAAAAAAAAGAAACAAAATTAAATATTTTAGCAATAACTTAAGCAAATTGTAAACTGAGGTAAAGTTTTGCCCAACGTTCGAGTGTTTCCGAAAAAGTTTGATTTTGTGTCAGTGTTTTTATTAAAAACAATTCCTCCTATTTTGCTCGAAATTGTTTCCACATATTCAAATTCAAGGGAAAAAACATCATTGTTATCACCACCAAACGAAGATCATAAGTTCCTTCAGATCTATTTCGTTGGTGATTCGGCTATAGAACTAGATCAACGTTGTGCAATTTTTACTTCGATAAAGCACAAAATGATCGAACAATTGCAAAATTTCCTGCGTTGGATACAATTATAGTGTTCAAGTACTTGAATTTTTCAGAAAGCCGGTTTCCGGTTTATTCGACGGTGAGATCCCAATCTATTTTAAGATGAGATTCCAACTGTGTCCTTTTTCCGAGCGAACATTTTTGTTAGGAGATAACTGCATTTAAAGTTGTTCATATGATATCGATGAATATCAATATCACAGCTATTGCAGGTTGAGAATATGAAATCACACGATATTGTTCTTAAACGTCGGGAGACTCATCGGTCATATGATGCACTTTAATACCCGTCGATGTTCTGCCGTGGAGAGGGTGAATATCACCGCAATTTAAAGATGGTCAATACAACGACAGGTTTGTTTATAAGTCATCAGGAAAAGAAACGAATAAAAGGTTAGCTGTTGCACCATCTGCTGCCACTTTGTTGAAAGGCGGTCGAACTGCACATTCCGCTTTCAAGTTGCCGATGAATCTTCTAAAATATTTCTGTCGGAAGATTTTCGTCAAACGCTTCCCGCCATCCCAAAATCTAGTGCTGCTGATAAAATTAATGTCTTTGTGGCGGAATGACAAGGAGTTGAAATTAACTACGAACATGAGAGTCACGTTGCTAAACGACCCATCGACTAATGCATTTTCAAAGTATCTACTGGCGCTTGGTAATGGCCAAATTCCTGTTGATGTTTCAACTGGATTGATGACGTTCCCATCAAATTTTTTCAAAGGAGACGAAGTCGGTTTCCCTCGAATTTCTATTATTCCAACCGATTTTCCCTTCCAATTCTAGCGAATTCAATTCCCCATTCGATTGGCTTTTGCGATGACAATCAATAAATAGTAAGGCCAATCATTGGAACTTTGTAGATCAACCTCGAATTTCTCAGTTTTTTTCAAATCGAAAAACTTTGTTTATCAGACCGCTCTTCACTGATTTCGATTAAATTCAAATAAGTCACATTAAAATTTGAACTGTATTTGTGTTAATATTACTCTGGAGCGTATATGAAGGCGTCAGAAGTTGTATGGCAGAACAACGTTTGCCGGGTCAGCTAGTATCTATATATATATAAAAAAGAATTGCTGTGCGTTAGTCTCGCTAAAAATTAAAAACGGCTGGACCGATTTTAAATTTTTTTTTTGTTTTGTTCGTTATAGTTTCCGGATGGTTCAAAAACAATTTTTTTCTAAAAGTGGGCGGTGCCACCGCCCCCTTTTCAAAAATCGCTCTGACGGCTTTTACAATAAACCGATTGATACAAAAATTTTACCAAGTTGTACTGTTGACCTGTTGATAGTCCCTGGCTATATTTGGTTGTGATTGAAAATCAAAAGGGCTATATCTCATAAACTATCAGAGGTATGAAGATGTGATTTGTTACATATGTTGTTGTTGCAGTAAAATAAACTTTAAAACTTTAAAAATAAACAGTTATAACTGTCAAAATTACACAGTATATTGCAGTTCGCCTAGAGATATGAACAGTAAGATGGGCCAATTTTTTTATTCGCAAAAATCGTAACCAAAACCGAAATCTACAATGAATTGTTAGAAAATTTCACCAATAAACTTTGTGTCTAAAATCAATTTCTAGCTCGCGCTGGGAAGCATGAAGAATTCAGATAGAGATTTTTGTTTGTTTTTAAATGAGCACAACCCGAAAACTTCAGATATATATTTTTTGAGATCTTCTGCGTAAAACTGACTTCACAACAAACTAAATGAGGTATTACAGAAACAAATCTATGTATTGATTAAAAAGTTATGGCCTCTGAGAGTTGGCATACAGAAATTAAGTTTTCAAAAATCATTTTTCAGGATATTGGGCGGGACTCCAAACAATGTCAAAAGTAAACCATTCTCTCCGTCTTGGTCTCCAAACATCGGAATGGTAGATACAAATTAGAGCCGGGGCCCATAGGTCTGAAGTAACTGAATAATTTTTCATTGCTTAAAAAAATATCTCTACCTGAAATCTTCATGCTTCTCAGCGCGAACTAGAAATTGATTTTAGACATATAGTTTCTTAGTGAAATTTTCTAAGAATTCATCGTAGATTCCGATACTGGTCTACGATTACCACGTTTTTTCGATGCGAAAAAATGTATCCGCCCTAATGAACAGGCTATTTGGAACTAAATAAGCAAAAATGCCGAGAAGCTGCCCACGCACTTCAATATTTAACTTTTTAACTGTATCAAATAATGGTCCGTACGCCAGGCAGTTGAGGACATATAGTAGCTGCGCGGACTAAAACAGTGATTTGTTTTTAATTTACTTTACAAGTACGTATTTTTCAATTACTTTTCAGGAGAGCGAATCGGTAATAAATCGTATGGATAGAAAAATTAAGCAATATTCATTGTAGTTATACTGGAAAACACCTTTTGTTTGATTGGGGCACAATTTTAATTTTTATAGTATGTCAGAGGTAACATTAGCAAACAGTTGTAAATAACCTATGTATGGGGTATTTTTTTGACGTATAGAACTTCTGATCGGTATAAATATAAATCTAGCTGTCATACTAATGAAGTGTGATAGACTTTCTTTCAGTATTCTTTGGAAAATCACCATGTATAGACTACACAAGAACAACGTTTACAAATTTTGCAAATTTATTTTCAAAATGCACGTTCCGTTCGCCAAACTTATGGAGCCCTTTGTGAAGTTAAGGGTGCATATAATCATGCATCTGAGCAGCTAATAGAAGGCATCGACGCTGTAGACGTAAGTGTGACAGTGGACTCGAATTTAACGAACCGACGCCGTTCGCAGCAACTCGGTCTCTGCAAATGCTGAGGAAAGATCTTCGCCTACATTCATATAAAATCCAACTGGTAGAAGAACTAGAGCCAGTGGACGATCAATTGTTTTTTTTATTTATCATGTCATTGTACATTATTTGAAGGAGAAATGGTTCCAACACGACGGTGTAACATACCATACAGCGCGTGAGACCATAACTTTGTTAAGCCAAACGTTGGTGACCGAATTATATCAAAAAATGGTAATACGAGTTCAATACAAAGATAGTATCCGGGAATATTCTTGATCCGAGTGAGAAGAAGACATGGCAAAAGAGGTTTTTATGGCTAAAGGCATAAAAGAATTTTTCATTTGCGGTCAATAGACGGAGAAGTCATGACAAAAGTGTTTTCTACGCCCAAAGAGATAGTTAGTATTCAGACGGTTCCCGCTACTACGTTAAAAATAAAAATTGAATTTTGATCTGTTTCCGATTTGTGAAAGAAGTGTTTTTTCATACAGACAAAACTTAACTTAACAAACGGCACTTTAGATATGACATAGATGATGAACTTTTTACTATCATCATGGAGCCTATGATATTTAAATTTAAAACAATAAAACTTAATTGGTTAAATTCCATGTTAATTAGTTACAGAAGTTAATAAACTCAACTTATTATTGTCGAGCTTAAATACCGTTTTCAAAGTACTGTGTAGACATAAATGTGAAATATATTACAAGTTAATATGCAATAGCGATGTATTGCCGGGCCCACTAGTTTAAAATAAGTTGAAAAAAGTTCGATATCATCATCGAAACAAGATTTTAATGAAGTAATTGGTGCTGATTTCGTTGCATTTACGTAAGCGAACGATGTCCTACTGTAACCTTTCTCGTTTACATAGTTGTAATGATATATATTAACATTGTTTTTGCTTTTTCAATGATCCTTACGCGGATATTTAACAATTAGAAAACAAGCTTTACGATGAGGAGTTGCAAGAAATAAAAAAATCAATCATTTTGTGTTTTGATATCGTAGATGCTATTATCAAAGTGCAGTTTCGGATTTATAAATCATGCGCATTTCTGTGGGACATTTCTTTACAATTTTAAAAATGAATGCATCCTTTACGTTCTTTCTGAAAAGTAAGCACTTTTTTTGCTGGGATAAAGCAATCCTACATTATATCCTACATTGATATCCTTTTTGTTAGCAAACATCAACGGCATTGCAGTGCGTTAAGGTCAATTTATGTTTAATTGCATCAAATATCACATTGAATACATTTTTAATAAACCTTAAAATAATGATTCATTCTATAATCCGTTATTGTAATATATACAGGGTGGGTATTAGATGAAGCTCATATTTATCTCGGTGGCTATGTCAATAAGCAAAATTGTCGCATATGGGGTTCAGAGAACCCACACGTGAATATTGAGAAGCCAATGCATCAACAACAAGTTTGGTTTGGATTTTGGGCTGGTGGTATAATGGAGTCTATTTTCTTTGAAAATTGACAAATTAAAAACGCCATACTCAACAGATTTTTGTTCCCAAAAATTCAAGGGAATGACCTGGACGACATTTGGTTCCAACAAGACGAGGCAACATGTCACACAGCCAACACAATCATCGATATTTTACGAACTGGTTTTGAAAATCGAATAATCAGCCAAAAATGTGATGTCAATTGGCCACCTCGGAGCTGTGATTTGACCTCTTTGGATTATTTATTGTGAGAAGTCATTATGAATAAATATACCACAAAGCATTCAGCGACAATTGAAGCATTGAAACATGAAATCAAAGTTGCCTTCACACAAAAAACCAGATTGTTGATGCCGACAGTTCTGTACAGAAGATTTGAAAACAAACAAAATATAAATAAAAGTTGCAAAATTGTTTTACTTAAACGTAGATCATGAGCGTACAGGACAGGGAACAAATATGATACGATTGCAGCAAAGGGTGGCAAAATGCGTTTCTTTAGGACTTGGTATTTTTTTTAAGTTATATAGAACTACTTGAACTATGGCCAAAAGATATGTACCTGGTATGTCCCAACGATCTACAGAGATGGAGTCACTATCTTTGGAGGATGTCCTGCAAATATGGAGATACACTTTCGTAATCTACTCATTCCCTTAGCACAAATGACGAAATCAAGCCAATCATTTTTAACGGAGGAAATTATACACTACGAAGCCAACACGGCAGTTGCACAGCTTAAAAACAATGAAGTACGGGACGGGCTGACGGCAGAGCTTTCTAAAACCGGCGACGATGAGCTTTAACGGATTTGTGAAAACAGAAATAAAATATTAAGTCATATACAAATAAAAAATGTATCTGTGGCTGTGGGCTAAATGACTGAAAATTTTGTTTTAAATCTAAATTTGACTTCAGGCTTTCACATTATTCATGAACCCAAGTGACTAGCATAAAATAAGACATTTGAAAAACCTGATCCACAAAATTTCAAATGAGATATCAACTTGCGAACCAGTATCCCAAATAAAGAGCTGGCTCGCGAGTCAAGAGCTACAAAATTTTTAAATGAGCTCTCGGCTCGCGAGCCAAGAGCTACTTTATTTCAAATGAGAGCCCATTTGAAATTCTGTGACTCTTGGCATCCAAGCGAGCCAATACGAATACCAATTCAATTTATGTAGAAATTTAAGTCAACCAGTTTAAAAATATGTTCAACGTTAAATTGCTTCAAAATAATTGAAGCAAATGAAATCTAATTAAGTTTTTATACCATCACCCTTAGGGATGAGGGTATATACCATTTGATACGAAAAAATTGTAACTCATTAAAGGAGACGAATTAGACCTCAAGTATCTTTAGACCAAATTCGTTTCACGACTTTTTAAGACGATTGAGCTATGTCCGTCTGTCTGGATGGCTGGTGGGCAGGATAACTCGAGTAAACCTTAACGGATCGGTATGGAAATTTACCAGTATTAATATTTTTCAAAACGAACTAATGGGATCGTAAATGGGCAGAATAGCCCCACCCCTTCTGGTACCTCCCATACAAAATTACCTATTTTTGGATAATTAATATTTCTTTCATAACTGCCAAACAGACTATCGGAGGATATGTACCTCCCATATAAATGACCGATATTTCCTCTTTTACATTCATTTCATCTTTGTATGTACACTGAATTCAGACAAACTTTGCCAAGGTAAGCGTTCATTGAACGTTGATTTACGAAAAATCAGATACGTTGTACTGCCCCTAATTGTACCTCCTATACAAATAAGTAAATTTTTCACGGTTTTGCTCCAGAAATAGGCGAAAAATAATATATAAGTAATTTTATTTTAATTAAAAATCTAGTAATTTCAATGACTCAAAACTTAAATATTATATTATACTGGGTGATGGTATTTATCAGTCAGTTTACCTGACTGAAATTTCTGTACTGGTTTTCAATATTATTATTAAACTCAATTGGTCCGCATAATAAGGAAAGTTCCTTCAACACACAAAATAAAATTTCCAAATTTTTTATTAGGACTAACGTTTGCACTTCGCCCACATCCTGCAAGTATGAAGTGAGTATTAATAAAAATTCGTTTATGTATGTATATCAATTCGTATTTCGTTTTTGCTATCGTTATGTTTTAGTATTGAAGGTTTGGTTATATTGATTTGGCAGTCGCCTTAAGCATAGGGGTCCTAGTATAGGTCTCGTTGTGACACCATTTAAATTCTATCACCACTTATTCCTACTTTTTCAACATCAACATCGCTCTCAAGCAATTTCGTTGCTGTTATAAAAGAATGGATGTCCAAAAACAGTTCACCAAAAACAGTGCAGTGACATAGAAGATGTTGCGTGATGTCCTCTTCTTAACCGTCGTTGTAGCTTCTACAAAAAACGTTCTAGGGAAGTATTTAACTCTTAGTGTGTTTGCCAACCGGCCACTTACATGTTATTACAGCTATGATGTTTCTTAGATGGTCTCTGCTGCTTTAGCGCACAGCTTCAGCGCAAATCGTTTCTTTTCCCCATCTCTCTTTAGCAAAAAGGTTTAATTTCTCCGCAATTAGATGTTTCGACCATGTGAGAGGAATACCAATGTGAATGTAAACTTCGCTAGATTTCACGATGGTGGCGGCCCTTGCCAATGCATCAACTCTTTGGTAACTATATATGTCCTGGAACTCATTTGAGGGTAACCGTTAAATGTCTCGCTAAATACGTTCTACATGTTTCCTATAGCCGCTATCAGTATATATAGCGGCTATCATTCATGATAACCCACGAACAATGTTGCCCTGGTGCCATTCCGAAGGTGATTGTGAGGCGTCTTGTTATAAAAGATTTACTTTACATCCCCAACGGCACTTATCAGATCTGATATATATGTACGGCTCCACGAAAAGCCCCCCAATGAAATAACGCCCAGGAAATAACCCCCAATGAAATAAACCCCAAAAAAATGGAAATAACACCCAAAAACAGTAAATGAAATAACATCGAAAAATAAATGAAATAAACCCCAAAGCGAAAACGAAACAATCCCCAATATTTGGGAGTTATTTCATATGAAATAACACCCAATGATGAAAATGAAATAACCCCCAATGAAATAAACCCCATCAGCAACAAAAATGAAATTATGCCCAAAATTCATAGAAGAGTCAGTTTCACCAATAATTTCATGAAGTCAATATGAACCAACAGCAAAGTCGCAAAATTATTGAAATGAATTGTGTGGATCGTAGATCGTTGTAGCCCTGCTCTATTTTCGCAGTTCGGAATACAGTTTGCCTTTTACGTTTGGCCTTTACACAACTACCCCCAATCAAACTCTCTGCTTTTATTGAATTATTCCTTTTGAAGAACTCTTACAAAATTTAAAAAAATTTCAATTTTTAGATATCATTCTCAAAATGAAAAAATGCTCGGTGCATTTTGTTGATTTTCTATCCGTTAATATAAACACAAATGGAAATATCTGTAAACATTCAAAAAATATTGTAATATATTCACAGGTTAATAGTTTTCTTGTAAAAGGCCTATTTTTATATAATTATAACCCCTAAAAATCAACAGCGTTAAAAATGAAATAACCCCCAAATAAAAAACGAAATAACACCCAAATTATTCACGATATGAAACAAGCCCCGAATTTTAAAAAATGGTTGGGTGTTATTTCATTGGAGATTATTTCATAATTTGAAAACCCCAATTGAGGAATGAAATAATTCCCAAAGAAAAATGAAAAACGGCCCAAAAAAATTGGGAGTTATTTCATATGAAATAACACCCAAAAATGTATGAAAAAAATTTGGGGTATATTTCATTTCTTGTTTGGGCGTTATTTCATTGGGGGGCTTTTCGTGGAGCCTATATGTACATCAATTATTCTCTCCAAAGTTTGGAGACGAAAGGAAAGCAGGCTAATCGGTCTCAAATCCTTGGCCTTATTATGGGATCCCTTAAGAATTAATAAAATTTTATAGTGAATCGCAAATTAAATCAATTCAATTCCCAAACATCGAGTTTCTTTGTATATCCAGCTTTCTTGAAATGGTTGTTGTTGTTTGGTGATAAATGCCTAGTTTCCTTGCAGTTTGCTGCTTATGTGACGGTATTTCCGAATTTTTTCCATGATTTCACCGACGGTTTTAGCGATTTGCCGAGGGAGGTTCATCTTTACAATCAATACTTACCAGATCAATATTTAGCAACCCATTTCGTGATGTTTTTCTAGTTATAGCATCGTTCTCGTAAACTCTACAATTTTAAACAGCCTGTGATACTTCTAACATTTTCTATTATAGAAAAGCAAAATATAACGGTAGAACGTAGATACATTGGAAACTTTTAATGTAAATATTGCTGGAAACACTATAAAATTTCCGTGTTAAAATATGTGTATGAATTTTGGCAACTATTCGTATGAAATTTTCAACTTATACCAGGCTTTATACGCTAATGTAAGAATGTTTTACAAATGCATACTTTAATAAACCCCTTTGGTATGAGGATATAATTACTCAATATTCGAGTTCCCACCAATAGAATACACAGAATACCTCCAGCAAACTTATGTTCCAATTTTCCCCAAACCGTTAATCAATTAATTTGATACACATCAATATAATTCACACAGATGTTATCATACATCAAAGTACCATTATCCTTTCATTGGCATTAATATACATTAAGCTGATAATGCTAAATTTATATACGATTTACTTAGCATGTTCATACACTGCATACGCATGCAAACTTGTTAATCCCAATTCAACAAAATGATTGATGAGGTATCAGAAATACTCTGCGGATCTTATATTCCCATTTTCTGAGTATGATTATCTTGTAGGCGGCTGTAAGAAATGAACGAGTACAATTTTAATACATTGAGGTATTTTGTGTTTGCATTTCTGTTTGTTGTTAATATTAATGGAATATACTAGGGAATAACGTACCGGTTAAACGAATCGAGTAAGCAAATTTATGCAATGGGGAATATAATTCGAGCGAGATTTAATAATGGAAAACGTGTAATAGCAACAAATACACAAATATCTGACTTACACATACCATCAACCAACTTCTTTCACCTTATCTTGATAAATTATGCTAAATCTTTTGCGAGTTGAAAGTTATTGTAGTATTAACATTAATATAGAACCAATACAGAAATTTCAGTCAGGTAAACTGACTGATAAATACCACCACCCAATAAGATATTGTTTAAGTCTTGAGTTGTTGATATTAATAAATTTTTAAAATAAAACCAGTAAGAAAGTTTCAGTCGGGCGACCCGACTTACTTATACCATCACCATCAGTAAAATAAAGTAATTGCTATTATATTGATATTATTACTCGATTTCTAAAGTGGGTGGAGTGGTAAATTTGTATAGGAGGTACTAGAAGGGGCGTGTCTAGACTTCCAATTTTTTTTCCAAAACTTTATCCTGTTATAACTTTATAAAATACAGAATTGGGGCACGATAGCGTTGGATGTATTGATATTATTACTCCATCTCTGAAGTGGGCGGAAATGTACATTTGTATGGGAGGTCCAATAAGGGGCGCCGCTAGACTTCCAATTTTTTCTCCAAAACTTTATCCTGTTATAACTTTATAAAATACAGAATTGGGGCACGATCGTGTCAAGTGTATTGATATTATTATTCCATCTCTAAAGTGGGCGGAAAGGTGCATTTGTATGGGAGGTACCAGAATGGGCGTGTCTGGACATCCAGATCTTTTCTCCAAATCTTTATCCTGTTATAGCTTTACTAAATACTGAATTTGAGCACGATCGTGTCAAGTGTATTGATATTATTATTCCATCTCTAAAGTGGGCGGAAAGGTACATTTGTATGGGAGGTACCAGAATGGGCGTGTCTAGACTTCCACATTTTTTCTCCAAAACTTTATCCTGCTTGAACTTTACTAAATACAGAATTTGGTCACGATCGCGGTAGTTTTAATAATAATCTTAATCGATTTCTAAAGTGGGCGGTACCAGATGGGGCGTTGGTAGACTTCAGTTTTTTTCTCAAAAACTGTATCCTGCTATAGCTTAACTAAATTAAGAATTAGGGTACGAGCGCGATGGGTTTATTGATATTATTACTCCATATCTAAAGTGGGCGGAAAGGTGAATTTGTATGGGAGGTACCAGAAGGGGCGTGGCTAGACTTCCAATTCTTTTTCCAAAACTTTATCCTGTAATAGCTTTACTAAGTACAGAATTTGGGTACGATCCCATTGGGTGTATTGATATTATAACTCGATTTCTAAAGTGGGCGGAATGATGTATTTGTATGGGAGGTACCAGAAGGGGCGGAGCCATGTAGCCCATTTGCAATACCGTAAGTAGTTTTGGGGAAATATTAACTCGTGCAAAATTTCAAGACATTTGGTTGCGTCTTTCGAAAGTTATCGTGCGAACCAGCCGGACAGCCACCAGACAGACAGACGGACATGGCTCAAATGACTTAAAAAGTCATGATTCGAATTTGGTTCTAAGAAACCTAGGGTCTGAAGTGACTCCTTCTATGTGTTACACTTTTGGGTCGTATCAAATGATATATACCCTCATCCCTTAGGGTGATGGTATAAAAACGTGTAAAAACCTCTTATTGTTTTACTGGAACTCAGGTTCCTATTCCTAAGAACTTAGGTTATATTTATTTCTAGACTATGGTAGTGATGTAACCGGGTGGGAACTCGGGAGATGAACACTCGACGTGATGCTGATGGTGGCTCGATGATAAAATAGACCGAGATCGCTCGGTTGTTCTCCGACTCCTTTCCGCATCATCCCGAGTAGACACTTTATTACATAAAAATAGTGGTTTTTGTTCGAGCATGACTGTGCATGCCTGGTACACAGCGAAAAATCATGTAATACATTATGTTTTTAACAATTCAATACATTATGTTTCAGCAATTCAATAATTCAAAATTAAACATAACAATTCATTATAAATTTAATATGTATTGGTCTTAAGGACAAACAGCGTTCAACAAATTATGTATTATTTTTTGTCTGCATGGAGAGCAAAATTTTACCTATTTGTACAGAAGGTACAAATTCGCCTCCTATCGCAACATAAATTTTTCGACAAATTTTCATAAGCGAACATCGTACGCAAAATTTGAGTATGGGACGTATCAGAAGGGGTGTGGCAAAGGTTTTGGCTTTCTTAGGGTTTGTCTACTATTGCAAGATAAATAATCTGACCAAATTTAGATATCCCCCGATGGTCTGTTTAGCAGCTATGGAAGAAATATTAATTATCCAAAAATAGGTAATTTTGTATGGGAGGTACCAGAAGGGGTGGGTATATTCTGCCCATTTACAATCCCATAATTTCGTTTGGAAAAAAATATTCATACTGGCAAATTTTCATACCGATCCGTTAAGGTTTACTCGAGTTATCCTGCTGACCAGCCATCCAGCCAGCCAGCCAGACAGACGGACATAGCTCAATCGTCTTAAAAGTCCTGAAACGAATTTGGTCTCAAGATACTTGGGGTCTAACTCGTCTCCTTCAATGCGTTACACTTTTTATCGTATCAAATGATATATACCCTCATCCCTAAGGGTGATGGTATAAAAAGATTAAATTGTAAATTATATGCACGAGAAAGATTGTGAAAAATTGCCTAAATTTATTTAATCGCCTTAAAGTATTAATATAAAAAACAGATATCCAACTCAAACTATAATGGCCTTATTCATAAAAATTTATAAGAGGTTTATAAACCATTTTTAAGAAATTTTCGAGAAAACAATATTCATAAACGATTCACATCTTCAATAAGTTAAAGTAGGGTTGTCTCCACTTTAAGCATGCTATAACTTGACGTTTGTACAATTTATTGCATATTTAAGAATTTGAGATCTTTATTTTGAGTTTTTCAGCATTTTTCCTATTGAAAAGTGTTATTGCATGCATTCATTGTGTAGGTAATTTTCTTTTTAATCATTGCGCACATAGAAAAGTATCTAAATATACACTTTTCATTCATGAATACCATTTTGAAAAATATTTCTCCAAAATTCTTCAAAAATAATTTGTAAATAATGAAATAATATTCGTGATGTATAAACAATCAAAACAAGGAAACAATGTAATCGGTATCCGATTATAATTTAAACACGAGGAAAAGGAAATCAATTTGTTTTATATAATTTTTACTTTAACGTCTTTCTTATCATCATGACAATCGTAGTCAATGAAAAATTGTGCTACAATAATGTTCACAGTTATTATAAGTGCAAATACATATTTGGTATCCGATTATAAAGCTGTTTTTGTACATCATTAACGACCAATAACAGTCGTCGTTGCCACCTGTACACATAAAGCTAAAGTACTGATAAAAAACGTTTATGAATACAATTTCTTATTAAAGGTTTGTTAGAGCTAAATAATACTTTAGCTTGAGAACGCTTCATACCTACTTTAGAAATTTTTTATGAATATGGCCGTAATTCTTTTAAATTAATCACACTTTCCTTTAGAATCTTTTATGCGATTCGTAAAAACCTAACAACAGACTTTGTCGCCATATCCTCTTATAAATTCTTATATCGTCGGTATCATGCCATAAAGTCCCAAGACCAAATGTGAAATGTACTTAATGATGCGAACGGATTCTAAAAGTCATACGGCCGTATTCATAAAAAGTTATAAGAGGTTTATAAACCATTTTTAAGCAAATTTCGAGAAAACAGTATTCATAAACGATTTACATCTCCTATAAGTTAAAGTAGGGTTGTCTCCACTTTAAGCATGCTATAACTTGACGTTTGTACAATTTATTGTATATTTATGAATTTGAGATCTTTATTTTGAGTTTTTCGGCATTTATAATATGAGAAAGAGCCGTTGCATGTATTAATTGTGTAGGAAACTGTCTTCATAATCATTCCGCTCATAGAAAAGTATCTAAATAGACACTTTTCATTCATGAATTCCATTTTGAAAATTATATTTTCAAAAATCTTCAAAAATATTTTGTAAATAATAAAATAATTTTCGTGATGTCAAGGAAATCAAAACAAGGAAACAATGTAATCGGTATCCGATTATTATTTCAACATGAGGGAAGGAAAATGCAATATTTAAATGCCATTTTTACTTTAACGTCTTTCTAACCATCATGAGAAACGTAGTTAATGTAACATTGAGCTACAATTATGTTCATAGTTATTATACCTGCAAATAAATGTTTGGTAACCGATCATAAAGCTTTTGTATCCGATTATAAAGCTTTTTTTATACATCATTAATGACCAAAAAAGTCGGCGTTGCCACCGGAACACATAAAGCTAAAGTACTGATAAAAAAACGTTTATGAATACAATTTCTTATTAAAGGTTTTTTAGAGCTAAAGAATACTTTAGCTAGAGAACGCTTCATACCTACTTTAGAAATTTTTTATGAATAAGGCCGTAAGTCTTCAACTAACGGTTTCAAAAATCTGATTAGAAAAAAAACAAAAGATTGTCATACAGTAGTGTAGAAAACTCTTCAAAAACTAGTTGGTTACGCAAGATTTTTTTCTAGAGTCAAACAATACCATCGTATATACAGAGCTCAGATGGTTCATGGACCACTAACAGTCAAAAAAACCCTAGAGCTGCGGATGGAATCAGATTTAAATTCTTTTCCAAAGGCGATGGACAATATGTGCTGCACAACTGTCGCATACGCGGATGCAAGGCAATGCTTCGCTATTGCACATTTGAAGAATATTAAAAGTATTAACTGCATATAATATATTTCACGGAATTGCCTCACAGTTGCAAGTGCTGCCACATTCCACTCTTAAATATACTTTGGGAAAGCTTCCTAAGGGCGATAACAATATGTTGGGCTTGTTTACTTTCATCTTTCGCCTTCATATGTATAGCTGTAGTACCGAGTACTATCTGTGTATATAATTTATTTAAAACTTTTGCCACGCCCCTTCCGCCCACTTATCGAAATGAAACATTTTGTCTGTATATTCTTGTCTATACAGTCGGGTATATATGTGTATCAAATATTATCCCCTCCGTCCACTACTCGGTGTACAAAATTTTATTTCGCTATGGTTATAAAAACACTTTTGGCACATAAAACCCACCCTTTGATCAGAAAAAAACAATCCGTCAAATGTTATTTATGTAACCTTAAACAATATTTAGACGCTCCCATTCGAAACATTTTCACCATGTCCATTCTGAAAAATGAACCAGTAATGCCGAGTAATCTATATACTCATAGCAAATTGTACCAATCTAGTCCCAAGACATAATATAAAATTTGCTCTACGTGTATGTAATTGTTAGCTTTTTAGGGCTAAAATACAGTTTTGCCATGTCCTTCCACCACCGTTTGAAAATATAATTTTGGTCAGAAAATGTCCCTCTAGCGCTAAAATAAAACCAGTACAGAAATTTCAGTCAGATATACTGACTGATAAATACCATCACCCACTATAAGATATTGTATAAGTCTTGAGTTATTGAAATTAACCGATTTGTAATTAAAACCAGTTAGAAAGTTTCAGTCGGGCAACCCGACTTACATATACCCTTACCCTCTGTAAAACAAATAATTTTCTATTATATTGATATTATTACTCGATTTCTAAAGTGGGCGGAGTGGTACATTTGTATATGAGGTAGGAGAAGGGGTGTGTCTAGGCGTCCAGATTTATTCTTCATAACTTTATCCTGTTATAGTTTAACTAAATACAGAATTTGGGCACGATTGCGTTGGGTGTATTGATATTATTACTACATCCCTAAAGTGGGCGGAAAGGTACATTTGTATGGGAGGTACCATAAGGGGCGTCACTAGACTTCCAATTTTTTTATCCAAAACTTTGTCCTATTACACTATGTCACAAAATTTCAAAAGTTTCTGTATCCGGGACATTTAATAATACATTGTAATGTAAAATTTCACGCTGAATTCAAATCTGCTCTCAGATATGTGGAAAGTAGAACAGTTTTTGAGATATGGTCAAATTTCTATTTTTAGTGTTTTGAAAAAAGGTAGGTCTACTAAAATGCCGTTTTCTCTGGCTTTAATTCACCGATTTTACTGAGCTGTGTGTTTTTTGATGACCAAGGGCAAAAAACTTTTGTAACATATTATTCTATCATGTAATAGTCTGAAACCGCAGCAAATTTTACGGAAACACGGAAAAAACCTTAATTAAAGGCAGCGAAAACTTGAAAAATCATTAAAATTTTTACAAAAATCCAACTTTAAAGTGCCATAACTTCGTCATTAATGATTGGATTTTAATCAACTATCGTTTTTTTAAGAAATAATTTTATTATCTTTAATTTTACAGTTCAGTAAAATGGGTG
This sequence comes from Muscina levida, assembly GCA_964034835.1. NCBI lineage: Eukaryota > Metazoa > Arthropoda > Insecta > Diptera > Muscidae > Muscina > Muscina levida. The sequence goes on from OZ035883.1 coordinate 77,623,966, forward strand.
AATTAAAGCCAGAGAAAACGGCATTTTAGTAGACCTACCTTTTTTCAAAACACTAAAAATAGAAATTTGACCATATCTCAAAAACTGTTCTACTTTCCTCATATCTGAGAGCAGATTTGAATTCAGCGTGAAATTTTACATAAGGATCAACTATTTAGAAGCCGGGATCAAAAATTTGTTGCATTTTGTTATAGCATAACAAAATACAGAATTTGGGCACGGTCGTGTCGAGTGTATTGACAATATTACCCTATTTCTAAAGTGGGCGGAGTGCTACATTTGTATGAGAGGTACCAGAAGGGGCGTGTCTAGACTTCCAAATTTTTTCTGCAAAACCTTATCCTGCTTGAATTTTACCAAATTTGGGCACGATCGCGTTAGGTCTTTTAATAATATTAATCGTTTTCTAAAGTCGGTGGTACCAAATGTGTGTGGAAGGTACCAGATGGGGCGTGGACAGACTTCCAATTTTTTTCTCCAACACTTTATCCTGTTATAGCCTTACATAAAATAGAATTTGAGTTTGATTTATTGATATTATTCCTCCATCTCTATAGTAGATTTGTATGGGAGGTACCAGAAGGGGCGTGGCTAGGCTTTCAAAATGTTTTTCCAAAACTTTATCCTGCTATATTACTCGATTTCTAAAGTGGGCGGAATGATGTATTTGTATGGGAGGTACCAGAAGGGGCGGGACCATTTAGCCCATTTGCAATACCGTAAGTAGTTTTGAGGAAATAATAACTCGTTCACAATTTTAAAACATTTGGTTGCGTCTTTCGAAAGTTATCGTGCGAACCAGCTGGACAGCCAGACAGACAGACGGACATTGCTCACACGACTTAAAAAGTCATGAATCGAATTTGGTTCAAAGAAGCCTAGGGTCTAAAGTGACTCCTTTTTTGTGTAACACTTTTGGGTCGTATCAAATGATATATACCCTCATCCGTAAGGGTGATGGTATTAAAATTAGCCACATTAAATCCGCCCAATCATCGAATATTAAAATTTTGTTTGCATATTCATATTCGTGTTGTCAAAAAGTTTTGCCACGCCTACTATGCCTATTTGGTCCAAAATTAAAATTTCGTCTGCATATTCATATTCGCGTTGTCGAGAACTATATGGGTGTAAAATTGTATCTCTCCAGCTCTAAAAAAAAGTTTTGCCACGCCCAATACGCCAGTTTTGTCCAAAATTAAAATTTCGTCTGCTTTTTCATTTTCACGTTGTCTAGTACTATTTGGGTATCAAATTTTATCTCTCTAGCTCTAAAAAAAGTTTTGCCACGCCCACTCCACCCATTAGGTCATAAATTAAAATTTCGTCTGCATATTTATGTTTCTGCTGCCGAGTACTATCTGGGTATCAAATTTCATCTCTCTAGCTCCTAAAAATGTTTTGCCACGCCCACTCCGCCCACTATAGGGTCAAAAATATAAAAAATGTATAGCCTACGGTAATTTTCTTCCAACCAAATTTCATTGAAATCTGTTCAGTGAGTGATTGAGCCACAAACAAACAAACAGACAAACATTCACATTTATAATATTAATAGGGATATTGGAGTGATCGGTTCCCATAGGACTATGGCGTGATGCAAAGGACATTCATTCATCTCTGCCCGTAATACCCAACCTAGGTCCCCGAATAGTTTAATACTAAATATCTTTATACCACAAATACTTTCTGATATATTTTCGATCTAAAACAGTGTCGGGATATATGCTATGGCGTGATGGAAAGGACATTAATTCCGTTCTACCTGTAATACCCAACCTAGGTACCCGATTATGTTTATAAGAAATATCATTTATACCGCATATAATTCCTCATATATCTCCCATCTAAAACACAGTCGGGAAATATCCTATTGGTCTGTTGCTATGGGACTGTGGCGTGATGCAAATGACAATAATTTCACTCTGCCCGTAGTGCCTATTCTAGGCCCCCGAATATGCTAATACTTAATTTCTTTTATACCGCATGTACTTTGAAAGGAAGTTATTAATGGAAAATTTAATAAATATCATTATATATTGCCTTACATTTCATTATTTGAATTGACATACATAAAGTTTATTATTTTTAAGTGAAATATACATATTTTTGTTTTGATAAAATTTATATTTGAGTTTTGCGTCTTCACACACTTGGTGTTAAAATGTGATACAATTATAATTGTATAAGCATGATAATAATTATTGCTGATAGCGTTAAAATGTTAGTCAAGCTCTTCAATATCGAAATGAAAGAAAACAATTTTAATATAACAACTTGGCCTAAGGTATCACTCAAACTATTTATGTGTTCCTTATTACATTTTTTATGTCAATACTTATAGGTTTGTACAAGTTATCTGTTTGTCCAAAAAATCAATTTGTTTTTAATCTACTTCATTCCATAGGCACAATCCTGAGAAAAATTGTACAATTTACTCATTCCTTGAAATTTATCAATTGTAATTGTCTTCATTGTATGTGAAACAATTTGATATAAATTTTCTAAATAAATTCCAATTTTTTTGTGACGGATGTCCTCTCATGATTATTTGTTCTTGTCTGTTGCCATGTTCTTTTTGATTACATTGAGAAAGAGAAACATGAATTCTCAGAAATTACACAAATGCATAAATGGTATTGTCTGAGACAGTTATGCATGTCCTTTAGTATGATGGGTGTTTCAAAGGAATTGTATTACTTTTCACATTGAAGAAATGACATGCAAAACACCCAACTACACATTTACATAGTGTCTGGATGATAGGTGAACCTGACGTTATGACAACGTGCTTATAGTCACTGACCAATAGAAGCAGCAATGTGAGTTATGAAAGCCGTAACATGCATTTGAATGAAATTTGTGTAAGGCATAATTGAATATAACACAAATTGTGTGTATTACAATGTAGGAATTTTCGATCATTTAAATTGTATAAAGAGTAAAGTATTATGTGCCAAACACCTAACATAAGTTTCCGAGACTTGTTAGTATACCATTCCGAGATTGTTTATCGCAAATTCAATTATGTATATTAAGCTTAACGTTTTTATTGCTCCCTCAATATCAAGAAATGCAAAAATTGTTTATTTTACAGTGTTTTCTCCGCATAGTTCACAAGTTTTAGTAGATTTCATCCCACAAATCTTCCTTTCTAAGCCTTAATCACATATGCTGTTAACTCAGTAAAGAAATTTCAGTCATGCCTAACTGTGGATCGCAAACGGTTGGTGATTGGACTTTCGTTCGTTTATCCAGACGAGACCTAAGTAAAACTGCCGAAAACGTTACAGCCAACAAATGTAAATAGTAAAATGCAATATCTTTGGGCATATGTTAATTTTTTACGGAAGTGCCGAAAGATCTTTTACGTTACCAACTAAGAATCAAGGAAAAACGTCTCTATTTAATTCGCACAAAAATCTCGTAAGAAAATGTCATATGTTATGGATGGGGGTAAACCTCTCGATTTCTTAGGTCAGTTTTGAGAGATTTCTTTTAAAAATATTTAAAATAGTAATGTTAGAGAAATTAGGTCCCTTCGGGAGTTATGGGAGGTTAATAAATTTTCCAAAATAAGGTTATTTTGTATGGGAGGTACGAGAACGGATTGGCAGGTATGGTCTATATTCATTCCTACGTTAAATTTTCATAAGCAAAATATTTATAATTGTATTCCGTGTACTTACAAGAATGATATTTAGGTAAAATTATGAGGGTGTTTGTTTTGCGCGCTTCAGTGTAGCCGCATAACCAGCCTTGCTACTCTCTCTAACTTTGTTTCTGTTCATAAGTCGATAAACATAGTGGTGTTATAAAGAACACATTGTATAATTGTATAAGAGATAGCTGAAGGGGTGTGGCAAAAGTTTCAGTTTTGTCAGTGACTAAATTGGTGCCGTTAGGGAAGTAAAGTGAATCTTTAATCCAAGCCGACTCACAACCTCCTTCGTGGTGGCACCTGGGCAACGTTGCTCTTGAAAATTTGTTATCATGAATAGCAGCAGATAGAGAGTGACGAACCCTGATGGTTGGGCCAGATATCCGCCTTCAGGTCCTTTCATAAGGACCACGATTTAAGGGTATGCACCTGGAACGTCCGGACTCTCTACAGAGAAGGTGCTACTATCCTCAAACAATATAAGGCTAATATCACAGCCATCCAGGACATGAGATGGACAGGACATACGACCGCTGCAATGGCCACGACATTAAAATTGTTCTGGCAGACTTTAATCCAAAAATAGGAAGGAATACAGGAAGGAATCCAGCCTGCATACCGACACGTCCGACAACGGGTTTAGGCTGGTTAGCTTCGCAGCGGGAAGGAACATGGTTGGCTATAACCTCAATCAAAACACCAAAAATTAAATTGATCATATGGTAATTGATGGCAGGCATGCATCTAGTCTCTTGGACGAGCGTGTGATCTGTGGTGTTAATATTGGCTCGGATCATTACCTGGTTGCAGCCAATGTGCGCACAAGATCGAGCAGAGCGAAAAATGCAAGTAACCAAACACAAAGAAATCTGGACATCGAGAAGCTGCAAACCCCAGAGATAGCTACTGCCTACTCCAACCAGCTCTCCCAACTTCTGACGTTCTCGATACACAGTGGCAGCATATTGCGCATTCCATGGCAACCGCCGCAAAAACCGTGCTAGGTAAAACAGGTAAGGCACGGGAGAACGAGGATATCGAGCGATACAGCGATAGAGGTGAGGCCCGAAAATTTTACCAGAAAGTAAAAGCAAAAGTCTACGGCAATGGGCTCCCCTCCTGTGAGGACAACGATGAAAATCTATTTACAGAAACGTACAGTGTGCTACACATATGGAAGATTTCCAGCAACTGCTGGTTACAGAAGGGAAAGCACGTGAAGGTATTACCCCCATTTTCGACGACGGTTTAGATTGCCCACCTCCAACTCAAACCGAGGTAAGAAGAGCAATACTAGGGCTGAAAAATCGTAAAGTAGCCGGTGCTGACGGACTTCCGGCAGAGCTCTTCAAATCCGGTGGAGAGGAGCTGATAACGAGCATGCACCGATGATTGGAATCTAAGCGTATTATGTCCTGTTGGGATCAGCCTTTTACCCATCGCATATAAGGTCCTGTCGAGTGTGCTATGTGGAAGATTAAAGCCAGTGTTATTTAGTGTGACTTTAGACCTGGTAAATCAACAACTGAGCGGATATTTACACTTCGGCAAGTCCTGGAAAAGAGTACAAGAGAAGCAGATCGACACGTACCATCTTTTCGTTGACTATAAAGCTGCCCTCAACAGCTCGATACGGCAGAAATTACTCGAAGCCATTGGTTGAGTTTGGTATTCCAGCGAAGCTGATACGCCTTTGCGGAATGACACTGACTGACACGAAGTCTTCAGTGACGATTGGCAAGGATAATACGGAGCCATTCTATACCAGACGGGGCCTAAAACAAGGCTACGGCCTATCGTTTGACCTCTTCAACATAGTGATGGAGATGATAATGAGAAAAGCTGCACGATATTCAACAAAAGCCACATGCTACTCTTGTACGCTAATGACGTAAACATCATCGGTTAAAAACTGCGGGATGTGACTGCAGCCTTCCCAAGTATACAGAAGGAATTAACGAAAATGGTTCTAATGGTGATCGAGGACAAAACGAAGTTATTAGTTTCAACGAACAAAGAATCTACTCGTTTGGAAAACTGCGTGAACGTTGACAACTATAATTTCGAGGTGGTAGATAATTTTATCTACCTAGTATCCGCCACCAATAAAAAAATAATGTCAGCCTCGAAATCCGGAGAAGAATACTACTTGCTAATAAATGCTACTACGGACTAACAACAAAATTTAATGACAGTCTCTCGACGAACAAAAATCCAGCTATACCAGATACTGGTTCTACCTGTCTTCATGAATGGTGCAGACACCCGGATTATGACACAAGCGAAGGAATTGGTTCTGGCAGTATTCGAGATAAAAATACTCCGTATAAATACATGAGCCCATCATTGTTTACTAAGAATATAGACGTCGAATGAATTATGAGCTGCACGAGCTGGTGCATTAAGGTGCAGCGCTTACGTTGACTAGGTCATGTTGTACGCATGAACGAAAATGCTCCAGCTCGAAAAGTCTTCGACAATGAACTGGATGGACGGTGCAGAAAAAAGCGACCAAAACTCCGTTGAAAAGACCAGGTTACTGAGAACCTCGCAGAACTTGTTGTGACTGACTGGAGAAGAAGCGCAGATGATCGAAGCGCTTATAATATTTTTCTACGTACGGTATATAATCCAATTAGATTGCAAAAAAGTGTCAGCTAAATAAGTAAGTAAATTTAAATATCTCGCAGTTTTCCGCTTTTTCCAAAAAAAAAATAAATCAATATGGATGAGAGGTATTAGAAACGTTAGGCCAATGTAGCCCGCATTCATTTTTTAATTCCATAAGCATTATCCTTTGGCAAAATTTGATTGAATTTAGTCTACTTTTAACAAATATATACATGTATAAAATGCCAGTCGGTTATGTTATTTGTATGTAATCTGGCAAAGTTTAAATATCCTGCGGATTTCTCACTGAATATTATAAGAGAAATACACATTTTTCGGTGGGGCTATTCTGCCTATTTACAATCCCATACCTATGTTTAAAAAACCATTACCGCTTGTAACTTTTACCGAGTTATCGTACTCAACTTCTAGCTTGCCAGCCGGCGTTACACTTTTTATACCCTCATCTTTTGGGATTAGAGTATTTATCATTAGATAGAAGAAAAATGTAACGCATTAAAGAAAACGTGTTATTCCCCATGTATCTTAAAACCTAGTTCGTTTTAGAACTTTTTAAGATGATTGAGCCGTGTCTGTTTGTCTGGCTTGATGGTTGGTGAGCAGTATAACCCAAGTATAAAATTACTGATCGTTATGAGAATTTGGTCAGTTGAATTATCTTATAATAACAGAGAAACCCTCAGAAAAGCGAAACCTTTGCCACACCCCTTATAGAATCTCTTACACAAATGACCGAATTCGTTCCGATACTTTTGCATTTATCTACATTTACCTTTTTCGTTAGTCCACTGAATTCAGTCATATTTTAAGCAGTTCACCAGACTGAAGTTTCTGTACTGGTTCTCGTATCACATAATATATACCCTCATTTTTTCTTCTTTACTGGCAGCAACAACAGAAATTCATCTATCAGTAGCCGCACGTAGAAACGCATTCCAAGCGCTTCGGTCTTTTGCGCTCCGTAGATAGTTCGTCATACCAAGCTTACTTAACATTTCCGTCACCTGGTCCATCCATCGGAGTTTTTGTCGCCCCCTCCTGCGCCGCCCATCGAGTTTATTGCCGAAGACTTTTCGAGTCGGAGCGTTTTCGTCCATTCGTACAACATGTCCAAACCAGCGCATTCGGTCTATTTGAACACTCTTGACCACGTCGATGTCATTGTACAGCTCATACAGCTCATGATTCATTCGACGACGGTACTCGCCGGGTCCAAATATTTAGCGGAGTATTTTTCTCTCGAAGACTCCCAGAATAGATTGATCCGCTTGTGTCATTACCCAGGATTCTGCGCTGTAGAGCAAGACAGGTAGGATCAGATTCTGGAAGAGCTGGATCTTTGTTCTTCGAGAGAGCGCTTCGTCGTTAAATCGCTTGCTTAGCGCATAGTAGCAGCGGTTTGCGATCAATACTCGTCTTTTGATTTCGAGGCTGACATTATTATTTTTGTTTATGGTGGAGCCAAGGTAGACAAAATCATCTACCACTTCAAAGTTATAGTTGTCAACGTTCACGCAGCGTCCCAGACGAGTGGACTCTTTGTTCGTTGAAACAAATAACTTGGTTTTGTCCTCGTTTATCACCAGACCCACTTCAGCCGACTGCTTTTCAATGCTCGAAAAAGCCGCAGTAACATCTCACAATCCACGTTCAATAATATCTATATCATCAGCATACGCGAGCAACATGTGGCTTTTGTTAAATATGGTGCCATTCCTGTTCACTGCTGCTTTCCGCATGATCATCTCCATTACGATGTTAAAGAGATCGCAGGACAGACTATTGCCGTGTCTAAAGCCTCGCTTGATAGAAAATGGCTCTGATAGATTTTTGCCAATTTTCACTGAAAAAATTCGTGTCAGTCAGTGTCATCCCGCAAAGTCGAATTAGCTTCGCGGGGATACGAAACTCAGCAATAGCATCCAACAATTTCTGTCGTATCGGACTGTCGAATGCAGCTTTGTAATAGATGAACAGAGGGTATGTATCGATCTGCATTTCTTGGGTCTTGTTCAGGATTTGTCGTAGCGTGAATATCTGGTCAGTGGTGGATTTACCAGGTCTAAAGCCACACTGATAAGGTCCAATCAGGTTCGCCAGAATGGGCTTTAGTCTTTCACATAACACACTAGACAGGACCTTGTATGCGATGGGTAAAAGGCTAATCCCGCGATAGTTGGTACACATACTAGGATCGCCTTTTTTAAGCACGGGACATAGGACACTCAGATTCCAATCGTCGGGCATGCACTCCCTGAGCAAAATCGTGTTTATTAACTGCTGCATGCATGTTACCAGGTCATCGCCGCCGGCTTTAAAAAGCTCTGCCGGCAGTCCATCAGCTTCCGCAGCTTTATTATTTTTAAGCCACGCAATTGTCGTGCTGATCTCGTTTTGGCCCGGTGGTGGACAGTCTACTCCATCGTCGATGATTGGTGCGATTTCATCACTTATGCTGCCTTCGGAAACGAAAAGAAATTGAAAGTGTTCCCTCCATAGTTGCAGCACACTCTGAGTGTCCGTGACCAGATTTTCGTCTCTGTCCTTACAGGTGGAGATCCCTGTTCCAAAACCTTTACTTTTTACCTTTTGGTAGAACTTTCGGGTCTCACCTCTATCCCTGTAGTTTTCGATATCCTGGCTCTCTCTTTTCTTCCACAAATGCTTTTTCCGTCTGAACGCCATTGGCTGCAGTTTTGCTTTGTGTGCAGCATCCATTTCCTCAGACATTTCGCGACATTCATCATCGTACCAGGGCTTGTCTGAGCGTGGTTTTTCATAACCCAGTACGGTTGTTGCGGCAGTGCATGTTGGGAACATCAGAACTAGGGGGATTTGTATGGAGTGATTGAGAGAGTTGGATGAAGTAGGCATTGGCTATTTCAGAGGTATGCAGCTTTGTGATGTCTAGCTTCCTTTGCGTTACGAGTGTTTTTAGCACTACTTAATCGTGTGCGTACCTTGGCTGCAACTAGGTGATGATCCGAGTCGATATTTGCACCGCGCATCACACGCACGTCCATAACGCTTAAGACATGCATTCCATCAATTACCACGTGATCAATCTGATTTCTTGTATTTTGATCGGGAGATATCCAGGTAGCCTTGTGGATATCTTTATGCGGGAATCTTGTTCCACTCACAACCATGTTTCTTGCCGACGAGAAACTTCTCAGCGAACCAAAAGTTCCGACGTGTCGGACATCAGATATTTCTCTTACATTTTATCAGAAAATTTGCCGAAAACAACTGATATCGTCATAAATGCCTTCAGAAATAGAACCGAGTTTTTCTGCACACTCTTCCGAATTTTGTGCGCCAAGTCTGCACGTTCTCTAAATTTTTATACACATTAAACGATTTTGTCTGCACATTCTCGAAAGGGAGTTTTTTTGTCCTTCTTCTGCCCGCAAGAGAAACCTGTCGCTAGGGCATGTTTTGTTTTGTTTTATCTTAAGGGAGAACATTGGAATGCGTAATGAATGACAAACAACAACAAAAGAAAACCAGTTTAGGAATTTATAAAACGGGTTTTTGTTGTTGTTTATCAAGTGCGTTGCGCATTCCAATTTGTGTTTTGCATCCCTATTATCAGTTAAAATTGTGCAATCAATAGATAAACACGCACGTCGCGAAAATTGTGTAAAATATTTAAAGCTAAAATAATAAAAGAATTGCTGTCCCGTCAGGCAATTAGAAAAAAAGTGAAGAAGAACGCTGAAGGACCGGTAAAAAAACTATTGGCAGAAGAAGACCATGATAAGAGCTGAACCAAGAGCATCTTCCCTTCCTATTTTAGCATTAAAATCTCCCAGAACACTTTTAATGTCATGTGCAGGGCAGCGGTCATATATATCCTCGAGGCGCTCATAGAATGTATCTTTGATGTCATCGTCTTTGTCTTCCGTCGGGGCGTGTACACAAATCAGCGTAATGTAAAAATATTTCGCCCAGATGCGAATGGTGGCCATACGGTCACATGCCGATTAGGTTAGTCAACATTTCGCCTTCTAACTTTAGCTAACTTCTAAGTGGTTGCTTTAAAGTCATTGCCCGGGGAATACTTGGTCTAAGACCGGAAGTAGGATAAAAATTGGACACCATACCCCAAACATCATCTTCAACTGTAGAGGCACACATTAAAAATTATTTTAACTGTGCCAAAGATCGGTTAATTAAACGCAAAAAGAAAAAGACTCACAAATTTAAAAATAAATTGAATGTACTTTATATTAATTATAAAATTTAAGGTCTTTTCATATTTTATAAATATGAATAATTATTTTTTTAAGTAAAACTTAAATTTCGGATTATTTGCCAGAGTTACTTCAGAAAAATCCAAAAGTCCCTTCGAAATTTTTCGAAATTTCCCTCAGATATCTGACCGAAAAGTCCGCACAAGTTTCCGAATTTCCCCAGACATTTCGGTCCGAATTCTTGTCAACCACCCATACAACTTTCGGACAGAATGCTGACAGAATTCGGCATCAGAATCGGCAACTTGTGCAGACTTTCTGTCAGACATCTGACCGAATTCGGAGAAAATGGTTTGCTAGGTTACCAGTCTGAATCCATTATCGGAGGTGTTGTTGTGTAGACTGAATTTTCCGACTGCTGAACCAAGAGCATCTTCCCTTCCTATTTTAGCATTAAAATCTCCCAGAACACTTTTAATGTCATGTGCAGGGCAGCGGTCATATATATCCTCCAGGCGCTCATAGAATGCATCTTTGATGTCATCGTCTTTGTCTTCCGTCGGGGCGTGTACACAAATCAGCGTAATGTAAAAATATTTCGCCCGGATGCGAATGGTGGCTATACGGTCACATGCCGATTAGGTTAGTCAACATTTCGCCTTCTAACTTTAGCTAACTTCTAAGTGGTTGCTTTAAAGTCATTGCCCGGGGAATACTTGGTCTAAGACCGGAAGTAGTTAGCTGCTTGGACAGTGCCACAAAGGAATCGCTTATTTCTTATTAACAATTTGGACACACTTAAGGAATAGTGACCACTGTATTGGTTTATATCGAAAGCTTATACACGCGATGTATACTTTGGTGAAGTTCTGATGGTAGAACCCCTTAAAGATTTAACTGGCTTATTCTTTCCTAGGGTAGGTGAATACACTGTATATCTATATGGAAACGCTTAAGTAACATTGATAAACATGTTCCGCTAAGATTATAATAAAAATGATTTTATCAGCCGGCAATATTTTTTTTATACTTTATACCATAGCAAAATTCACAGTTTGGTATGCGACGCAATTTCATTTCTTCGCTTGTTTCGCTCACGTTTTTTTTTTCCAACAAACAGGCAACAAGTATCGTTTATTTTTGTAAATTTAATTTCTACTCGGCAAATGACAAAGGACTCGATTACACATAAATAAAAAAAAACCGTTGTCATGAATCCTCATTCAGAGACATTGCCCTTTTAAATGCGTATTTGACACATATTTAAAAAAAATGAGACGCAAAAACATATAACAGTTAATTCGAACGGTTGAAGGTGAATGAAATACTTTAATCGTCGAAGAGCATGAGACAATTCATATTCTTTTTAATTTTCCAATTAAATTTGTTGACTTGCCATTCATCGTACAATGACAAAAGTATTAACGTTTATATCATCTAATATGAATTATTTATTATGTGTGATTTTTGCTAAAATAGCTCCTTCGCCGATTGATTAGATTCGAACAGTCATTATTTGTAATGTATGGGTTCGCCTAACTGATTCAATAAAACTACATCGTAGTCTGTTTGTAGTAGCAGATAAATTAAAACCACACACTTAGGCCATTGGATCATGGGCAAGGCATGTTAATGATATGAAGTATAAGATGACCAGTTTGAATAGTAAGAAATGTTTCGCACTGATAATGAGATTATGCGGTTGCGTGTGAATCATAAGAAATTGTAATGGTATACTGTTTGCACACTGATAGCAAGGTTTTTGTGGCTGCTACTGAAGTAGTTCACAATAATTAAATATTAGGTAATACAAAAGTTCTAGTCATATGGTTGTAACATGTACGTTGCCGATTTTTTGTGCAAAATTTTCGATGTTAGTAATAAAACTGATGATGCTTCTATAAAATTCAAATAATGACATGTTTTGACTTTTAAAAATTGTGATCAGAATATTGGCAACGAATATTTTGTTATGCAATTCGGGCCTGGAATTCATGATATACGTACTGTCTTTCGTTTTATCATTATACGAAGTCGGAAAGGATTTATTTTCAATGTTAGTTTTAAACGAGCACACTTAAGGTGTAGGTCACTTAACTGTCATCCTCTAGACCCTTAATATCTAGAAAAGTCCACAGAGCGTAGGTCTTATTCTCGAGGGAGTTCCCTTATTATACTGACTGCAGCGTGGATAGATGTCTCACTTGACCTTCCTTTAGTGTAGTTATGCTAAGATTTAGATAATAAATTCTGTGGAATATAACATCGAACAAGAATCTGTAATACCGTTTCAATTGTTTTAAAGACTAAAGATGAAATTGGTCGAAAGTCTTTTGGTTTGGCATCAGAGCGTTTGTCAGCGTTTCGGGATGGAAACCACTTTGGTTTGCTTGCAAATGACTCTCAGCAAGAAGCAGCCCCTGAAAATTACTTTTAACCAACTAAAATATAGGCATAAGAACTCCTGTATTTGCGTTGGAATTATTTCGCCAGGTCTGTCTAATTTATGGGGTTTAAAAGCAGTTGATAATCCATACCAGATTCTTCCTGCTTACTATCAAATGAACAAGTAAAAAGGTCGATACAAAATATTACAAACTGTAAGTTAGCCGGACTTCCACCGGGCATATCTCACTGATGACAAGTGTCCAAATCGTTGTTGGGATAGTAGGTGTCTAGGAAAATCCCAAGAGATTCTTCTTCTCTACGTTCTGTCAGATTTCTCTAAAAAATACCGTACACATTGAGTCTTTAGAAAGTAAGTACCTGAAGCGTACAGTCTGGCTGTTGACCTCAGGTTAAGATTAGTTCTGTAAATGTCCCAATCTCTTTGATTGTTGCATGCTTTTATTGAAATGTCGCCTATCGGAGAATCTTAGATCCATTTTTTTCTCGAAAACTTTGTCCTGTTATAGCTTAACAAGCTACAGAATTTTGGCACGATCGTGTCGAGTGTATTAATATTATTACTCCATCTCCGAAGTGGGCGGAGTGGTACATTTGTATGGGAGGTACCAGAAAGGTGTGTCTAGACTTCAAGATTTTTTTTCGTTAGGTTAATTAAAGGAGGTATGAAATGGGGCGTGGTTAGACCTCCAGGTTTTTTCTCCAAAACTATATCCTGCTATAGCTTTACTAAATACAGAATTTGGGTACGATCGCGTTGGATTTATTGATATTATTACTCCATCTCTAAAGTGGGTGGAAAGTTACATTTGTATGGGAGGTACCAGAAGGGGGGCCATGTAGCCCATTTGCAATACCGTAAGTAGTTTTGGGGAAATATTACCTCGTGCAAAATTTCAAAACATTTGGTGACGTCTTTCGAAAGTTATCGTGCGCACCAGCCGGACATCCAGACAGACAGACGGAAAGACGGACATTGCTCAAACGTCTTTAAAAGTCATGAATCGAAGTTGGTTGAAAGAAACTTAGGGTCTCCTTCTATTAGGTGACTCCTTTTATGTGTTACACTTTTGGATCATATCAAATGATACGAGGGCGAGGGTATAAAAATAGGAATTTCTCTCATTTTAGTTTTGGTCTTAGCATGAAACCATTTCTGTATCATTTTTGTCTTATTTTAATCTAATATTAGTAATTCTAGGAGTAATACTGATTTACCCTATTAACTGCATATGTTCGCTGTAAACACCAGCTCCTGTGCCGGAATTTGAAAGTTTACATTACGGAAATCCACACGTTTCTTCAAAAAAAAACAGTAAGAGGTGGCAAATGAAAATAAGCGCCATTACCCAAAAGCCGGAGAATCTTCGCATGACCATTTATAGGTTGACGCCACTTCCCCCAGTTTAGCTGCTGATCAAGAACATCTCCTAGGTACTTAAACTGAAGTACCAGACCACAGGTCAAGGCCCTTCGTAGCAACTTTGCATGAGCAGTTTAGATAAGGGTCACTCATTTTTGGTAGAAATTTACCAGCTATCATAATAACCACATCGTTTGCTTATACCACACTTTGCGTACCATCGTCATTGAATGATTTAAGTACTTCGTTTACACAAGAAGCCAAAACCGATAGGAATATGACTTCCTCCTGTGGTGTTTCTCTAATAAATGTTCTCCAAAGTATTGAAAGCCCCTTCTTTATTCAGGAAGGGTGCTAAAATAAAGTCATTCTGAACGTGGAGAGCTCTCTCAACTGATCTTCCTGCAATGTGCACATGTTTCAAGGTGTTCAGACTGTGAGCGCTTAAAGATGATCTTATATACATAATATGTATGTATATATATAATATATATGTATTACATATCAATTAATCTCTCCATACTTTCAGCAAAAGGATGAGAGGCTAATTGGTCTTAAGAGACCAATAAGCATGAGTTAAATCATGCACATAGGTCAGAAGCATAATAGTATTATAAGGCGGGAAAAGTCGGGAAATTGAAAATTGGCTAATTGGTCTTAAGAGACCAATAAGCATGAGTTAAATAATGCACAGAGGTCAGGAGCATAATAGTATTATAAGGCGGGAAAAGTCGGGAAATTGAAAATTCGAAAATTGCTTTTGTGTATGGTATTTTGGGTGCAATTGTTACGAATGGATTTCCGAATGGAAAAATAGAAAACTTTTGTTGGAATATTCGAAAACTTCGGAAAAATTCGAAAAATTTAAAAAAAAATTTCCGACGAATTTTTGCATTTTATCGTATGTTTTGATAATTTTGGACGATGTAACTGTCAAAAATTTAGGATAATTATTCCAAAATGACTTTCCGAATAGAAAAATAAACAAATTCTGGATGGAAAATTCGGGCAATTCTGAAAAAAATTTAAAAAAAAAGGATTTTTTCGACGAAATTTTCTATTGTATCGATTGATTTGATAGAAAATTTGCAAGAAAATTTTAGGAAAATCCTTCGGAAATGTCGGAAAATGGAAAAATCGAAAATTGCTTTTTTGCATTGAAAGCTTTTCGAATGCTGCATTCTTGAGACAACTGCTGGCGCTTGGCAATGACCAAATTCGTATTGATGTTTCGATTGGATTGATATCTTTCCCGGCAAATTTTGGCTAATTCATATCGTCGAAAGAGCTACTCATCACTAAAGAGTGCCCCGACATTGCACAACATTATGAAAATCTCGATTTGATTAATAAACGGGCAGCACTAGCAGCGGAGAATAAGGACATCGATAGCTTGAATTTTATTTTAGAAAGTCAAATCGTTAGATTTCGTACAAATCCGTTTACTGCGTGACCGACAAGGTTGAAGCGACCAACAGTCCGACCGAATTTTTCAACTCGCTGGATGTGCCGCATAATCTACAGATGAAGGTGGGATCGATCATTATCATATTGGGGAATCTGAATCAACCGAAATTTTGCAACGGTACGCGGTTGTCCGTCAAGAAACTGATAAACAATGTGATTTAACCGACGAGCATCAAGGGCAAATTCAAAGTAGAGGAAGTCCTTATCTCACTTATTCCGATTCTTCCAACTGATCATCCATTCCAATTCCCCGTTCGGTTGGTTTTGGCAATGGCAATCAATAAATTGCAGGGCGATAACTTTCGAAAGACGCAACCAAATGTTTTGAAATTTTGCACGAGTTATTATTTTCTCAAAACTACTTACGGTATTGCAAATGGGCTACATGGCCCCGCCCCTTGTGGTACCTCCCATACAAATACATCATTCCGCCCACTTTAGAAATCGAGTAATAATATCAATACACCCTACGGTATCGTCCCCCAATTCTGTATTTAGTAAAGCTATAACAGGATAAAGTTTTGGAAAAAAATTTTGAATGCCTAGCCACGCCCATTCCGGTACCTCCCATACAAATCTACCTTTCCGCCCACTATAGAGATGGTGAAATAATATCAATGCATTAAACGTGATCGGAACCAAATTCTCTTTTTAGTAAAGCTATAACAGGATAAAGTTTTGGAGAAAAAAAATTGGAAGTCTATCCACGCCCCATCTGGTACCTCCCATACACATCTGGTACCGCCCACTTTAGAAATCGATTAATATTATTAAAAGATCTAACGCGATCGTGCCCAAATTCTGTATTTGGTAAAGTTTAAGCAGGATAAACTTTTGGAGAAAAAATCTGGAAGTCTAGACACCCCCCTTCTGGTACCTCCCATACAAATGTACCCCTCCGCCCACTTTAGGGATGTAGTAATAATATCAGTACACCCAACGCAATCGTGCTCAAATTCTGTAATTAGTAAAGCTATAACAGGATAAAGTTATGGAGAATAAATCTGGAAGCCTAGACACACCCCTTTTCGTACCTCCCATACAAATGTACCACTCCGCCCACTTTAAAAATCGAGTAATAATATCAATATAATAGAAAATTATTTGTTTTACTGAGGGTAAGGGTAAATGTAAGTTGGGTTGCCCGACTGAAACTTTCTAACTGGTTTTAATTACAAATCGGTTAATTTCAATAACACAAGACTTAAACAATATCTTATATTGGGTGATGGTATTTATCAGTCAGTTTAACTGACTGAAATTTCTGTACTGGTTATATATAGAAAATGTTTTTTTTACTGAGGGTATATGTAAGTCGGGTTGACCGACTGAAACTTTCTTACTGGGTTTTTTCTGTGTTAGATTTATATCTCTATTAACTTAAAAGGTTTAAAACAAATTTCACTATAGAAATATTATAAATTTATCAACATTTCTGCACATTAATCTTAAGAAATAAATTGTAGTTTGAGCAGTTTTTTATACAATACTAGCGGACACGGCGACTTTGTCTCGCCCCAATTTAATGCCTTCAGATAAACTTAGTAGAGAGTGTTATGATAAACAATGTTTTTCGATCAGTTTTCCACCGCAAAAACCAACAACGAAGGCGGTTCACGATAACGTAATAGGACAACGTTCAGCTAATCGCACGAGATTAATCCGGAAAGGTAGATTTGTATGGGAGGTACCGGAATGGGCGTGGCTAGGCATTCAAAATTTTTTTCCAAAACTTTATCCTGTTATAGCTTTACTAAATACAGAATTGGGGGACGATACCGTAGGGTGTATTGATATTATTACTCGATTTCTAAAGTGGGCGGAATGATGTATTTGTATGGGAGGTACCACAAGGGGCGGGGCCATGTAGCCCATTTGCAATACCGTAAGTAGTTTTGAGAAAATAATAACTCGTGCAAAATTTCAAAACATTTGGTTGCGTCTTTCGAAAGTTATCGCCCTGCAATTTTGTTTAAGGAGAGTGGCTTATTAGGCCACCGCTCCCGATCCTAGTTTCTTGGGGCTGCCAAAGCCACTAGGAGAGCCTGTGTTGAGCTTCAGTAACTTCTGTTACCTACTTCCTAAGACGCATCGGTGGTAGCATTCCGATTAGGTTACTCAACGTTTCGCCTTCTAACTCTAGCTAACTTCTAAACGGTTGCTTTAAAGTCATTGCCCAGGGAATACTTGGTCTAAGACCGGAAGTAGTTAACTGCTTGGACAGTGCCGCAAAGGAATCGATTCTGGTCACTCCCAAGTGAGTGACAATCAGTAACTTTCAGCCTCTGGGCAAAGTCCCATTCCCCAAAATTCCCCCATTTACAACTAAAGAACGAATTTCGAAAAATTACTTAACTTTGCATAACTAAAATATTCACTTCAATTTTTAAATTATATCTCTAGCCGTTTAGCGTTTTATCCTCTTTCGTCCTTATTTACCCCTAAGAGGTAAGAATTTCGAAAACCTTTCTTCGTTCAAATTCCATTGGGAGCAAGCCCATATAAATTATCATATTTATATCATTATTGGTCTGGGCGATAGTAAATTTTTTTATATCTTTTTCATTTTTTACTCAGAAATATCGAATTTCAAAAAAACATTCAAACCAATTAGATAGTGTGCATACCCATATCAATTTTGAAAATTATAGCATTAGCCAATTAGTCTGGGTGATGGTCTAACTTTTATCCCTTACTGGTAATTTGTATCCCTAAAAGAACTAATTTCCAGAATTAACTGACGTTTGCTCGAAAAGGAAAACAACCACCCCAAATTTAATCATCCTATCTACGGTCAGTTAGCAATTTTAAATACAGTGGACTACGGATAAGTGCACTTATGCGGTTTTTGCATTTATACAACACTCGGATAAGTGCAAAACTATTGCATATAAACAAACATTGCATAAGTGCACGATTATTGCATTTATACAAACATTCGATTATTTTTATTAATCTTTTACACCAGTTCAGTTTGGACAGAACTTTAAGAAAATTATTCAAATATAAAGCTGTTTACTGTTTTTATTTATATTTGGTTTACATTACATAACAGGTTTTTAATAAAAACTTAAAGAATCAGTTAAATTTAAGGTTAAAAAATCACACATTTTTATTTCATTGTTTTAGCGTTTTTCATATTTCATACAAAAAAATAAAAAATATTCAGTTCTGTGCCAAAATAAGAACTGTTAATGAATCATTGCAATCATATTTTGCACCATTGTTTTTTGCAATGCAATCAATTAGATTCACCTAAACCACATGTGCTGAAAAAGTCTGAAATCTTTTTATGAACCGTGTTTTCTGTTCCAACCTTATATATTTTTTTCTCCAGTTTCTCTAAATCATAATCTACATTTATGTAGTATGAGAGATTTGCATTTATGCATGCAAAGTTGTACTAAAAAAGTACTTTCAGGTTAGCAAAAGTTGTGCATGTATCCGGCTTTTGCATTTATGCGTATTGCACTTATCCGTGTATTTTTGTATGTAAACGTATAAAAAAGGCTAATGGCTTCAAGTTCCAATGCATTTATGCGGTTTTTGCATTTATGCGATGTGCACTTATCCGTAATTTACTGTATAAAGTTTATGATATTTCCTATGAAACAATCGTTCTATTATTATGACCGACATAACAATGTTTGCAAAAGAGGCGTGGCACCGCCCATCTCCTAGTGAGACGTAATTCCCCATGTACCATTTACATATGTAGCAAATCTCTAACATGGCTCTTAAAATATAAACGATTGAAATTTGTGTTGGGCGGTGTCACGTCCCTTTGTCTAATTATGTTTTCATGTAGCCTATGATATAGGCCCTATGGATAGTACTACACAGTGAAAATTTTATTGCAATCGGGTCATTTATTTCGCTGATATAACGATTTAATCAAAAGGGGCGTGGCACCGCCCATTTCCCAGCGAGACGTAATACCCTATGTACCATTAACATATAATATGTAGCAAATCTCATCTTTATACCTCTAATTGCTCCTGAGATATGACCGATTGAAATTTCGGCTTGTGTGGGCGGTGCCACGCCCCTTTGTCTAATAATGTTTCCATGTAGCCTATTATAGAGGCCCTATGAACGGTACCACACAATGAACATATAATTACAATCGGTTCATTTATTTGGCCAATATAACTATTTTTTTAAAAGGGGCGTGGCACCGCCCTCTTTCCACAAAAAAAGTTCTTTCACTTATACGACCGATATACGTACCAAATCTCGACTTTGTACTTATAACGGTTTAAAAGATACAGCCATTTCAAAATTCGAGTTATATGGGGCGGGTCACGCCTCTTTTACCCCCTTGCAGTCCGAATTTCTAAAAATCCCATCTTAGTGCGCGCCTACGTCATAAAAGAAACCTACATTCCTAATTTCACGGTTCTAGCTGTAGCCGTTTGGGCTGGGGAGTGATCAGTCAGTCACCCAAGCCTTTTTTATACCATCACCCTTAGGGATGAAGGTATATATCATTTGATACGACCCAAAAGTGTAACACATAGAAGGAGTGACTTTAGACCCTAGGTTTCTTTGAACCAAATTCGATTCATGACTTTTTAAGTCGTTTGAGCCATGTCCGTCTGTCTGTCTGTCTGTCCGGTGGCTGTCCGGCTGGTTCGCACGATAACTTTCGAAAGACGCAACCAAATGTTTTGAAATTTTGCACGAGTTATTATTTTCTCAAAACTACTCCTAGTGGCTTTGGCAGCCCCAAGAAACTAGGATCGGGAGCGGTGGCCTAATAAGCCACTCTCCTTAAACAAAATTTATTATGAAAACACGGAGAATAAATAAAAGAAGAACCCCCCAAATGTTGACGACCCCCGCAAACGATATAAGGACCATGATTTAAGGATATGCACCTGGAATGTCCGAACTCTTTACAGAGATGGTGCCTCTATCCAACTGGCGGATGTCCTCGACAAATACAAGGCTGACATCACCGCCATACAGGAAATGAGATGGACGGGACAGGGATGTACACGACGGAAGAACTGTGACATCTTTTACAGCTGCCATGCAGAAAGACACGAATTTGGATGTGGTTTCATAGTCGGCAAGAGACTTCGACACCTGGTCTCGCGGTTTAACCCTGTAAGTGACCGAATAGCCACCATTCGCATCCGGGCGAAATATTTTAACATCACGCTGATTTGTGTACACGCCCCGACGGAAGATAAAGACGATGAGATTAAAGATGCATTTTACGAGCGCCTAGAAGAAACATACGACCGCTGCCCTGGCCACGACATTAAAATTGTTCTGGGAGACTTTAATGCAAAAATAGGAAGGGAAGATGTTCTTGGTCCATCGATCGGTAAATTCAGCCTGCATACCGACACGTCAGACAACGGGTTTAGGCTGGTTAGCTTCGCAGCAGGAAGGAACATGGTAGTGAGTGGAACCAGATTCCAGCACAAAGATATCCACAAGACAACTTGGCTATCCCCCGATCAAAACACCAAAAATCAAATTGATCATGTGGCAATTGATGGCAGGCATGCATCTAGTGTCATGGACGTGCGTGTGATCCGTGGTGCTAATATTGGCTCGGATCACTACCTGGTTGCAGCCAAGGTGCGCACAAGATTGAACAGAGAGAAAAACGCACGTAACCAAACACAAAGAAAGCTGGACATCGCGAAGCTGCAAACCCCAGAGATAGCTACTGCCTACTCCAACCAGCTCTCCCAACTTTTACGACACAACGCCTCTACTTCTGACGTTCCCGATACACAGTGGCAGCATATTGCGCATTCCATGGCAACCGCCGCAACAACCGTGCTAGGATATGAAAAGCGGCGCTCAGACGAATCCTGGTACGATGAAGAATGTCGCATAGCGTCTGAGGAACAGGATGCTGCTTATATGGCAACGCTACAGCCAATTGTAACCCGTGCTGTTAGGGAACGGCATAAGGAGAAAGTAAAACGGGCGAGACAGCTATTTAGGTGAAAAAAACGTCAGATGAAGGAACGGGAGAACGAGGATATAGAGCGATACAGGGATAGAGGTGAGGCCCGAAAATTTTACCAGAAAGTAAGAGTAAATGGATACGGTAATGGCCTCCCCACCTGTAAGGACAGTGATGGAAATCTGGTCACGGATACGCAACTGCTGGTTCCAGAGGGCAGCGCACGTGAAGTTATCACGCCAATTGTCGACGACGGCTTAGATTGCCCACCACCAAGTCAAGCTGAGGTAAGAAGAGCAATATCGCGGCTGAAAAACAACAAAACAGCCGGTGCCGACGGTCTGCCCGCAGAGCTCTTCAAGTCCTGTGGCGAGGAGTTGATAACGAGCATGCACCAGCTCCTGCGCACGGTTTGGCTTAAAGATTGCATGCCCGACGATTGGAATGTAAGCGTATTATGTCCTGTGCTGAAAAAAGGTGATCCAAGTGTGTGTTCCAACTACCGCGGGATCAGCCTTTTACCCATCGCATATAAGGTCCTGTCGAGTTTACTATGTGAAAGACTAAAGCCAGTGTTATCCAACCTGATCGGGCCTTATCAGTGTGGCTTTAGACCTGGAAAATCAACAACTGACCAGATTTTGACACTTCGGCAAATCCTGGAAAAGACCCAAGAGAAACAGATCGACACGTACCATCTTTTTGTCGATTATAAAGCTGCCTTCGACAGCCCGATACGGCAGAAATTACTTGAAGCCATGGCTGAGTTTGGTATTCCAGCGAAGCTGATACGTCTTTGCGGAATGACGCTGAGTGACACGAAGTCTTCAGTGAAGATTGGCAAGGACCTTACGGAGCCATTCTATACCAGACGAGGCCTAAAACAAGGCGACGGCCTATCGTGCGATCTCTTCAACATTGTGATGGAGATGATAATGAGAAAAGCTGCAGTAAACACGAGTGGCACTATATTCAACAAAAGCCACATGCTACTCGCGTACGCTGATGACGTAGACATCATCGGTCGAAAACTGCGGGATGTGACTGCAGCATTCTCAGGTATACAGAAGGAATCAGCGAAAATGGGAACGAGAATCTACTCGTTTGGGAAACTGCGTGAACGTTGACAACTATAATTTCGAGGTGGTAGATAATTTTGTCTACCTAGGCTCCGCCATCAACAAAGAAAATAATGTCAGCCTAGAAATCCGGAGAAGAATCCTGCTTGCAAATAAATGCTACTACGGACTAAGCAAGCGATTCAATGACAGAGCCCTCTCTCGACGAACAAAACTCCAGCTATACCAGATACTGGTTCTACCTGTCCTAATGTATGGCTCAGAATCCTGGGTTATGACACAAGCGGATGAATCGGTTCTGGCGGTATTCGAGAGAAAAATACTCCGTAAAGTATATGGGCCCATCATCGTTAACGGAGAGTATCGGCGTCGTATGAATCATGAGCTGTACACTGACATTGACTTGGTCAAACGCATTAAGGGGCAACGGTTGCGTTGGCTAGGTCATGTTGTACGCATGGACGAAAATGCTCCAGCTCGAAAAGTCTTCGACAATGAATTCGATGGACGGCGCAGAAGAGGGCGACCAAAACTCCGTTGGAAAGACCAGGTTACTGAGAACCTTACAGAACTCGGTGTGACTAACTGGAGAAGAAACGCAAAAGATCGAGGCGCTTATAATATTTTTCTACGTGCGGTATATAATCCACTGGGATTGCATAGAAGTACCAGCTAAGTAAGTAAGTAAGTTGTAAATAGGCCGAAAAGAGATAAAACTGATACCATCACCCAGACCAAACGGCTAAAGCTATAATCGTATAAAAGGGACTCAAGGGGTACAATCACTCAGACCAATGGGATAAAGCTAAAATCACATAAATGGGGTGTTCGTTCTTCTTATGAAGCGTTTGCATTTGACCTGTATTGGTTGAATTCATAAGAAGATTCATTATAAGTACGGGTGAAGCAACGCGAGCCGGGAAAGCTAGTATTGATATTATTACTCGATTTCTAAAGTGGGCTGAGTGGTACCTTTGTATGGGAGGTACCAGAATTTCAGAAGAGACATTCCTATTGCACAACTTAAATGGATTGATACCCCCTCTAAAATTATAGCTTTAGCTGTTTGCCCCAAATGTTCGAACTTCTAAAAACTCCATTTAGCGGGTCTCTAATTCTATAGGGAGTAATGCTAAATATATTTTCGTAACTTTACCTTTAGGCATTTGGCCTGGGCGATAGTACCAGTTTTATCCCTTCTTTGGTATTTTTACAACTAAAGAACGAATGTGAAAAAATTATTTCATATCGCACAACTAAAACATTCACTTACATTTTTCCGACTATACTTGTAGCCGTTTAGTACCAGTTTTATCCCTTTACGGTCTTTGTTTCATTCTTATTCTACGGGGAGCAAGCCCTTATCAATTATCATGATTTTATCTCTTTTCGATTTTTTTACCCAGAAATATCGGATTTCGAAAAAAAACTTTCAATTCCATTTGATTGTGAGCATGCCCATATCAATTTTCGCGGTTATAGATTTAGCCGATTGGTCTGGGTGATGGTACATGTTTTATCCCTTATTGGTTATTTTTACACCTAAGAGTACGAATTTCCAAAAATCCATTCTTAGCTAACGTTTACACGAAAAGGACAACAACCACCCCAAGTGGCCTTCGATAGCTCAGTGGAAGCGACGTAGACTAGCAATCCGAAGGTGCCGGGTTCGATTCCCGGCCGGGGCACTGGCCAAATCAACATCGATGAAAAATTAATTACTTTTCAAATACTTTCGAGTTCTCCAGCCAGAAAAACTCTCATCCTAAACGCTTCCACTACAAAAATACAGATTGCGCAAGGACCAAGGAAATAGGAAAATGATTTATCAACATCTCATATAAATCAACAAGCCAGCTGGCGCCATCTCTGGTGGAATTTGGCGGTTAAACTCACAACAACAACACCTAACAATCCTTGACACAAACCTTGTTATCTACAAAGGAACGAAACAGAGTTGCCAACAATGATCGTATGATAATCGGATTATATGCCCGATCGAGTGCCGATAAATTGAAAATCGGTATAAAGAATTATCACCCCAGCTAACCACCAGCTGCTACAACAACAACAACAACAACAACCACCCCAAATTTCATCATCCTATCTACAGCCATTTCACCAAATCAGTTAGTCAAGCAATTATACCATCACCCTTAGGGATGAGGGTATATATCATTTAATACGAAAAAAAAGGGTAACGAATTAAAGGAGACGAGTATCTTAAGACCAAATTCGTTTCAGGAATTTTTAAGACGATTGAGCTGTGTCCGTCTGTCTGGCTGGTAGGCAGGATAACTCGAGTAAACCTTAACGGATCGGTATGAAAATTTACCAGTATTAATATTTTTCAAAACTAACTTATGGGATTGTAAATGGGCTGAATAGCCCCACCCCTTTTGGAAACCCCCATACAAAATTACCTATTTTTGGATAATTAATATTTCTTTCATAACTGTTAAACAGACTATCGGAGGATATTTAAATATGGTCAGATTATTTATCTTGCAATAGTAGACAAACCCTGTAAAAACCGAAACCTTTGCCACACCCCTTCTGGTACCTCCCATACAAATAACCGAATTGACCCTCATAGTTTTACATACATATCTTTTTTGTAAGTACACTGAATTCTCTCAAATTTTGCGTATAATGTTCGCTTACCAAATTGGACTCAGGAATAAATATGGACTGTATCGGTTCTCGGCTTCTGGTACCTCCCATACAAAATGACCTATTTTTGGAAAATAAGTATTTCACCCCTAACTTCCAAACAGACACTTGTGGGGTAATGAAAATTAGTCGATAAATTTATATTGTGATAGGAGGCAAAACCCTAGAAAACTTAACTACTTGGAACACCCCTTCAGATACCTCACATACAAAGGGCCGAACTCACCCCCATAGTCTTATATACATATCTTATTTGTGAGTACACTGAATTCAGTCAAATTTTGAGTAAGTTGTACGGTTATACAAATTGGACTCAGAATTGAATATGGACTATATCTGTTCACGCCTGCCATACAAAATGACCTATTTTTGGAAAATTAAAATTTCTCTCATAACTTCCTAACCGGCACACAGTGGTTGCCGTTTCATACAAAGAGCGGCAAAAAATAGAAGAAATTTTCATAGGTGAATAATATTTGGCACATCTCATAGTCTCTTTTAATGACACCAATTTCTAAATTTTGGCTAAAATCTGTGAAAGGATTCAAGGACCTCTCTTAGATCCTGAAAATTTAAATTTCATAGTAGGCAGTGCCTACTAGGCACACCAAAGTCATCATATCCATTGATTTCATCAATCTATGACTAAATCTAAAATTTGGTCAATGTCGGACAAAGGATTCAAGGACTTCTCTTAGGTCCTGAAAATTTAAATTTCACAGTAGGCATACCAAAGATGGCATATCCATTGATTCCATCAATCTATGACTTAATCTAAAATTTTGTCAATGTCGGACAAAGGATTCAAGAACCTCTCTTAGATCCTGAAAATTTAAAATTCATAGAAGGCATACCAAAGTCGGTATATCCATTGATTTCATCAATCTATGACTAAATCTACAGTTTGGTTAATGTCGGACAAAGGATTCAAGGATCTCTCTTAGAGTATGCCCTTAGAGTAAATGCTACTACGGACTAAGCAAGCGATTCAATGACAGAGCCCTCTCTCGACGAACAAAACTCCAGCTATACCAGATACTGGTTCTACCTGTCCTAATGTATGGCTCAGAATCCTGGGTTATGACACAAGCGGATGAATCGGTTCTGGCGGTATTCGAGAGAAAAATACTCCGTAAAGTATATGGGCCCATCATCGTTAACGGAGAGTATCGGCGTCGTATGAATCATGAGCTGTACACTGACATTGACGTGGTCAAACGCATTAAGGGGCAACGGTTGCGTTGGCTAGGTCATGTTGTACGCATGGACGAAAATGCTCCAGCTCGAAAAGTCTTCGACAATGAACTCGATGGACGGCGCAGAAGAGGGCGACCAAAACTCCGTTGGAAAGACCAGGTTACTGAGAACCTTACAGAACTCGGTGTGACTAACTAGAGAAGAAACGCAAAAGATCGAGGCGCTTATAATATTTTTCTACGTGCGGTATATAATCCACTGGGATTGCATAGAAGTACCAGCTAAGTAAGTAAGTAAGTTGTAAATTGGCCGAAAAGAGATAAAACTGATACCATCACCCAGACCAAACGGCTAAAGCTATAATCGTATAAAAGGGACTCAAGGGGTACAATCACTCAGACCAATGGGATAAAGCTAAAATCACATAAATGGGGTGTTCGTTCTTCTTATGAAGCGTTTGCATTTGACCTGTCTTGGTTGAATTCATAAGAAGATTCATTATAAGTACGGGTGAAGCAACGCGAGCCGGGAAAGCTAGTATTGATATTATTACTCGATTTCTAAAGTGGGCTGAGTGGTACCTTTGTATGGGAGGTACCAGAAGGGGCATGTCTAGACTACCAGATTTTTTCTCCAAAACTTTATCCTGTTATAGCTTTACTAAATACAGAATTTGGGCACGATCGCATTCGATTTATTGATATTATTACTCCATCTCTAAAGTGGGCGGAAAGGTACATTTGTATGGGGGGTACCAGAAGGGGCATGGCTAAACCTCCAATTTTTTATCCTGTTATAGATTTACTAAATACAGAACTTGGGTATGATCAAGTTGGGTGTATTGATATTATTACTCGATTTTTAAAGCGGGCGGAATAATGTATTTGTATGGGAGGAACCAGAAAGGGCGGAGCCATGTAGACCATTTGCAATACCGTAAGTAGTTTTGGGAAAATATTAACTCGTGCAAACTTTCAAAATATTTAGTTGCGTCTTTCGAAAGTTAACGTGCGCACCAGCCGGACAGCCAGACAGACAGACGGACATGGCTCAAACGACTTAAAAAGTGACTCCTTCTATCTATTACACTTTTGGGTCGTATGAAATGATATATACCCTCCTTAGGGTGAGGTTATAAATAGACTTCAGTGTTCCACCCCTTCGGGTACCAAACATATTCAGCTATGTATGCACACATTATGGGAATCAACGATTAAAAGTGATTTTCTGTCAAAAGCTTATGCCACAAAAAAACTTAGTTTTGCTTAATTTAAACAATTTCTTCTTTTCAAATTAGTCTACAGTCTAATAAGGCAACGTGATCGAATTCAATTATGGTTTTTATAATGTTCACATCAACAATAATGACATAGTTAATAAGTAAAACTTTTTCAATCGTTCCCTTGCTTAAATTTAATAAGATTTCCCCGCCTTCAGCATATTTCAAAGGAGTATTGATATGAAGCCACACAAATAGCTAAGTGGTTGTATGTCACCATCCATGGACGTCATTACCACAAAGTTTTACGGAATTATTGAACATCAGCGTGGAGGTTAATAAACCAGTCACATAAACGTTAACACTCGCAAATAATCTAAAAATAAGTTGACAATAAATTGTCAATATTTGTTAACACAATACCCATTTCTATGCTAACGAAGCGCCAATGAACAATTGGGTATAAGTTTAGCAGCCGAATTCATCTGTTAAATTGTAATGCGAAATATTTCGTGGTCATTGCCTCACAACAAACTCAGGATAAAAAGGAGAGTAAAGGCATGCAGAGACAATGATTGACAAAAGTTGAGTCAGTGAACAAAATATTAATAACTAGGGTTATTTGAATAATTCGAAAGTCTTAGTTTATGACGAATATAACTATAAAAGCGACGACAAAAATGCAAAACGAATATAACTATTAAAGCGACGACAGAAATGCAATTATTTAAGAAGCAATGAAAGTATTCTTTTATATTGTGAGTTTCATAAACTTTCGGTGCCAACCATTTAAAACCTACAGTGAAGGATAATGAAACACAGATAAGGTCAGATCAGTAATATGCTTGAATATTTTTGTCTTTGGGTAGAAAAATAATCATTGCATTAAAAATTTAAATAATTTGGTTAAATCCTACTTTAAAAATTGAAATTATTCTAATAAGGGTATAATGTCGACAACAAATTTGTTATTTGCTAAGTCGTATCAGCTTCGCAGAGATACCAAGCTCGCATCGGACGGTCAAATGCAAGTTGGTAAGTGTAGATCTGGATTTCGTAGGTGTCTTTTAGGATTTGGATTTGTGTGAATATCTGGTCGGTCGTGGATTTACCAGGTCTAATGTCACACTGATAAGTTCCAATAAGGTTCGGAAAGATGTGCTTTAGTCTTTCAAATAACAAAGTCGGCAGAACCTTATGAACGATTGGTAAAAGGCCGTTTCCGCGGAAGTTGGTTTACACGCTTGTCGATAGTGCATTCCTTTATTAAAAATCGTTTTATTAGCCGGAGAAAGCACGTTTTATTAGCCGGAATAAGCCGGAATAGTTCGCCACGGCTGGCCTATAAAACCCCTCCTCTTAACCCGTGCGCACTGTGTCGTGTTTTCATAAAAACGGAGGCCAAAAATAAAATGAGTTACCACTAAATAATAAAAATTAGTACACAATGCTTTTATAAGAAGAAAAGAAAAAACAAGTACAGTACAGCATACCAAATTTCAGCTCGACAGATCTTAATCTACGGCTGTAATCGCGAGAACAGATAAAAAAGCGGTCTAATCCAAAAAATGTACGGAAGCGCCCTCTAGCGACGCTCAGAAACAAAAATAAATATCAAAAACGGATTCCTTAATCCCAAAAACAGTAAGATACTGCAACTATATTCGATAATAAACATTAAAAAGCATTCCAAAATCACCAATTTCAAATGCATGTTAAAAAATATCGCACAAAACTAAAAAAAATCCTTGAGGTTTTTGTTATACAAAACGTCAACATTCATTTGCTTTTGGTTTTATCCCATTCCGATTTTTGTTGTCGGACAGTTTTGTTAGTAATGCGTGATTGTCTCTCTTTGTTTTAATTCACTCATAATGATCCTTCTGGGGCTGTCAGAAAGTTTAGTCATATCTAGTCCATCCAATAGATCTTTTTTTGCCTAACCGGAATTATATAATAACAATTGTTTTTGTAATGAATTGTATTGATTTATCATCAGCTCTAGGAGAACACGAACGCCGCACCCGACTGCTTGCTAGCAATAAATGGCTATATCGCTGGCTTAACATGTAAAGGCTCTAAGTCCATATTTTACAATTTTACAGGAGAGACAAAAAACAATCAAATCGATCAATCAAAGCAGTCGACGATTAATGTCATGACTGAGTGTAGCCAGTAAGAAATAATATTATATCAATTGGTTGGACCATTATCAGACCATTCCTCGCGATAAAGTTGATATAGCAACATTTACTCATCACTACAAAACAACAACTACAAATGAGATAACTGTATTTTTTCTTTTAAAACGATGTATTTTTACTTAACTGCATCAAAATCTCAATTTCGAAAAAAAGTGGACTTAAAGCCTTTACATGTTAAGCCAGCGTTATAGTTTTTCTTTACTGATAGCTTAAAAACTCCATAAAGTATTCGATACAATTCCAGATACATAATAGGGTTTTCACATTACACAAAATATTAAAGGTAAACTATTTTCAACGTTTCGAAGAGTTTCTATTACAAAATTAGAAAATTAGAAAGAAGACTCTCCGGCTCGCGTTGCTTCACCCATACTTACAATGAATTTTCTTAAGAATTTATCAATACAGATAAAATGCAAATGCTTCATAAGACTAACGGACACACATTTATGTGATTATAGCTTTATCCCATTGGTCTGAGTGATTGTACCGCTTTAAATCCTTATTAAAGTTCGAATTTCAAAAGAGACATTCCTATTGCACAACTAAAATGGATTGATACCCCCTCTAAAATTATAGCTTTAGCTGTTTGCCCCAAATGTTCGAACTTCTAAAAACTCCATTTAGCGGGTCTCTAATTCTATAGGGAGCAATGCTAAATATATTTTCGTAACTTTACCTTTAGGCATTTGGCCTGGGTGATAGTACCAGTTTTATCCCTTCTTCGGTATTTTTACAACTAAAGAACGAATGTGAAAAAATTATTTCATATCGCACAACTAAAACATTCACTTACATTTTTCCGACTATACTTGTAGCCGTTTAGTACCAGTTTTATCCCTTTACGGCCTTTGTTTCATTCTTATTCTACGGGGAGCAAGCCCTTATCAATTATCATGACTTTATCTCTTTTCGATTTTTTTACCCAGAAATATCGGATTTCGAAAAAAACTTTCATTTCAATTTGATAGTGAGCATGCCCATATTAATTTTCGCGGTTATAGATTTAGCCGATTGGTCTGGGTGATGGTACAAGTTTTATCCCTTATTGGTTATTTTTACACCTAAGAGTACGAATTTCCAAAAATCCATTCTTAGCTAACGTTTACACGAAAAGGAGAACAACTTCATCATCCTATCTACAGCCATTTCACCAAATCAGTAAGTCAAACTATTTTTATACCATCACCCTTAGGTGATGTATACCTTACGAAAAAAAGTGTATCGCATTAAAGGATACGAGTTAGACCCCAAGTATCTTAAGACCAAATTCGTTTCAGGAATTTTTAAGACGATTGAGCTGTGTCCGCCTGTCTGCCTGGCTGGCTGGTAGGCAGGATAACTCGAGTAAACCTTAACGGATCGGAATGAAAATTTACCGGTATTAATATTTTTCAAAACGAACTAATGGGATTGTAAATGGGCTGAATAGCCCCACCCCTTCTGGAACCTTCCATACAAAATTACGTATTTTTAGATAATTAATATTTCATTTATAACTGTGAAACAGACTACCAGAGGATATTTAAATTTGGTCAGATTATTTATCTTGCAATAGTAGACAAACCCTATAAAACCCGAAACCCCTTTTGGGACCTTCCATACAAATAACCGAATTGACCCTCACAGTTTTACATAATATCTTTTTTGTAAGTACACTGAATTCACTCAAATTTTGCGTATGATGTTCGCTTATCAAAATTGGACTCAGGAATAAATATGGACTGCATCGGTTCACGGCTTCTGGTACCCCCCATACAAAATTACCTATTTTTGGAAATTGAATATTTCACCCATTACTTCCGAACAGACACTTGGGGGGTAATGAAAATTAGTCGATAAATTTATATTGTGATAGGAGGCAAAACCCTAGAAAACTTAACTATTTGGTACACCCCTTCAGATACCTCACATACAAAGGACCGAACTCACCCCCATAGTCTTATATACATATCTTATTTGTGAGTACACTGAATTCAGTCAAATTTTGAGTAAGTTGTACGGCTATACAAATTGGACTCAGAAATGAATATGGACTATATCTGTTCACGCCTTCTGGTACCTCCCATACAAAATGACCTATTTTTGGAAAATTAAAATTTCTCTCATAACTTCCTAACCGGCACACAGTGGTTGCCGTTTCATACAAAGAGCGGCAAAAAATAGTAGGAGTTTTCATAGGTGAATAATATTTGGCACATCTCATAGTCTCTTTTAATGACAGCAATTTCTAAATTTTGGCTAAAATCTGTGAAAGGATTCAAGGACCTCTCTTAGATCCTGAAAATTTAAATTTCATAGTAGGCGCACCAAAGTCATCATATCCATTGATTCCATCAATCTATGACTAAATCTAAAATTTGGTCAATGTCGGACAAAGGATTCAAGGACTTCTCTTAGATCTTTAAAATTTAAATTTCATAGTAGGCATACCAATGTTGGCATATCCATTGATTCCATCAATCTTTGACTTAATCTAAAATTTGGTCAATGTCGGACAAAGGATTCAAGGACCTCTCTTAGATCCTGAAAATTTAAATTTTATAGTAGGCATACCAAAGTCGGTATATCCATTGATTTCATCAATCTATGACTAAATCTACAGTTTTGTTAATGTCGGACAAAGGATTCAAGGACCTCTTTTAGAGTACACAATCAAAAAAAATGACACCGAAAACGGTGAGGCCGCTTTGTTCTATTGAAGATAACTCAACAATCCGCAAATTTCCGCAGCTGATATTTACATCATATAATTGGTAAACATTTTGCTATAAATTTGGTTGTTAACTTCGATTGACTTCGACTAAAACTAAAACTCTAAGTGAAATTTAAGTCTACACGCGAGTAAGTACTGAAATAGGCACATATAATAATAATATTAATTTAATAAAATAGCCGCAGTATGATGAAAAGTTTTTAATTCTTTTAAATAATAGTTAATACCTTTCTTTACAATATCTAATTCTTTCATTGTTTAAGCAATCTTTTTTAAAAAGGTTTTTAAGCTTTATTTTGGACCTTCACTTGAAAGTTCCTCACGCTGCGAAACAAAATTATTTTCAAAGTCTGCCTTTGGCAGCTATTCTTAAAGAGGACAGGTGGAATAAAGCAAAAACAAAAGTAATTTGAAAGAGCAAAATCTATTGTGAGATAGTGTTGCCACAGTATTACCCAGAATTTTGACTTAAGTTATTATTTTTGGCCAATGGGCACGACCACTGTGCGGCACCTTATTTTTGTTGTTGTTCAACAACGCAGCGCTCTAGTGCGTAATTCTCTGTATCAAAAATCATTAACGGAGTTTATCTGAAAATAGAGTTTTTCATGCAAAACGGTCTCAAAACTGTTGAAACGATTGCTTTGCCAAATATTTCCTATTGAAAATGATAAAGCGTTAGGACCGAAATGAAAATCACATTTGGATGTTGAACACATTCCTTAAATTCTCCAATGTGTGTAAAGTTTATATTAAATCATTGGCATTCACTGTGAATCAACACTCATTCCTCTAACGTAGTTTGTTACTGCAGAAAATTGTGAAAAATGATTTTATCCCACATATCTAAGGCACATTTCATGACATATCCCTTTTATTTGACAGTACATTAGCGACGGTATCATGTTGCCGTCAAATACTTTCACATCACACGTGAAATTGAATTTTATAATCGACATTCCATTCTAAAATCGATGTACATATTCGACAGCAAACACAATTTGGTACTTTTGCGCATTTGCTTGACAGCATTTACACTGAAATTTGTCATCCAACAAATAATCTATCTTCAATATAAAAGACCTCCGTTGTATTTTTTTAGACTGTTGAAAACTTTTTCCTATGTGATTCATACGTAACATATATATTTTGTGGAGTGTAAAATGTGCTAAGTCCATTTATATTGAACTGTAAAATAGGTATGCATGTTAAACATGTACTAATCTCAACAGAATACAACAAAGTATTTATTTAAATAATAGACTAAAATTGCTGCAAAAACTGCAACACATTAAAAGTTTAATCTGCTAAATTGTTTTGTTACTTCAAGCTGTACGGAAAAAAATCATTGAAAATATTTTTTTCCCTGAAGTACCCGATTCCAAAATATAGCTTTTGTCATTTTCACATTTGCCAGTAAGAAAGTTTCAGTTGGGCACCCGTCTTACATATACAAAACAAAACATTTTCATTGGGGTTTTTTTCGTAGCGCCGAGCCATCATATAGTTTTATATTTCCATTGAATATTTAAGTATCTGAATGAAATGCTATTTACTTCGTTCCTGTATGCACTAGTTTTAATTCCATTGTCACAATATTCTCTTAATATTACATGTAAGTTTATTGTGTAACTTTTACCACAAAGTCCATTAGACAGCTTTTATACATTTCTCACAATGTTCTCCAGATGTTGAAGACTATTATGAGCAACTCGCTTTGTTGATACATTGAAAGGAATTATACCAGGACAATAGCTTTCTATAATGTATTTATTTGTTGCTAATTTTCTTCTTGTAGTTACCTAGAAACCGTATGAATTAGATTTATGTGTTAATCTGTTTCTCTAGTGAAATAAATAAATTTGTTTACAATACACAAAGAGCAGATATGGAGACAAATTTGTAAAATATGTATTTGCCAGGCATTTCAATACAGTGTAAAATTGTGTTTTTTAAGATTGTGAGTCATTGTCAATACAAATACTTGGAAGAATGTAAAATTGTATACTACGGAAATTGTTTGCATTGTATAGTCTCTTTATACGTAAATGGATGTATGCATATATCGTCATCAAAAGGGACTATCATCATGTTTGAATATTGTACAGGATGGATAAAAAAAATAAATAAAATGAATAGTATAAGTATAAAATATAAATATTGTGTAAGAATAGACGTAAAATGGACACAAAGCATTGTTTTATTACATATTTTAATTTATGTGAAATTAAGTTAATTTGCCAATATGAGTGATTGTGATGTGGTATATGGAAACCATTACAGAAATTTCAGTCAGTTGAACTTACTGATGTATACCCTCATCGCATGCATGATATTGTTTAACTCTCGAGTAATTGAAATTTACGCAATGTGGCGCGTTAACGGTTAGAGATAGGACTTTTGGTGATATCGCCAGACGAGACATATAGTAAACCCTCAGTCAATGTAAAAAGTTACATTCAATATCTCAGGCAATTTTTAATTTTTCATGGAGTTACCGCAGAGGGCGCTCAACATATGGAAAAACCACTTTCAATAACTGTTGGAATGTATCTCGACGACGGATTGGATATCCCGCCACCTAACTAAACAGAGGTACGAAGAGCGATATAGTGGCTGGAAAATAATATAGCAGCCGGTGCCGATGGATTTCCATCGGCAGAGCTCTTCAATTCCGGCGGCCATGAGCTGATAACTAGCATGAATCAGCTGTAATGCACGGGTTGGCTTAACAAAGTGCATACCCGATGATTGGAGTATAAGTGTCCTGTTTTGTGCTGATAAAAGGTGATTCAACTAAATGCTACAAATACAACGAGATTAGCCTTTCAGTAAGAATTCGCAACGACCTTACTACGCCATTTTATACTAGACGAGGCCTAAGACAAGCCGACAGCCTATCGTGTGACCATTTAACATACTGATTTAGATGATAATGAGGAAAGCTGCCGTAAACACTATATTCACCAAAAGCTATATGTCAATTGCATACGGTGATGATATAGACAGCACCTACTGAAAACTGTAGGATGTGACTGCAGCCTTCTCAGGCATACAGAACGAAACAGCTAAAGTTGTTAGTTTCAACGAACAAAGAATCTACTTGTTTAGGACGCAAAAAATGCAATTTGTCAATTCGTATGGGCGTCGGGAGTGTGATGCAAAGTAAAGCTTCTGATCGGTTTAACTTGGCAAACCCAGAGTGATCCTTGCCAATTGCACTTCAAGTCAACTCACAGAACTTCGTATTCGTGGTACTACTGCGGACGGAGTACCTCCACGTGGTGACGCCTGGAACATGACTTTGACATCCGTCAGAGCACGGCTAACTGTGAGGGGCGAAACTAAAAACCCAGGCAGGAGGAGAAAACTGCGACGTGGTGCGCTGGGCTTGCAACCCGCCATTGACGTTTAAACTATTGCAATGAAAAGAAGTAAGAAAAGAATAAAACGGACCCCCAAAAATGTTGACGACCACCGCAAACGAATTAAGGACCATGATTTGAGGATATGCACCAGGAATGTTAGAACACTGTTTAGACCAGGTGCCTCCATCCAACTGGCGTAGTCCTCGAAGAATACAAAGCTGACATAACCGCTTTACATTTAATCCGGTGGGCGGGACATGAGTGCTCGCGCATGAAGACGTGCGACATCTACTATAGTGGCCATGCGGACAAGCACGAGTTTGGATTTGTATTTGTGGTTGGCAAGAGACTGCGACACCTAGTCTCAAGGTTCAACCCGGTGTGTGGACGTATAGCCACCATAAGAGTCAAAACAAAGTTTTTCCACATATCACTTATATGCTCCGACAGAAGAGAAAAGTGATGAGGACAAAGACGAGTTCTACGAGAGCCTAGAAAATTTATATGACCGTAGCCCCAGCCATGACATCAAAATTGTACTAGGCGATTTTAATGCTAAAATAGGCAGGGAGACCGCATTTGAGCCTACCATCGGAAAATTCAGTCTGCACACCGAAATGTCGAACAATGGCATCAGACTGATTGATTTCTCTGCGGCAAGAAATATGGAAGTAAGCAGCACTAGATTTGACCATAATAATATTTATAAGGCAACACGGCTATCTCCAGGTCAGAGATAGCGGACGCCTACTCCAACCACCTAACTCAACTGCTGCGGAATGCTCCAACCCCTGATATTATAACCTCGCAGTAGCAATATGTAGCCGACTCCATAAAACGGACTGCCGTCTCAAGAAGATGCCTGGTACGATGATGAATGTCGCAATGCCACGAGAGAGACGGTTGCTGCATACAGGGCGAAACTGCAGCCAATGGCAACGCGAGCTGTTCGTGAACGGCACAGGGAGAAGAGACGACAGGCAACTCATCTTTTTAGAAGAAAAAAGAAGGAACTGAAGAAGAGGCAGAATGAGTGCACTGAGTTGCTCCGAAGTAGAGGGGAGGCCCGAAAATTCTACAAGAGAGTTAAAGCGAGAATGCGTGGAACAGGGTTACCCTCCTGCAAAGACAGCGATGGTCAGCTAGTGACGGACCCGGATAACGTTCTGAAGATATGGAGAGATCACTTTAGAAATTTACTGGATACTGACATCACTCCAGAAGACCCCGCTCCAATCCATGACGATGGTATTAACCTCCGAGCCAGAGCGAGATACGTATGGCCATCTCCCGCCTTAAAAACAACAAAGCTGCTGGAGCCGATGGTCTCCCTGCTGAATTGTTTAAGGCTGGCGGGGAGGAGCTGATTAGGAGAATGCATCAGCTCATGGAGAACATCTGGCTAGAGGAGAGCATGCTCGGGGATTGGAGTCTCAGTCTGTTATGTCCCATATACAAAAAAGGTAATCGTAGTTATTGTAAGAACTACCGTGGAATAAGCCTATTACCAATTGCGTACAAGGTCCTTTCAAGCATATTGTGTGAACGTCTTAAGCCAATTGTAGAAAAACTAATTGGACCATATCAGTGCGGCTTTAGACCTGGTAAATCTACGACGGATCAAATATTCACTCTACGACAAATCCTGGATAATACTCATGAAAAGCAGATCGACACCTACCACCTCTTTGTCGACTACAAAGCTGACTTCGACTCTCCGATAAGGAATAAGCTATATGAGGCCATGTCTGAGTTTGGTATTCCTGCAAAGCTAATTCGACTTTGCAGATGTACCTTGAAAAACACCAAATCCTCGATTAAGATTGGTAAGGATCACTCTGAACCATTCAACACATAAAGAGGTCTCAGGCAGGGTGATAGCCTGTCCTGTACACTATTTAATATAGTTATGGAGAAGGTGATGAGAAAGGCTGGTGTCAACATGTCTGGCACCATATTCCACAAGAGCCACATGCCACTAGCCTATGCCGATGATATATACATCATTGGCCGAAATCTGAGGGATGTTACTGCCGTTTTCTCATCGCTAGAAAAGGATCAGAAAAAATGGGTATAGCGGTCAACGAGGACAAAACAAAAATAATGATTTCGGCAAACAAAGAGTCCTCTCGATGGGGACGCAGCGTCAAAGTTAAAAATTATTGTTTTGAGATAGTAGATGAGTTTACCTACCTCGGATCTTCCGTCAACAAGAAAAATAATGTCAGCCAAAAAATTAAGCGGAGAATAGTGCTAGCCAATAGATGTTTCTACGGACTTTCGTAACACCACCTAATCTCGGAATACTAAGAAACAGCTTAACCAGGTGCTTATCGTACCCGTTCTTTTGTATGCTGCCGAATCATAGTTGCTTACGACGACGGACATACAAAACCTGGGAGTATTCGAGAGAAAAGTACTCCGAAAAATATATGGACCTATCTGTGTCGACGGCGAGTTTTACCATCGGATGAACCATGAGCTGTATGACCTTTACCGCGATATCGACGAAGCTAAAAGAGTCAAAATCCAACGACTACGATGGCTGGGACATGTTGCCAGGATGGATGTAAAGGTGTTTGAAGGCGAACCTGAAGGACGACGCAGAGCAGAGAGACCCAAACTTTCGTTGGAAGTACCAAGTGGTTGGCGACGTGCCACGATCTGGTAGGACCAACTAGAGAACGCACGCAGAAGACCGAAGCATATGGAATTCTTTAACACTTCAGGCCTCAAATTTGTGAACTACGTTCGTAAGTTGTAATAGTCCACTTCGTCCACTAAGTAAGTAAGTAATTCGTATTTTATAGTCAATCGTTCATAGAATGAACCTTAGTTTTTGTGTTTGTACATATATATATCTAGATGTTTTGTCTGAGCAATGACATTATTTTTTTTTATCGTTCACAAAAGTATTTTGAAGTCGGCCATACATTTATCTACATTAACATTTTTTTTTATAAAATGTAAAAAAAATTATATATATTGGTAAACAATACTATGTTAAACATACGCTACCACAAACGGAAGGTAATATTAATTATGATATAGCTTCACAATTCGGTTTAATATTTTAGGATACTTTTGGCAAATATTAGCTATTACCCAATGGAGTTTATCAATGATGTCACTTAAAAATTTCATCCTCAACTACCTTTGCTGTGACTTCTTTATCGTCATAGTAAGCTTTTCTACTATACAAATATTAGTTAATTGGCCAGTAATTGACTTGAAACAGATGTCCCACTACTTCTCCTGGTTCGACCAATGTTATTATTTCGGCGATAACTTAATTTACTCTCTTGGTGGCAAATATTTTTGTTCGTTGTTGCTTTGGCTAAGTAGGAAAACACAAGCCTGAAAGTAAGTATTCTTTAAATAGAAATATCATCACTTGGCAAAGTCCTATCAAACTTTGTTAAATTACATAACGACATCTTAACAAAGAGGAATGCAAACAAATTGGCAAGCGTCGTGCTACACGTGGAAATGTTTACACTTATATTTGCAGCCCCTTCCGCGAATTGCTATATTTACTTTTCCCTAACATTACGTAGATATTTAACTTTGGCATTTCGTGCGTAAATTTAAAAATGCCCCACACACTGTGTAGCGTCGCTGGTTAAACAATTCGTAGAAACTGTGTTCGAATACTTAGGGAAACTGCTTAGTGACAAATTTTCATAGTTGCGACATATATAAAAAAACGTATGCTAGCAGATAAATATGGCAAAGGTAGAATGTTTTTTTGGATACTTTTCGAATGCATCGCATTACTCATACATACATCGTTTACATGTTGAGGTTCGTGCGCATTTTTATTGTTTGCAGAAGAATTTTTATATTTTTCCTGGTATTTATACAAAATTTTTATAATGATAATCAGAATCAATATAACAATCTGAAAATACGCAAAAGGATACATTAATAGAATCTCATAAAAACCAGTACTGAAATTTTAGTCAGGTGAACTGCCTGATAAATTCCATCACCCATACCACTTTCA
This sequence comes from Muscina levida, assembly GCA_964034835.1. Lineage (NCBI taxonomy): Eukaryota > Metazoa > Arthropoda > Insecta > Diptera > Muscidae > Muscina > Muscina levida. Next base: position 77,664,084 of record OZ035883.1, read on the forward strand.
GACGAGATGTATAGTAAAACTGTAGACAAGGTTACAGCTCAAAAATATAAAATGTAATATTCAGTATCTCTGGGCATATGGTTATTTTATATGTACCGAAATGGTCCAGCTGAGAATATAAGAAAAATTCTCTTATTAATTCACACAAATTTTCAAAAGATATTATAATTTCTTAATTTCACCTGTAAATACAAAATATTAAAAGTAAAATATTCTCAACGGGGTACAGGAGATGCCAGTAGGGGCACAACGTGTCAAGTTTAAATTCGAAAATCAACGTTCTATAAATGTTTATCTTCTGCAAAATTTTTCTGACCAGTGTACTTACCTAAAAGATATACATGTAGAACTATGGGGGTGATTTCGAAAATGAGGCAAATGGATTAGTTTTTTGCGGTTTATCATACTGCTGCAGATCGATGGGAGGAGATATTAATTTTAAAAAAAAATTTTATTTTGCATGGGAGGTACGAAGAAAATTTGACTTATTTCAAGGTAAAAAAATGTGTGTAAAACTTGGAGGGTTTTTCGGCCATTTGTTTGGGAGGTGCCAGAATGGGGGTGTGGCAAAGATTTAGTTTTTTAAGGATTTGTCAATTATTACAAGTTAATAAAACTGACCAAATACATATATCCTCCAGTAGTCCTTTTGGAAGTTATGGAAAAAATTATAATTTTCCAAAAATAGGTCATTTTGTATGGGAGGTATCAGAAGGGGTCAGCCGATGTAGTCCATATGCATTCCAGAGTCAAATCTTCATAAGCGTAAATCTTTCGTCCACAAAACTATGAGGATAAATTCGGTCATTTGTATGGGAGGTACCAGAAGGGGCGTGGCAGATGTTTCGTTAATTTGAGGATTTTTCTACTAGTACAAGATAATTAAATATACCAAATTCAAACAATATGTGCGGTCTTCGGTCTGTTGTCATTGTGATTTCTGATGTAACGGCTGTTAGTGGCAGGGAATATGTGCGAACGATGTTCACGTATATTTGAGATGTCCGGTGTGGTGATACCTGGGGTATGGTGTCCTCTTTTTGCAAGAAAGTAAGGGTTCGGCGGGCTAGACAATATGGGCTGTCGGGTGCTGATACAGTCGAACAATTTTGTATCTGTTGATTCGGTGACGGAAGTAGTATACATACTTAGTGTTCGTTGTATGGGCTTATGGCCCGTTGTATAAGTAAAAGGACTCGTTGTGCACGCTAATTGTTCGTTTTACAGACAAATTACCCATTAAGCACGTGCTAGGACTCGTTGTACAGATTTAAGGACCGCTTTACAAACCCGTTTTTAAGGTGTTTTATGGGCTTATAGCCCATTGTGAAATAACTTGTTGTATAGCAGCGAACTGCAGCCCAATACAACCACAACATAAGTTTGTGTTGGTTAGTTGTTCAGTTGCTCTCTTACATCTCTCACTGTAGTGAAAGAAATTGTTAAATAGATTTTTCATTACTATGAACAAAATTATAAAATAACTAGTAAGGCGGTTATCTTCGGCTATGCCGAAGCTCAGATACCCTTCACCATTTGTAAAAATGGTGTTAAAACTGGTTATTTGCACTACAACTATATTTTATTAAACTTTGTACCACAAAACAGGGGAGTTGGTGAGAAGTGGACGTTACTTTTACCTTCACACATCCATTTTGCCAGTAATTTTGTAGATTTTATTTTAGATTTTATTCGATTTTATGAATTTTGTAACTCCCAAAAAATGGGAAGTTGTGTGGGATGTGGGAGTAGTTTAAATCCGATAGGCATCTTAGAACTTAACCTCTGCTTCTGGACACAAGCTTACATACCAAATTTCAAACCGAAAGCTCATAAACTATAGGGATATACAGACGGACACCTCCAATTTGTATGGAAGGTGGGAGAAGTATTCGTCCGATATTGCTCATCTTACAACGTAAGCTCCTGTTATAGGATTAAAGCTTGCATATACAATTTCAGCTCAATATTTTCTAACCTACGGCTATAATCGGGGGGCAGTTAAGAGGACACCCCAAAAAAGGTAGTTTGAATGGGAGGTGGGAGTAGTTTTTGACCGACATTGCTTATCTTAAAAAGTAGCCTCCGCTTAGATATTGAATCTTGCGTACAAAATGTCAGCTATATACCTCTTAAAATACGGCTGCCATCGCAGGGACAAACCCAAAAAAGGGAGAGTTTGTATGGGAGGTGAGAGTAGTTTTTGGCCGATCGTTCTCATTTTAGTACTCAACCTCCGCTTAGAGCAGAAAGGTTTCATACAATATTTCAGCTTGATTGCTCTTAAATTACTACTATTTATATGTGGAAGGTATTTTGTATGGAAGGTGGGAGTAGTTTTTTACCAATCGGTCTCATCTTACCACTCAACCTCCGCTTGATTGCCCTTAAACTATGGCTGTAATCGCAGGGACAGACACCAAAAAAGGGGAGTTTGTATGGGAGGTGGGAGTAGTTTTTGACCGATGGGGCTCATCTTAGAACTTAACCTCCGCTTTGCATTCCAAATTTCAGCTCGATATCTCTTAAACTGCGGCTGTAATCGCGGGGACAGACGGACACCTTTAAATCGACTCTGATTTCGATGCTGATCATTTATATATATATATTGTCATACCTACCACGCCTCCTTATGGGCGTTACAAATGGAAGAACAAAATAAATATACCCTTCACTCCGTTCATGCGCATGGTGAAGGGTATAAAAATCCAGGAAATAATTGATAAATATTAACGCCATGAGCGTGGCAACTAACATTAACATATTAGAATTAATTCTAGACGAACAAATTCATTTCTTTTATTGTCATGTTAACAACCGCGTCCGACAGAGGCTTAAGCGAGACTGAGAATGCATTTGTTTGTTTTCGTTCAATGTGTGAGCAAATGCGTGTGTGTCTCTCGCGTCCATGGGCTACCTTACGCCGTTGACTGTTGTACAGACTCAAGGTCAATTCTACAGGATAACATTGCTTAACTCAGCATTAAACTTCGTCGTGGAGATTTCATCGACGACCATAGCAGGAAAATTGTCATCTCCTTATATCATAGTTGACATTACCTAAAGGAGAAGTATTAAGTAGACTCTTGTTTATGGTTGCTCTGAGTGCCGCTTTGATTTTCTGAACTGTGTGGTTGTAACGAGCTGAAATGGTATGGAGGTAATGCACCAAACTGTGAATTGAGCTACACTACTACTACTTCTGAACTATTTCTAGAGGTTTAACACATGCCTATGAGCTTCCACAAGTAATTCTATTTTAAACTCGGTTTTTTTCATAGACCGAAATTTCTGTACTGGTTTTAGGTATTTTTATATATTTCAGGAAAAGGGCAATACCTGTGAATACGGATGATGCCGAAATTGCCGATGTGCGATGTTTTCCTATAGTTTGGGACACATGAGGACCGACTTCAATGTATAGCTCGGGTATGTATTCAATGGACGAAGGTTCTAACTTGTCCCCCGATATAACGCTCGTGCTAATTTTACCATTTATAATCTCTATAATTCTCTGTCCCATTAATAGAGAGAAATAATAAGTTTTTTGTTGCATATAATTCGTCAATTTGTCTTCTTCTTTTGAATCGACTAAGTTAAGTATCGTAAGGATTCCAGGATGACAGAAAAGTCGCCCTCTAACTGACGTTCTCCTTTTGCCATTCCATAACATGCCGGGTTGCAGTTGGCTGTAAAGTTGTCTTGAATACACAAACTTTTTCCTCAGACGATATCTATCATCAACCAGGCGTTGCCGTAATACAGAAATTTCGCATTGCGCCGGGTGCCTAAGTATCTGGTGAATTATAAATTCACATCGAAATTAGTGCTTTTCCGAAAAAAGTTATACATAATAGATGTCGTAATTTTTACTTCTTATATTTATTTAAATTATTTCCCCAAGAGCAAAAAAAAAAATGACTGCATTTTCATTATTATAATCTGTAGTTGTGTTATTGCGTTTAAACAGAAATCTTAAAGCTAAATTGTTGTTTACATTTTTTTCTAGTGTCCAAATTCTCCGGTCTAAACTCGTTGTAATGTACCATCTAGTAAAAAAAAGTGAAGTTTTTTTGTTGTTCTCATGTGATGCGATTTTTATTACATAGATTTGTTTTTCTCACTTTACGAATTTAAACAGTATCGTATCTTTATTTTAACATTATAAACAATTTACATTAGAAAATAGTTCTCCACGTTTTTGCAACCAGGACCTGGGTTATATGTAACGAGTATGAAAAAGCACGCGCATGCAAATGCACTATTTACGAGGGCTGCTATATATATTTCTGGCCTAGGCAACAATAAGTGTTGCCAGGTGCAATCTGATATTTCCATTGGAAAGGTTGACATTTTTTAGCATAACATCACTCAGAACGTGTTGTCATTTAATCGTGAATTGTTAAACTTACAGAGCTTTGAACAATTCAATTCCGTTAAAAAAATGGAATTGACACGTGAGCATTTTCGTGCGATCATTTTTCACAACTTTCGATGTGGATTATCCAGACAAGAGTGCATCGATGAACTTAAGTCTTTGTATGGTGATCAAGCACCATCATATAGCACCGTGAAAAACTGGTATAACGAATTTAATCGTGGTCGCAGTTCGCTCAACGACGAATTCCGTGAAGGTCGTCCAAAAACGTCCGTTGTGCCAGAGAACATTGATGCCGTGCGTGAACTAATAATGCAAGATCGTCATGTGACATACCGGGAGATAGAGGCATCCTTGGGCATTTCTCCCACCAGCATACATTCGATATTACATAAACACCTGACCGTAAAAAAGGTTTGTTATCGTTGGATCCCGCACAATTTGACAATCGCTCAAAAAAGGCTCGTGTCGATTGGTGCAAAGAAATGTTGAAAAAATACGATCGCCGTGCTTCAAAAGATGTTCATAAGATCGTCACAGGTGACGAATCTTGGATCTATGCGTATGAGCCCGAAACAAAACAACAATCGACCGTGTGGGTCTTCGAAGACGAGCCAAATCCAACGAAAGTTGTTCGTGGAAGAAGCACTTCGAAGCAAATGGTCGCCTGTTTCTTCGGCAAAACTGGTCATGTGGCGACTGTTCCGCTTGAGCAACGAAGGAGGTCAATTCTGAGTGGTACACCACAATTTGTTTGCCTGAAGTCTTCGGAGAAATTCGAAAAACAAACAAGAGAAGACGAATCATTCTTCACCATGACAACGCGAGCTCTCACACATCGGCTCAAACCAGCGCCTTTTTGACCGGCGAAAACGTCGAATTGATGGGTCATCCGCCGTACAGCCCTGACTTGGCACAAAATGACTTCTTTTTATTCCCGCACATCAAGAAAAAAATGCGTGGTCAACGATTTTCGTGCCCAGAAGATGCTGTTGAAGCGTTCAAAAACCATGTTTTGGAGGTGTCTCAATCGGAGTGGAAAAAGTGCTTCGACAATTGGTTTGAGCGCATGCAAAAGTGTATAAATCAGGCTGGAGAATACTTTGAAAAACAATAAAACAATTTTTGATGATAAATATTCGCATTTTCATTATTAGGCCAGAAATATATATAGCAGCCCTCGTATGTACTGAAATTTTTCGGAGTTCAACCCACCTTTTTTCAACCTGTCAATAAAGTACTCTTTTGACTACCTTAAGTTATTTAGCACTATTGCGGAATCGTAGTGCCTTGAGCAAAACAACAAAATTTTTTCAACATTTTCTAGTGTAACGGTACGAGGAATATGCGAATGTTCACCGCGTGCGGTTTTACAAACATGAAACGTGTGTTAGGTTTCCAGCTAATATGTGAACGAGTGAGTTTTTTAACCAAATAAATTCAGTTTAATTGGCAATTAGCATAACCAGAAAAAATTTTAAACTGAATTGTTGATATGTCAATAGTTTCATCTTAGCTAACTAATCAAATGTAAAATCTTCTTGTAATATATATAAATCGCGTATCAGTGTTTTTAACAGAAATCCTTCAGAACTGGGGGTGGATTTATATACAAAATTTGAATGGATGGACCAATTTACCTAAAATTTATAATGTATATTTGTTTGATCATGTCAAATAATTTTATGTGGAAGCGGACCCTGTAAGCAGCGCTGGAATGGATTTATACCGGAAACTTGAACGAATGAACCAATTAAACTGCAATTCAGCATGTATGTTTGTTTGATCATGAAAACAAAGTTTATGTGAGGGTGGTTCAATCGTAAGGGCCGATGTTAAATGTGAACCGCACCTAAATCTCACGTTCTTTTCTGCATTTCATTTGACATTTGACTCAAGAACTCAAGCCTCTTGACCATTCCAAACGTCGTCAATGGTCAGAATGATGGCAATAAATGGCAACAGTGGTTGATCAATTTTCGAAGAAAATCATCTTCAGTGATGAGGCACATTTTCACCTCAGTCGATTCGTCAATAACCAAATTTGCCTCATTTGGGCGAATGACTGTCGAAAAACCAATGCACCCACAAAGAGTGACTGTTTGGTGCGGTTTATGGGCTGCCGGCATTATCGGGCAGTATTTTTTCCAAAATGAGGCCGGTCAGGAAGTTACTGTGAATGGCGTTCGCTATCGTGAGGTGATAACGAACTTTTAATGGCCCGAATTGGAAGATATGCATGTGGACGATATGTGGTTTCACGGTGCCACTTGCCACACAGCTAACGAAACAATGGCGCTTTTTTCGCAACAAATTCAATGGCCGTGTTATCTCAGGTGGTGGCGATGTCAACTGGCCGCCAAGATCATATGATTTGACACCGTTGGACTTCTTTCTTTAGGATTATTTGAAAGAAAAAATGTACGTCGATAAGCCAGCAGCAATTCAAGGGCTAAAGGATGAGACAATTAGGGACATTAACGGTATAAAACCTCAATTATGCCTCAGCGTCATCGAAACTTTGGACCATCGGATGAAAGTTGTGCCGCCGAGGTCGCGGCGGCCATTTGGCCGAAATTTTGTTCCATACATAATTGAACCAGGCCAATATTATTATACTAGAAAGAAATGACAATAATTTCCTAAATAATTTGTGCTTTATTCAAAATCAACATCGGCACTGAAAATGTAACCACCCCTTTATAAATGGACCCGGTATGTGGCGCTAGGGTGGACTATTTTCAAAAAATTATATTGATAGTCCGATTTTTGTTGAACGACCAATTTACTTGAAATTTTAAACGTATATTTGTTTAATCATAAGAAAACCAATTTTTTGATAGAATAGAAGAGAATACAAGAAAGAACTACTCTAAAAGGGAGCGGGCATGTAAAATGTATTTTTAAGGCGCTGAGAAATAAAACTCGATGCTAATAAAAAGATTTTGCACTGCACTGCAAGAATATACAGACCAATATTTTATGTTTGATTATTGGGCGGAATTGACGTGGAAAATGATTTTTTTTATTCACAAAGCATCAAAATTAAACGCACAGATGATACTTGGCACTATAAAGGTGCAGATCAAATTTTTATTTTCGATAAGTGGGCGTGGTAAATATACTTTTAGCCCAAAAGTTGCAAAATCGATGTACTAATAGTAATTGGCACTAAAGATATGAATATACGGTAGGAATATTTATTTGGCGGAGTGGTACATTTGTATGGGAGGCTCCAAACTTTATCCTTCTTTAGCTTTACTAAATGTAGAATTTGGGCACGATCGCTTAGTGTGTTTTGATATTTTACTCCATCTTTAAAGTGGGCGGAATGGTACATTTGTCTGGGAGGTACCAGAAGGGGTGTGGCTAGATAGCCAATTTTTTTCCAAATCTGTATCCTGTTATGGCTTAACAAAATAAAGACTTTGGGTACGATCGTATCGATTGTATTGATATTACTACTCGCTTTATAAAGTTGGCGAAATGGTACAATTGTATGAGAGTTACCAGAAGAGGCGTGGCTAGGCTTCCAATTTATTCTACAAAACTTTATCCTGTTATAGCTTAACAAAATACCGAATTTGGGCAAGATCGCATTGCATGTATTGATATTATTACTCGATTTTTAAAGTGGGCGGAATGATGTATTTGTATGGGAGGTAACAGAAGGGGCGGTGCCTTGTAGCTCACTTTCAATGCTGTAAGTAGACTTGGGGAAATACAAACTCGTGCAAAATTTCAAAACATTTCGTTGCGTCTTTCGAAAGTTATCGTGCGTACCAGCCGGACAGACGGACATGGCTCAAACGACTTAAAAAGTTATGATTCGAATTTGGTTCCAAGGAACCTAGGGTCTAAAGTGACTCCTTCTATGTGTTACACTTTTGGGTCGTATCAAATGATACATACCCTCCTACCCGTAAGGTAAGGGTATAAATATGATCTCTAATATTCTAAACAATTGAATGAATAGAAGGCAAATGTGTTTTTGTGGAAACTCCATAGCCATGGTGTTTTTTTTTAATCGGCTGTAATCTTCTATAGCACTGCATTACAATTTCAGACATAGATTCAATCCCCACACACTACGCGTTCGTTATATTTATATTACCAACTTGACATACATGCTTATTTTTGCCTCGAAAACTCGAAAAATTTTTTTGGATTTTTTTTATGAAGTTTTTATCTATTATTTTATTAGGATACTTTTATTTTCATTATTTTATTCAAAAAGTACACGCTTTCATGAGTAAAACATATATTTGTTTGTAAAGATCGGTTAACAAATGGTTAAGTTAAATAAGCCAGCATAAGTGACGAAATCGCACCAATCATCGACGATGGTGCATGCATGTTACCAGGTCATCGCTGCCGGCTTTAAAAAGCTCTGCCGGCAGTCCACCGGCTCCCGCAGCTTTATTATTTTTAAGCCGCAATTGCGCGGTGGACTGCCGGCAGAGCTTTTTAAAGCCGGCGGCGATGACCTGGTAACATGCATGCACCATTTCATAAACACGATTTGGCTCAGGGAGTGCATGCCCGATGATTGGAATCTGAGTGTCCTATGTCCCGTGCTTAAGAAAGGCGATCCTAGTGTGTGTACCAACTATCGCGGGATTAGCCTTTTACCCATCGCTTACAAGGTCCTGTCTAGTGTGTTATGTGAAAGACTAAAGCCCCTTCTGGCGAACCTGATTGGACCATATCAGTGTGGCTTTAGACCTGGTAAATCCACCACCGACCAGATATTCACGCTACGACAAATCCTGGAGAAGATCCAAGAAATGCAGATCGATACCTACCATCTGTTCATCGATTACAAAGCTGCATTTGACCGATACGACAGAAATTGTTGAATGCTATGGCTGAGTTTGGTATCCCCGCAAAGCTAATTCGACTCTGCGGGTTAACACTGACTGACACGAAGTCTTCTGTGAAAATTGGCAAAAATCTGTCAGAGCCATTTTCTACCAAGCGAGGCTTTAGACAAGGCGATAGTCTGTCCTGCGATATCTTTAACATCGTAATGGAGATGATCATGCGGAAAGCAGCAGTAAACAGGAATGGCACCATATTTAACAAAAGCCACATGTTCTTCGCGTATGCTGATGATATCGATATTATTGGACGTGGATTGCGTGATGTTACTGCGGCTTTTTCGAGCATTGAAAACCAGTCGGCTGAAGTAGCTCTGGTGATAAACGAGGACAAAACCAAGTTATTTGTTTCAACGAACAAAGAGTCCACTCATCTGGGACGCTGCGTGAATGTTGACAACTATAATTTTCAAGTGGTAGAAGATTTTGTCTACCTTGGCTCCGCCATAAACAAAAATAATAATGCCAGCCTCGAAATCAAAAGACGAGTATTGATCGCAAACCGCTGCTACTATGCGCTAAGCAAGCGATTTAATGACAAAGCGCTCTCTCGAAGAACAAAGATCCAGCTCTACCAGACTCTGACCTTACCTGTCTTGCTCTACAGCGCAGAATCGTGGGTAATGACACAAGCGGATCAATCTATTCTGGCTGTCTTCGAGAGAAAAATACTCCGCAAAATATATGGACCCATCATCGTGAACGGCGAGTACCGTCGTCGAATGAATCATGAGCTGTATGAGCTGTACAACGACATTGACGTGGTCAAGCGCGTTCAAATAGACCGAATGCGCTGGCTTGGACACATTGTACGAATGGACGAAAACGCTCCGGCTCGAAAAGTCTTCGGCAATAAACTCGATGGGCGGCGCAGGAAGGGCGACCAAAACTCCGATGGATGGACCAGGTGACGGAAATGTTAAGTAAGCTTGGTATGACGAACTATCTACGGAGTGCAAACACCGAAGCACTTGGAATGGTATTCTACGTGCGGCTACTGATAGATGAATTTCTGTTGTTGCTGCCAGTAAAGAAGAAGAAGAAGAAGTAGAGACCAATTTACTTGAAATTTTAAACGTATATTTGTTTAATCCAGGGACCGAAAATAACTGTTATTGATCGATTTTACAACTAAAAAAATCAATGTGAAGGAAATGTGCTAAAATTATTTTAAATACACCAATACATTGGTTTTTACTCCCTCTGTTGAATTTCGCAATAAACTTTTATTTTGTGATTTTTATTATAAAAGTCCCAAATAACACTTATTTTTGATTTTTATTATATCGCTTATCAAATAAGAGTTATTTTTGATGTATATTCTATCCCTCAATAAATAAGAGTTATTGTTGATTTAAATTTTTTGAGTCTTTGAATAAGAGTTATTGAAAACTTTTTGAAATACAAATTACGAAGTGAGTTTTATTTTGCCAAACGAAAAATAAAAATCAATCAAAGACTTATATTTTTCAAAACAAAATTTAAAACTCACCTTATGATTTTTATTTCTTCAGGCCTGAAATAAAAGTCTTTTGCTGATATCGGCATTATTGTTTTTTGTAATAAAATAAATGTATATATGATTTTGATCAGCTCAACGAGATGAGCAAGTGTAGCTAAAAACCAGTACAGAAATTTCAGTCAGTTAAACTGACTGATAAATACCATCACCCAATATAAGAAATTGTTTAAGTCTTGAGTTACTGAAATTAACCGATGTGTAATTAAAACCAGTTAGAAAGTTTCAGTCGGGCAACCCAACTTATATTTACCCTTACCCTCAGTAAAACAAATAATTTTCTATTATATTGATATTATTACTCGATTTCTAAAGTGGGCGGAGTGGTACATTTGTATGGGAGGTACGAGAAGGGGTGTGGTTAGGATCCAGATTTATTCTCCATTACTTTATCCTGTTATAGCTTTACTAATTACAGAATTTGGACACGATTGCTTTGGGTGTACTGATATTATTAGTACATCCCTAAAGTGGGCAGAAAGGTACATTTGTATGGGAGGTACCATAAGGGGCGTCGCTAGACTTCCAATTTTTTCTCCAAAACTTTGTCCTGTTATAACGTAACAAAATACAGAATTTGGGCACGATCGTGTCGATTGTATTGATATTATTACCCTATTTCTAAAGTGGGCGGAGTGGTACATTTGTATGGGAGGTACCAGAAGGGGCGTGTCTAGACTTCCAGATTTTTTCTCCAAAACTTTATCCTGCTTAAACTTTACCAAATACAGAATTTGGGCACGATCGCGTTAGGTCTTTTAATAATATTAATTGGTTTCTAAAGTGGGCGGTACCAGATGTTTATGGGAGGTACCAGATGGGGCGTGAATAGACTTCCAATTTTTTTCTCCAAAACTTTACCCTGTTATAGCTGTACTAAAAATAGAATTTGGGTTCGATCACGTTTAATTTATTGATATTATTTCTCCATCTTTATAGTGGGCGGAAAGGTAGATTTGTATGGGAGGTACCAAAAGGGGCGTGGCTAGGCTTTCAAAATTTTTTCCAAAACTTTATCCTATTATAGCTTTACTAAATGCAGAATTTGGGAACGATCCCGTAGGGTGTATTGATATTTTTCCTCGATTTCTAAAGTGGGCGGAATGATGTATTTGTATGGGAGGTACCAGAAGGGGCGGGGCCATGTAGTCCATTTGCAATACCGTAAGTAGTTTTGAGAAAATAATAACTCGTGCAAAATTTCAAAACATTTGGTTGCGTCTTTCGAAAGTTATCGTGCGAACCAGCCGGACAGCCACCAGACAGACAGACAGACAGACAGACAGACGGACATGGCTCAAACGACTTAAAAAGTCATGAATCGAATTTGGTTCAAAGAAACCTAGCGTCTGAAGTGACTCCTTCTATGTGTTACACTTTTGGCTCGTATCAAATGATATATACCCTCATCCCTAAGGGTGATGGTATAATAATTGGACTAAGTGTTCACTTATAGTTCGCGTACTGTGAGTTAAACATGGCAAAAAAAGGGTGCAAAATTGTATAACCTCGAAAAAAAATTATCTTATTGGCGGGTGTGTACCATCTCACGCAACACTGTTTTACAAGTTCGCAAATGCAACCAAATGCATGCTTTATCAATCCTAAGTATTTGCCGGTATTTCAGCTTGAAGACGTTATTTGCGTTAATCCCAAAGGATCGTTTTACAAGAGCATCATAGCTTCATTGCGATGCTCAGATGCTCAGAGGTACTGTAGAAATCTTTATAGAACTCTTGTCCTTTGAAGCTGGTTCTTTATTCAACAAAGAATCATTTGTATAGCATAATATTGACTTTTGTTCCAATACAACGCTTTAATACAAACATACTTAGTACATTACGTTATTAGAAGCTATATCCATGTACATACAGTTTACATCCGATTGTCCATCCGATTGTGTTTGTTAATTTATAGAAGGGATTTTATATATAAAATTAATCGGTGGTGAAGTTGCAGTAAAGTGAAGAAATTGCTAGTGAGCTAGATATACTTTCAAAGAGTCTTCATGCTTAGAAATTAACTATTTCTTTTGAATGGGATTCTTATTAATTTAAACAAAAATCTTTTATCACATTACAGGTATCTTACTGTTTTTGGGATCAAGGGATCCATTTTTGACATTTATTTTTAACGCCAGAGGGATCTTTTTAGATTTTTTTGCGTTAGATCGCATTTTTTCTCCGACCAAATGTAATTATCCCCCAGGTTCCTTGAAAATTATGAATAACTTAACGATTTGTTAACCGATTTTTATAAACAAGTATGCGTTTTAATAATGACAGTGTGCACTTTATGAATAATATAATACACATTAGGATAATGCAAAAAAATTTTGGCTAAAAACTTCTTCAAAATTAAAAAAAACAAACTCCTTTCCAAATACACAGAAAAATTCAAAATAGATTTATATTCAACCATTATTCAACTACCTTGTCCAAAATTTGACACAATTCACTCTAATTACAGAAAAGATAAGCCTGTAGAACTAAGGAACAAATTTGGTCATTCATATGGGAGCTATAAGAAGGAGTGTGTCAAATGATTCGGTTATCTATGGGTTTGTCTACTTAACTTAAAAATGCTGGCATATTTTCATAAGGATCAGTTAAAGTTTACTCGAGTTATCCTGCCCATGACCCATCCAGCCATCCAAACAGACGGACATGGCTCAATGGTATTAAGAAGTCCTGAAAAAAAGTGAACTTAAGATACTTGGGGTCTAACACGTTTCCTTTAATGCGTTAAACTTTTATTTGTAACAAATGATATACATATACCTTCATCCTTAAGGGTGATAGTAAAAACCATCGTTTTTTCGTTGCATTGTGTAGCTATGAGTTAAATATGGTCTGAAGGTTCCACAATTGTAATTATTTTGGCCAGAATATAAATATTGTTTGCATATCGATTGAACCAAAAGACTTTTATTTGAACAAATAAAATTTAAAAGTCTTCAAGTGAGTTTTATATTTCATCAGAAAAAATATAAGTCTCAGGCTGATTTTTATTTTCGATTTTGATTTGAAAAACTCATTGAATGATTTTTATTTTTGATTTCTATTTCAAAAAGTCTTCAATAATTATTATTGTGGGACTTTTAAAATAGAAATCAAAAATAACTCTTATTTCTGAGCGATAAAATATAAATCAGAAATAATTGTTATTTCGGGACTTTTAAAATATAAATCAAAAATAAGTGTTATGTTAGGAGAGATATAATAAAAATCAGAAAATAACTCTTACAGAGGGACTTTTATAAATAAAAGTTATAAGAGTTACGGTCTCTGGTTTAATCATAAGAAAACTACTTTTTTGATAGAATAGAAGAGAATAGAAGAAAGAGCTACTCTAAAAGGGAGCGGGCATGTAAAATGTATTTTTAAGGCGCTGAGAAATAAAACTCGATGCTAATAAAAAGATTTTGCACTGCACTGCAAGAATATGCAGACCAATATTTTATGTTTGATTATTTACTTAAACATTGCATTTGAATCATGTGGTCCATTTATTGAGTCGATTTTCGATTTTCCCATACAAAAGATGTTCAAAAGTTTTAAATTGTGAAAATTTAAATAGTATGTCAATGTTAAATTTGTCAATATTTGAATTTTCAAATGACACAGACAAATGGTATATTTATGTATCAATGTATATAAGATTTAAATTGAGTTTGTTTGAAACTCAGTGGATGCTACAGCATTTAACTGATGTCTCTGAGGTGAGGCCAATTAATTCCACCCCATTAACAAAAATGCAATATCTGGCGTACTACTAAAATTAGTGACTTTAAATCAGGTGTGGATGCAATATTATCAGGTCAAAAACTGGCAGGATTAGATTATAATTTGTTAAAGTACGGTATCTGAAGTACTAGATTAGTAGGTATAGCCCTACTCATAGGACCTAATTTGTAAAAGTGCAATATCTGATGGCCTAGATCATTAGGCGTGGCTCCGTCCGTAGGACGTAATTTTGCGAATGGTAATGTAATTTGTTGTGGATTCAATTAAGGTTAATATACGTATTCTAAAGGAAAAGGGCGATTTGAAATAGGATGTGGAATAAAGACCAATATTCGTGATCAAGCATAAGGGCTGTTTCCCAAAAGCAATAGCTGAAGGACTGCAGCACTATTCGTCTTGATATTTGGTATGCAATTTTTTGAGACCAGTGGTGTATGTAACTGAGATCTACGGCAAAAAAAATCGAATAATCACGAATTTAAACAATTCTTAAATCTGCATTCTATTACATTTAGATCGACGAACGTCATACAACAGTGTAATATTAGTAGTTACGAATGAGTGTGGAGGATTTTATTTCCTTATTGCACCAATGGGTTTTGATATTGTTAATCGAAATTGATGAAAAATCGTTCAAACCCCTTGATCGCGTATTATAGGATTTAAGAAGCAATACATGCTTGAGTTATCCTTCTTAAATTAATTTAATTTAGAAAATATAAGGGAACCGAAGTGTTGCTACTATGTATAACAATGATACCCACGGATTTGCCGTAAGATTTAAATGACTACAGTTTCCAGTTCGGTTAAAATTTGCAATGACATTCAATAAATCTGAGGGACAGTCTATTCAAATTTGAAAAATCCAAATTTTTCGCATGTTGCATGTTCACGTGTAGAATGACCCACTGATTAAAATATGTACACTTCTTTGGTTCTTCCATACATACTCTATTATCAAAAGCGTTACAATAAATTTCTGTCATTATAACTATATTATGTTTTAATACACCTTAAAATTTTTGTTAAATTTCGATGCGAATATCAAAAGAAACTAACACAACCCAAAGATTTATTCCAACCAAAAAAAAAGTTAAATTTCAGTCAATACTTCTTTAGGCAGGACGAAGTCTGCCCGGTCAGCTAGTAATAAATTAAATGGGAGAAATATTATTTTTCCAAGCAAGGTCATTTTGTATGGCAGGTACCAGAAGGGGTGATCCGATATTATCCATACTCATTTCTGATTCAAATTTTCATAACCGTACTACACTTCAGTGTACTTACAAAAAGTTGGTAAGACTATGAGGGTGAAATCGGACATTTATATGGGAGGTACCAGAAGGGGTTTGCCAAATAGTTAGGCTCTCTGCGGATTCGCCTCCTATCGCAACATAAATTTATCGACAAATTTTCATTACCCACCCAAATGTCCGTTTGGAAGTTATGGGAGAAATATAATTTTCCAAATATAGGTTGTTTAGCTGTACACCCTAGTTATGTAGTGATTTACTACTTTTAAGATCACCCCTATTACATTTATAACGAAGAATTAAAAGAAGAAAAGAAAGCTTTGTTGACATTTATGTTTACTGACAATACGGTTATTACCGGCGAACCACCCGAAGGTAATTCCCACAAAAACCCGAATTAATACAAAAACTCATAATTTAAACTTAAAAACTTTATTTCCCTTTGCACCCCATGAATGAGATATGGGATAGCTTCTCGCGTTGTTGTGAATTAACACGCTTTCTATTTTTAGATTCGCAACTAACGGCACCTACTTGTTTATCGACGAATGCGAACGTCACTGTTTGAGAAGCTCTTACTAGACACCCCGATTGACTCGACACATAATACTGCGAAGTTGCTGTCAACAACAATCGAGGGGAGCCAACAATGAAAGAACAATTTTTTTTAAGATGACTGGAGCCAGATTTGAACCTGCGTTCTCCCGCATGGTAGTCGCGTGTTCTAACAACTACGCCACGGCCGGTCCCAAAACTCATAATTTACTTGTGTTTTTATTTCTCTCTCCGTTTGGATAACATATTATTCTTCCCCGCCGTAACATAGGTCATTTTGTATGGGAAATACCAGAAGGCGTGAACCGATATAGTCCATGTTCATTCCTGATTCAAATCATCATAATAGTACACCTTACGCAAAATTTTACTGAGATTGTGGGGGTGGGTTCGGTCATTTGTATGGGAGGTTGCAGAAGGGGTGTATCAATAGTTAGGTTTTCTGAGGTTTTGCCTCCTATCACAAGATAAATTAACCGACCAATTTTCATTACCCACAAGTGTCCGTTTAGAAATTATGGGAGAAATATTAATTTTCCAAAAATAGGTCATTTTGTATGGAAGGTGCCGGAAGGCGTGAATCGATATAGCCTATGTTCATTCCTGAGTCTATTTTTCGTAAGCGAACATCATACGCAAAATTTGAATGAATTCAATGTACTTACAAAAAAGATATATATGTAAGATTATGGAGGTGAGTTCGGTCATTTGTATGGGAGATACCAGAATGGATGTGTCAAATAGTTAGGCTCTCTGAGGTTTCGCCTCCTATCGACCAATTTTCATAACCCCCCCAAGAGTCCGTTTGGAAGTTATGGGAGAAATATTAATTATTCAAAAATAAGTAATTTTGTATGGGAGGTACCAGAAGGCGTGAACCGATATAGTTCATATTCATAAATGAGTCTAATTTTCATAATACCAACAACAATTTTAAAAAAATTTTATTTTTTTCCATTTAAGGATATATGGGAAGTGTCCTTGGGCAGATTTTCGTACTCCATTCATGGTCAAAGAGTGGCTGACATAAAATCTGCAAACACCCTGTGGACGTTGTTACTGTTGTTTGCAATGGTGTGAGGAGAGAATGAATTACTGTCTAAATGAATAAAACATGGCGATTTATCCCATATAACATATATGAAAATAATTAGCAACTAAAAACAGTAAAAAACAATAACATTTGGACAATTTTAGTCCGATTTATTGTAAAAGCAAATTAGTTAAGTCTATTCTTTGAAAAACTTTGTATATAATCTTATTGCGCATATTTCATCCGCATATAATTTAAACACGTATAGTTCGAAAAGTTACTATGTTCTTTAAATATTTCACGTTTGTGTATATGTATTGATGTGTTTTCTAAACATAATAGCTGCTCATATCAATAGTTTTAATATTTGCATAACTGGTTAAATATTTGCACAACTTAATATTTCTGAAACCTTTATCAAAAGGGTTTCAGTGTTTTGATGTATGTCACGTGACTACAAACAAAGAATGGTCCATGGCTATACACACATAAGTGTATTACACACCAACTAATACACTCACATTGGTATGCAAATCGGATCAGTGAAAAGCTTTGAATTATTCGATTTTGTAACTCGATTTGGGACTATCAACTTTATTGGCACAATCAAATTCACCACAAACAATAACCACATAGAGAATGGAATAACATTTCAGTAATCCATTGATACATTTAACAAAGGATATACATGCAAACACAATATCAATGCATAAATTTAATATTATATTTTAAAGCTCAATGTCGACAGAAGTAAACAATAAAGACTAGTGGTCTAAAGAATGATTGAGTAGTTTGAAACAAGGTGGGATATTTCAGTAAGACAACCAAGAAATACGTTTGAGGAAAATTTATGATTTAAAATTCAGGCTTAGAATAAAAGCTGGGAAGAAATAATGTTCTCCATGATTGTTCTTTAACTATTTTTGTTGGTTTTAAATTTTACGCACATACAAATCATACCTCCTTTTGAGGATTATGTC
Organism: Muscina levida; assembly: GCA_964034835.1. NCBI lineage: Eukaryota > Metazoa > Arthropoda > Insecta > Diptera > Muscidae > Muscina > Muscina levida. The sequence continues at coordinate 77,682,428 of OZ035883.1, forward strand.
TATTTATACCCTCACCCTACGGGTAGGATGTGTAACACATAAAGGAGTCACTTAAGACCTTAGGTTTCTTTGCACCAAGTTCGATTCCTAACTTTTTTAGTCGTTTGAGCCATGTCCGTCTGTCTCTCTGTCCGTCCCTTTGTCTGGCTGTCCGGCTGGTGCACACGATAACTTTCGAAAGACACAACCAAATGTTTTGAAATTTTGCACGAGTTAATATTCCCAAAACTACTTACGGCATTGCAAATGGGCTACATGTTCCCGCCCCTTCTGGAACCTTCCATACAAATACATCAATCGGCCCACTTACACAAGTTCTATATTTAGTAAAGCTATAATAAGATAACGTTTTGGAAAAAAAAATTGGAAGTCTAGCCACGCCCCTTCTGGTACCTTCCATACAAATGTACCTATCCGCCCACTATAGAGATGGAGTAATAATATCAATAAATCCAACGTGATCGAATCCACATACTTTATTTAGTTAAGCTATAAAAGGAAAAAATTTTGGAGAAAAAAATTGGAAGTCTAGCCAAGCACCATCTGGTACCTCCAATACGCATCTGGTACCGCCCACATTAGACCTAACGGGATCGTAACCAAATTCTGTATCTAGTAAAGCTACACCAGGATAAAGTTTTGGAGAAAAAATCTGGAAGTCTAGACACGCCCCTTCTGGTACCCCCCATACAAATGTACCACTCCGCCCACTTTGGGGATAGAGTAATAATATCAATACACTCGACATGATCGAGACCAAATTCTGTATTTTGTGAAGCTATAACAGAACAAAAATTTGGAGAAAAAAAACTGGAGGTCTAGCTGCGCCCCTTCTTGTACCTCCCATACAAATGTACCACTCCGCCCACTTTAGAAATCGAGTAATAATATTAATATAATAGAAAATTTTGTAGGCCGGTATAATCGGACTTTGAGTCTGTACAATCAACCAATAAGTCTGTAATTTTTTGATATTTTATGGTAACCATGCAGCAACGGTTCCTGGCCAACTTTGACGTTTTTATACCATCACCCTTAGGTATGAGGGTATATATCATTTGATACGGGGAAAAGCGTAACGCATTAAAGAAGACGAGTTAGCCCTCAAGCATCTTAAGACAAAATTCGTTTCAGGACTTTTTAAGACGATTGAGCTTTGTCCGTCGGTATGGCTGGATAGCTTAATATTTTCCAAAATGTAGTAATGGGATTGTAAATGAGCAGAATAGCCCAACCCCTTTTTGTACCTCTCATACAAAATTACCTTTTTTATACCATCACCCTTAGGGATGACGGTATATATCATTTGATACGAAAAAAAGTGTAACGCATTAAAGGAGATGAGTTAGTCTCCAAGTATCTTAAGACCAATTTCGTTTCAGAACTTTTTAAGAAGAATGAGCTATGTCCGTCTGTCTGGCTGGCTGGCTGGCTGGCGGGATGGCTGGTCAGCAGGATAGCTCGAGTAAACCTTAACGGATCGGTATGAAAATTTACCAGTATTATTTTTCGAAACGAACTTATGGGATTGTAAATGGGCAGAATAGACCCACCCCTTCTGGTACCTCCCATACAAAATTACCTATTTTTGGATAATTAATATTTCTTCCATAGCTGTCAAACAGACCATCGGAGGATATCTTAATTTGGTCAGATTATTTATCTTGCAATAGTAGACAAACCCTAAGAAAGCCGAAACCTTTGCCACACCCCTTCTGGTACCTCCCATACAAATGACCGAATTGACCCTTATAGTTTTACATACATATCTTTTTTGTATGTAAAATGAGATCACTCAAAATTTGATTATGATGTTCGCTTATGAAAATTAAACTCAGGTATGAATATGAACTATATCGGTTCACGCCTTCTGGTACCTCCCATACAAAATGACCTATTTTTGGAAAATTAATATTTCTCCCATAACTTCCAAAAGGACACTTGGGGGGGTTGTGAAAATTGGTCGATAAATTAATGTTGTGATAGGAGGTGAAACCTCAGAGAGCCTAACTATTTGACACACCCCTTCTGGTACCTCCCATACAAATGACCGAATTGATCCTTATAGTTTTACATACATATCTTTTTTGTAAGTAAACTGAGATCACTCAAATTTTGCGTATGATGTGCGCTTATGACTCAGACTCAGGAATGAACATGGACTATATCGATTCACGCCTTCCGGTACCGCCCATACAAAATTACCTAGTTTTGGAACATTAATATTTCCCCATAACTTCCAAACCGGCACCTGGGGGACAATCTGATTTAGACAGTTAATTTATCTTGTAATAGGAGGCATAACCTCAAAAAACCTAAGTATTTGACAAACCCCTACTGGTACCTCCCATACAAATGACCGAATTTACCCCCATAGGGTTACATACATATCTTTTTTACAAGTACACTGAATTCAGTCAAACTTTTCGTAAGTTGTACCTAGGAAAATTTGAGTCAGGAATGAATAAGGACTGTATCAGTTCACCCCTTTTGGTACCCCCTATCAAAATTAAATTTTTTTGAAAAATTAATATTTCTCACATATATTCCAAACCGGCACCTAGACCTCCTACACAAGTAAGTAAATTTTTGGACGATTTTGCACCACAAGCAGGGGAAAAATTATACATAAGTAATTTTATTTTAATTAAAAATCTATTAATTTCAATAACTCAAGACTTCAACAATATCTTATATTGGGTGATGGTATTTATCAGTCAGTTTACCTGACTGAAATTTCTGTACTGGTTTCTAGTTAATATTTATTCCATAACTTCCAAATGGACACTTGAGGATATTTGAATTGAGTCAATTTTTATTATTTTGTAATAGTGGACAAACCCGTTAAAAACTGAAACCTTTGACACGCCCCTTCTGGTACCTCCCATACAAATGACCGAATTAACCCTAATTTATACATGAATTTTTTTGGAAGTAAGTGATGAGAATTACCACGGCTTCCATGAAGCATCTGATTATATGAGAGTTCCTTCAGAATTTATAACGGTGGCAGTACAATCATTCACAGCTACATGCAGCTCTTTCCGTTCCTCGGCGTTGGGAACATCATATTTTCTGGCGTTGAGAACTTTATCCCGATCCCCCGCTACGAAAACCTCCCGTTGTTCAGAAAAACCAATTCTTGCTTCTGTAACGCGAGATTTTCTTCTAATTCTATTCCGCTAATATGGATACTAACTCCACTTGCCTGGCTTTAGCAACATCTTCATGCTTCCCGGCACACAGTGGGGAAATTTTTTTTTTTGACATTTGAAATTTTTATTCGCTATTCTTGACGGATTTGACCGAGCAGTCTGCTAATACTGTTATCTTATCAGATATTTAAAACTGCATTAAAACTTGATCAATTTGATTTACTTTTTACAAGGGCTCCATTGCTCAGAAACATGCCATTGTCCCTTCGCAATTGAAGACATAATTGCGTAAATTTTTGTGCAACTTCAGTACTCTTTAATCTTCCGTTGAATAAGGTCATAGTGGGCAATTATGTAGCTTCTGTCTTCGGATATTACAACCAATGTTGGTTTTATCTGACAATCCATTGTACATCATCATTTGCGAAGTTTTGCTAATTTTCTCATTGAGCACCCCTCCGCATGGTGAATAGGGGAATGCTCATCAGATACGGCGGCTACTGCAAAAATGAAATATGAGAGGTGAACCAAATAATATGCAAATACAGCGTGCGTACTTGTATCGAATGGCTTCAAAAGGCGTCTGCTTTTGGAGGAATGACATATTATTTGTGTGTCCAACCACGTGCAGACTGGACGTTGTTAGACGCAACTTAATGCTTGTAACCCATCTGTGGATCACAATCATACCTAAATACTAAGTATACTAAATACATTATTGCGATTTATCCACCTTCCTCTGATTTATCACGGGTAGCATGCGCATCTGATTTGGAGGTACAGAACACATGTTTAGAAGTTAATTAAATAGAAAACACGTATAGGTGCATGGAATGTCCGTGAGTGAACTTGGTCCAGGCAAACTTAAAGTAGTATCACTCCAATGGGAGTGAAAAAAATTAGGAAGAAGAAGATGTCTTAGATTGAATAACTAACGCGATTATCTAGACTTTCAAGATCACATTTTCTAAAGGCGAATATTCATGTACTTACTTACTTAATTTCCCTTTGCACCCCATAAATGAGGTATGGGATAGCTTCTCGCGTTGTTGTGAATTGTTTATCGACGAATGCGAACGTCACTGTTTGAGAAGCTCTTACTAGACACGACGATTGAATCGACGCTTAATACTGCGAAGTTGCTGTCTACAACATTCGAGGGGAGCCGACAATGAAAGAAATTTTTTTTTTTATTTTTTATTTTTTTTTTATTTTTTATTTTAATATTCATGTACTAAAGTCTAAAAACATTAATTGGCAATTGTAGTACATGTACAAGACAAAATAAAAACTAAAACACAACAATTGACTTCTTAGCACACCACAAAAATATATACGAAAAATCTAACAATACAGCTTGTTTACTATTACAATACGATAAATTGTTATTTGTTTTAAAAATTTTCAACAACAATTTTACAACTATTACGCAGCATTAGTATGTTCAACACGTGCAACAGTTTAAACACCAACATCTTGTGAACACCCTAGTTGTGTCTTCAGAGAAGTATGCTTGAGTTTTGTATGAAACCAAATTCATAATAGTGGAAAACAAAACCTGTTGAAACAAAGATAATTTCAATTGAAAACTATGCGATAAAAAGTTTTTAAAGGAAATTTAAATTTAATAAACTTTTGCAAATGATTTCTTCGAATATAAAATGCACTAATTTTTGTTCACACAAGGTTTTGTTTTATTCCTTAATTCCTACCAATAAAAGTGGTCCATTAAATTAGTAAAAAATTAAGCACATTTATAAGGAAACCAGATAACGGGAAATGGAGTGCGCTTTTGAGAATTAGCAATTTTATGATAGCTTGTATAAAAATATCGTGTATAAGCAATTTTTTAATATTTTGATTATTTAATATGTATATTCAATATCTTATGTGGATGATTTCAATATCTGAGTTGTAAGTACGGTTTGTCAAACAAAAAATAACATCTCAATTTAGAAAATGTTTGTATGCAACTGGGTCAACAATATTACTTTGCATATGACTTTTAAGTCTTCTTAAAAAATAAAACAAATACAGTACATTTACCTATCAAATGCATAATAAAACGTAGCTATTGGTAGCTAATCTATTTTAAATATCTTAACCTACAACGCAAGTTATGGTTATTGACACCGAACCAAAAAGAGGAACGACAACTCTTTTATTACCGTAATTCGAAACACATTTTCTTACTTTCACTGTACACCGGTTTCATTGGCAATTACTCACACCCAAAGTTATTGACATCACATCAATCATGTGCTTACAATAACCCAGACAACGTTTAACATGCGACATTTTATTATGCAAAAATGTTGAAGCACTTCGAGCTTGCTTTCGACAGCATCAGACGAATATCGTATTATATTTCGATTAGTTATGGTGTCGGCATCTCCCCAGGGTGTTTTTACTCGATTCCTGCATGTGACACAGCATATTTAGGTGATTTGAAATCCATTACTGAGATAAATGTGTTGACTTTGATTTGTGTTTACAGATATCTAATAAATGTATATTGTGGAATTTATGCAAATAATCTGCAACACATTTGTTTTTCAGTTATCGACACTGATGGGGTTAAGGACAATACTAGGTGGTGGTATGTTAATGTCAGTTATAATAAATGGAGAAAATGTGTTGTGGTGATATTAAATATAGATTTTTGCCAATTGTAATATGTAAGTATTTACAGAATTTTTGTGTGTTCAAATGCATTGAATAAACATCGTGTAAGCTATGAGTCTTGCTGAGCCACTATCCAACCCAACGGAATTGTGACTGAAAGTGCTGCTAGAAAACAATGTAGATAACAAATTTACTTTAATTTTCATGCAAATCACTAATTCAATTTTGAACTTATTGAACATAATCTAGTGTCTTAAATATCTGTTTGAGAATGCTATTCATAGCTAAACGGCAGCATAACTTCACGATGTACCCTTTCCCGGGCCATGCCAAATGGTGCAGAAAATGCATTCTATATGTCCGCTGCCCTGCCCATGACATTAAAGTTGTTCTGGGAGATTTTATTGCTTAAAATTATTATTGGTTCTTACTTACTTACTTACTTACCTACTTATCTGGTACTTTTTTGCAATCCCAGTGAATTATATACCGCTTCTTCTCCAGTTAGTCACAGCAAGTTCTGTGAGGTTCTCAGTAACCTGGTCTTTCCAACGGAGCTTTGGTCGCCCTCTTCTGCGCCGTCCATCGAGTTCATTGTCGAAGACTTTTCGAGCTGGAGCATTTTCGTCCATGCGTACAACCTGACCTAGCCAACGCAACCGTTGCACCTTAATGCGTCTGACCACGTCAATGTCAGTGTACAACTCGTACAGCTCATGATTCATACGACGCCGATACTCTCCGTTAACGATGATGGGCCCATATATTTTACGGAGTATTTTTGTCTCGAATACTGCCAGAACCGATTCATCCGCTTGTGTCATAACCCAGGATTCTGAACCATACATTAAGACAGGTAGAACCAGTATCTGGTATAGCTGGAGTTTTGTTCGTCGAGAGAGGGCTCTGGCATTGAATCGCTTGCTTAGTCCATAGTAGCATTTATTTGCAAGCAGGATTCTTCTCCGGATTTCTAGGCTGACATTATTTGATTTGTTAATGGCGGAGCCTAGATAGACAAAATTATCTACCACCTCGAAATTATAGTTGTCAACGTTCACGCAGTTTCCCAAACGAGTAGATTCTTTGTTCGTTGAAACTAATAACTTCGTTTTGTCCTCGTTCACCGTTAGGCCCATTTTCGCTGATTCCTTCTGAATACCTGAGAAGGCTGCAGTCACATCCCGCAGTTTTCGACCGATGATGTCTACGTCATCAGCGTACGCGAGTAGCATGTGGCTTTTGTTGAATATAGTGCCACTCGTGTTTACTGCAGCTTTTCTCAAGGCCGTCGCCTTGTTTTAGGCCTCGTCTGGTATAGAATGGCTCCGTAAGGTCCTTGCCAATCTTCACTGAAGACTTCGTGTCAGTCAGCGTCATTCTGCAAAGACGTATCAGCTTCGCTGGAATACCAAACTCAGCCATGGCTTCGAGTAATTTCTGCCGTATCGGGCTGTCGAAGGCAGCTTTATAGTCGACGAAAAGATGGTACGTATCGATCTGTTTCTCTTGGGTATTTTCCAAGTTGTTGATTTTCCTGGTCTAAAGCCACACTGATAAGACCCGATCAGGTTGGATAGCACTGGCTTTAGTCTTTCACATAGCACACTCGACAGGACCTTATATGCGATGGGTAAAAGGCTGATCTCGCGGTAGTTGGAGCAATCGTCGGGCATGCACTCATTAAGCCAAACTGTGCGCAGGAGCTGGTGCATGCTCGTTATCAGCTCCTCGCCACCGGACTTGAAGAGCTATGCGGGCAGACCGTCGGCACCGGCTGCTTTGTTGTTTTTCAGCCGTGATATTGCTCTTCTTACCTCGGATTGACTTGGTGGTGGCTAAATAGCTGTCTCGCCTGTTTTACTTTCTCCTTGTACCGTTCCCTAACAGAACGGGTTACAATTGGCTGTAGCGTTGCCCTATAAGCAGCATCTTGTTCCTCAGACGCTATGCGACATTCTTCATCGTACCAGGATTCGTCTGAGAGCCGCTTTTCATATCCTAGCACGGTTGTTGCGGCGGTTGCCATGGAATGCGAAATATGCTGCCACTGTGTATGGGGAACGTCAGAAGTAGAGGCGTTGTGTCGTAGAAGTTGGGAGCTTGTTGGAGTAGGCAGTCGCTATCTCTGGGGTTTGCAGCTTCGCGATGTCCAGCTTTCTTTGTGTTTGGTTACGTGCGTTTTTCGCTCTGCTCAATCTTGTGCGCACCTTGGCAACCTGCATACCTGCCATCAATTGCCACATTATCAATTTGATTTTTGGTATTTTGATCGGGGGATAGCCAAGTTGCCTTGTGGATATCTTTGTTCTGGAATCTGGTTCCATTCACTACCATGTTCCTTCCCGCTGCGAAGCTAACCAGCCTAAGCCCGTTGTCTGACGTGTCGGTATGCAGGCTGAATTTACCGATAGATAGACCAAGAACATCTTTCCTTCCTATTTTTGCATTAAAGTCTCCCAGAACAATTTTAATGTCGTGGCCAGGCCAGAGATCTTATGTTTCTTCTAGGCGCTCGTAAAATGCATCTTTAATCTCATCGTCTTTATCTTTATCGAAGTCTCTTGCCGACTATGAAACCACATCCAAATTCGTGTCTTCCTGCATGGCAGCTGTAAAAGATCACAGTTCTTTCGTCGTGTGCATCCCTGTCCCGTCCATCTCATTTCCTGTATGGCGGTGATGTCACCCTTGTATTTGTCGAGAATATCCGCCAGTTTTATAGAGGCACCATCTCTGTGTAGAGTTCGGACATTCCAGGAACATATCCTTAAATCATGGCCCTTATATCGTTTCCGGGAGTCGTCAACATTTGGGGGGGTTCTTGCGACTTTGCGAAGTCTTCAGTGAAAAGAAGCAGACATTTGACAGCGCAATTGTCTGTCTTGCTATCTCTGTAACATCATAATGTAGATGACTATGCGAAGGGCTGCAATAAACTGGCACCATCTTTAATAAAAGTCACATGCGGCTCGCATATGCCGATGATATAGATGTCATTGGATGAGGAATGCAGGATGTTACTGTGCACAGTGATCGTCCCGATTGGCCAAAAATAAAAATAAATTAAGCCAAAATTCTGAGATGCTGTACATTACACTGTTGAACAGTGATTTTTCATACAAAAACATCTGCAAATGGGAAAACTATAAATCTTTAAAATGAGTGCTGTCTTTATGCTGGAATGGTATGCATTGTTTAACGTTTTTAAGGTATACGCAGATAACCAAAAGATTTCTATCACAAGAGCAAAAGCTAATTTTGTTAAAATACAAACATTCAATTTAACAGTGACCATTCAAAGCGGGCGATAACATATCCTACAACACCCTATCAAATAAAGATCAAACAAACTACATACGTCGTATATATTAACACTTTCTTATAAGATATTTATATCAACTGTCACCTCAGTGAACTATTTCAGGATTCTAAGAAAACGGAAACTTCTTACAATCACACGTCATTTATTTGCCAATATTGACTGCCACCCTTCCCTGGTCCGTACGAACGTGACGCAAAAACAACAGGAAACTAAAATATAAGCGTGAGTAAAATAAACTCGTATCTATTTGAATTATTCATTACGGAAGTACACACATGCACATTCATTCAATTTTCTCTTCCATTTGCTGTCAATGCTTTTGGTGTTGCGTTAAAGTTTGTGTTCTTGAGTAAATAGACGCCTCTTGATACATCAACCAGGATGTTGTGTGTATTTGTCAAAGGATCATCTACCAATTGGATGGAAAACACAAGAAAAATACAACAAGACGGGTTACAAGTTCGTGGCTTAAGAGTTCACGAGAGTTTGCTCAGCATAGGGTTGGTCACGTTTTTTCAAATTGTTTTATGAATGGGCATAGAAAATTGGTAATACATTTATAGATACGAGTATTTGGATAAAAACTTTTTTGACTTTTGTGTATTTGTGTTCAAGTTAAACATATAAGCTACACAAGTTAATACTGCTACCTTAGAACAATGTAGTAAGTAACCTGTAGTAAGCAATACTGAAATGCAATAAAAATGGTTTTCACTCATTCAAATTTATCATATCAATATTTATCTGTGTAGATAGGTTCAGTTGTTGGTCTTAGAAATAACATTTAATGAAAATAGAAAGACTTAAATAACGTGATGGAGACGAAAAATACTAGATGTACTGCAATTACCTTAGTTGTAGTACGGAAGCAGGATCTAAATGTCATAATATTCGCGTCTGAAAACGGTCATTTATGAACCTATATCGATGTTTAATTGATAATATGTTTCAAATAGAGAAAAGTATAATTATCATTTATTATTATTGTTTCTCTATCATGGTTGGTTTGTTGGTATGCAGGCATCACTTCCGCAGAAAGGAGGACCCATTGTAAATATTACCAATTGGGCGTTTGTGATATCTTTTTTACCGATGCTTTCAACGTCTGTGGTGTCTGGTTGCGTAAGAGGTTCCTTTCCGAGGGTGTAGTGGATTCCATGTATAGTTGATTAGGATTCTGGACTTTCGATAGAATCTGTCCAGTTGATGGCCTTACAATAGTAGTTGATTCTGCCGTTGTACAAAATTGCTTGTTCCTCTATGCCACTTTAGAAGGTTTTTCCCAGGGTTTCCAGTCTCTTTCTGCATTGGACTGGGCAGTCACATATAATGTTTCACTGCTGCTATTTTTGAATTAGATACACTTGACTTTCGTTGCGAATACAATTCAGTTCAACTATCTACCTATGGGTCCATGTCCCGTTAGTAAGGTAATAATTTTTCTAATGTACGTTTCGGTTTTCATCATTCTTTCATCAGTCGTTTTGCAGATCTCAACATTAGTTTTCCGAAAGTGCTTTTACGGGTGGGAGCGGCCGTGGCATAGTGGTTAGAACACGCGACTACCATGCGAGAGATCCGTCGTTCGATTCATCATCTAGAGGTGCCGCGTACGTTACCACCGTGCACCCTTCCGACTTCAGCTGTTTAAGCACGCTGTTGACAGCGTTCTTGATGTAGATGCTACCAGATTCACTTTAGGGGTTGCTTCCTCCCCTGCGTTCCCTGCGTAAGATATGGTACTTTTATAAAAAAAACCCCTCAGTAAAATCAAAAAATTTCTATTATATTGATATTATTCCTCGATTTCTAAAGTGGGCGGAGTGGTACAATTGTATGTGAGGTACCAGAAGGGGCTTGTCTAGACTTCTAGATTTACCCTCCCAAACTTTATCCCGTTATAGCTTTACTAAATACAGAATTTGGGCACGATCGTGTCGAGTATATTGATATTATTACTCCATCTCTAAAGTGGGCGGAGCGGTACATTTGTATGGGAGGTACCAAAAGGAGCGTATCTAAACTTCCTGATTTTTTCTCCATAACTTTATCCTGCTTAAATTTTACTAAGTACAGAATTTGGGCACGATCGCGTTAGGTATATCTTATATATAAAAATGAATTGCTGTGCAGTTGTCTCGCTAAAACTCAAAAACGGCTGGACCGATTTTCAAAATTTTGTTTTGTTCGCTATAGCTTCCGGATGGTTTAAAAGGTTTATTTTTTCCAAAAAGTGGGCGGCGCCACGCCCCTTTTTTCAAATATCGCTCAGACGGCTTTTCTAATAGACCGATTGATACAAAAATTTTACCATGAGGTACTGCTGGCCTGTAGATAGTTCCTGACTACATTTGGTTGTAATTGGATAAAGGGGCGTGGCACCGCCCATACAACTTGAAAATTAAAAAGGCTATATTTCATGAACTATCAGGGGTATGAAGATGAGATTTGGTATATATGTTGTTGGAGCAGTATTAATTACAGCCAGAATGGAAGTGTGCGGTGCCACGCCCCCTTTTCAAAAATCGCTCTAACGGCTTTTATAATAGGTCGATTGATACGGAAATCTTACCAAGTGGTACTGTTGACCTGTTGATAGTCCCAGGCTATATTTGGTTGTGCTTGGATAAAGGGGCGTGGCACCGCCCGTACTACATTAGAAAATCAATAGGGCTATATCTTATGAACTACCAGAGGTATGAAGATGAGATTTGGTATATATGTTGTTGGAGCAGTATTAATTACATCCAGGGAGGAAGTGGGGGTGCCACGCCCTCTTTTCAAAAATCGCTCTAACGGCTTTTCCAAAGACAGATTGATACGAACATTTTAGAAAGTGGTACTGTTAACCTGTTGATAGTCAGTGGCTATATTTGGTTGTGATTGGATAAACGGGCGTGGCACCGCCCATTCAATCTAAAAATTAAAAGGCCTTGCAGTATGAATTACAGTAAGGGTGGGAATGGGCTGTTCCACACCCTTTTTAAAACAAACGGTTAAAACTGTCAAAATTCTACAGTATATTGCTGTTCGCCTAGAGATATGAACAGTAAGGTGTGCCAATTTTTTTATACGCAAAAATCGTAACCAAAATCGGAATCTACGATGAATTTTAAGAAAATTTCACCAATAAACTTTGTGTCTAAAATCAATTCCTAGCTCGCGTTGGGAAGCATGAAGATTTCAGATAGAGATTTTTTTCGTTTTTAAATGAGCACAAACCGAAAACTTCAGATATATATTTTTTGAGACCTTCTGCATAAAACTGACTTCCCAACAAACTAAATGAGGTATTACATAAGCAAATCTATGCATTGGTTATGGCCTCTGAGAGTTGGCATACAGAAATTAAGTTTTTAAAAATCATTTTTCAGAATATTTGCTCATTGCTAAAAAAAAATATATCTATCTGAAATCTTCATGCTTCATGCGAACTAGGAATTGATTTTAGTCATATAGTTTCTTAGTACAATTTTCTAAGAATTCATTCCTGATATACTGATATACGGTCAACAGGTTTTTTTTGACGCGAACTAATTGATTCGCCCCTAATGATCAGGCTATTTCGAACAAATAAGTTAAAAGTGCCGAGGCGCTGCCCACGCACTTCAATAGTTAACTTTTTAACTGTATCAAATAATGCTACCGTACACCAGGCAGTTGAGGATGCGCAGACTAAAATAGTGATTTTTTTTAATTTACTTTTCAGGTATGTATTTTTCAATTACTTTTCAGGAGAGCGAATCGGCAATAAATCATATAGATAGAAAAATTAAGCAATATTCATTGTAGTTTTGCTACAATGGTTAAATTTTATAGTATATCAGAGGTAACATTAGCAAACAATTGTAAATAACCTATGCATGGGGTATTTATCTTGACATATAGAACTTCTGATAGGTATAAGTGTAAATCTAGCTTTCATACTAATGAAGTGTGATAGACTTTCTTTTAGTATAACATACTTTGCAAAATCACCATGTAAAAACTAAACCAGAACAACGTTTGCAAATCTTGCAAATTTATTTTCAAAATGCACGTTCTGTTCGCCAAACTTATGGAGCCCTTTGTGAAGTTGAGGGTACATTTAATGATCCATCTGAGCAGCTAATAGAAGCCATCGACGCTGTAGACGTTAGTGTGACAGGGGACTCGAATTTATCGAACCAACGTCTTTCTCAGCAACTCGGTCTCTGCAAATGCTGAGGAAAGATCTTGGCCTACATTCATATAAAATCCAACTGGTAGAAGAACTAGAGCCAGTGGACAATCAATTGATTTTTGTTATTTATCATGTCATTGCACATTATTTGAAGGAGAAATGGTTCCAACACGACGGTGTAACATGCCATACAGCGCGTGAGACCATCACTTTGTTAACCCAAAAGTTGATGACCGAATTATCTTAAGAAATGGTTATACGAGTTCAATACAAAAATAGTATTCCGGATTATTCTTGATCCGTGTGAGAAGAACACATGACAAAAGAAGTTTTTATGGCTAAAGGCATGAAGCTTCAAACAGAATTTACATTTGCGGTCAATAGGAGAAGGCATAACAAAAATGTTTTTTTTTATGACTAGAGATAGTTAGTATACAGATGGTTCCCGCTAATACGGATCAAAATAAATAATTTTGATCTTTAGAGGAATGTCTGTTTCCGATTTGTGGAAGAAGTGGTTTTTCGCCCTACATACAGAAAAAACTGAATCTACATGTCTGCACTATAGATATGACTTTGCTGATGAATTTTTTATTAGCATTTACAATAAAACTTAATTGGTTAACTTTAATGTTAAGGAGTTATTTTAACTAAGCTTAAGTACCGTTTTTAAAGTACTTTGTAGACCTAAATGTGAAATATATTACAAGTTAATATGCAATAGCGAAGCATTGCCGAGCCCACTAGTTAATAATATTAATCGATTTCTTAAGTGGGCGGAAATGTACATTTGTATGGGAGTTACCAGAAGGGGCGTGGCTAGACTTGTAGCCCATTTGTAATACCGTAAGTAGTTTTGGGGAAATATTAACTCGTGCAAAATTTCAAATCATTTGGTTGCGTCTTTCGAAAGTTATCGTTCGAACCAGCCGGTCAGCCTGACAGACAGACGGACATGGCTCAAACGACTTAAAAACCCAGCAAACCATTTTCCCCGAATTCGGTCAGATGTCTGACAGAAAGTCTGCACAAGTTGCCGATTCTGATGCCGAATTCTGTCAGCATTCTGTCCGAAAGTTGTATGGGTGGTTGACAAGAATTCGGACCAAAATGTCTGGGGAAATTTGGAAACTTGTGCAGACTTTTCGGTCAGATATCTGAGGGAAATTTCGAAAAAATTTCGAAGGGACCTTTGGATTTTTCTGAAGTAACTCTGGCAAATAATCCGAAAATTGCCAGAAATATCTGACAGTATACGAAATTTTTTTCCGAGATTTCGTGAGAATTTCGGACAGAATTCTGAATAAATGTACAAAAATCGTCAGAGATATCTGTTTTTCTTTATTTACACAAAAATTCCAAAAATTATTTTTTCTTAGTTTTTACTAATTTCATTTCTAGTTTTACCAATTTCATCATCTTCTTCTGGCAATAATTTTTTTAACAGTACTTCAGCGTCTTTTTTCACTTTTATCTAATTGCCTGACGACAAAACATTTCTTTTCTTATTTTCTGATATATGCTATATTCACCTTTAAATATTTGACACATATTTTGCGACGTGACGTCTTACTATATTGATTGCACAATCATAACTGATAATGGGGATTAGGAATTGCTAAACAGTTTGGAATTGCTAAACAGGTCTTCTTTTGTTGTTGTTGTTTGTGAGAGAAAACAAAACAAAAAATGCCCTAGCTACATGCTTCTCTTGCACTACATTGTAGCTACATTCCCTTTAGAGAATGTGCAGATAAAATCGTTTAAAGTGTAAACAAATTCAGAGAACGAGCAGACTTTGCGGACAAAGTTCGGAAGAGTATGCAGAAAAACTCGGTCTTATTTCTGAAGGCATTTATGACGGTATCGTTTATTTTCGGCAAATTTTCTGATGAAATGTAAGAGAAACACCTGATGTCCGACACGTTGGAAGTTTTGGTTTGCTGGGAAGTCATGAATCGACTTTGGTTCAAAGAAACCTAGGGTCTAAAGTGACTCCTTCTATGTGTTACACATTTGGGTCCTATCAAATGATATATACCCTCATCCCTAAGTGTGATGGTATAAAAAGATTTTTCGCTGAAAGAAAAGCACTATTGTACATATTGAAATCAAATATAATGTTGGTATCTTCATGTCTATATTGTCGAGAATATATATGTATCAAATATTATCCCTTCCTTACTTACTTACTTACTTAAGTGGCCGATTACAACTTACGAACGTGGTTCATAAATTTGATGCCTGAAGTATAAAAGAATTCCGCACGCTTGGGCCTTCTGCGTGCGTTCTTCAGTTAGTCCTACCAGATGGTGGCACATCGCCAAACGGTTGGTCCTTCCAACGAAATTTGGGTCTCCCTGCTTCGCACCGTCCTTCAGGTTCGCCTTTAAACACCTTTCTCGCTGGAGCATTTACATCCATCCTGGCAACATGTTCCAGGCATCGAAGTCGTTGGATTCTGACTCTTTTAGCTACGTCTTTGTCGTTGGTAAGGCTCATACAGCTCATGGTTCATCCGATGGCGAAACTCGCCGTCGACACATATAGGTCCATGTATTTTTCGGAGTACTTTTCTCTCGAAACTGCTTGTCCGTTGTTGTAAGGATCCACGATTCGGCTGCATAAAACATAACGGGTAAAACTAGCACCTGGTATAGCTGATCGTATCTCGAGATAAGGTGTGTCGAAGTCCGTAAAAACATCTATTGGCTAACAGAATTCTCCGCTTAATTTCTTGGCTGACATAATGTTTCTTGTTGACGGAAGATCCGAGGTAGGTAATCTCATCAACTACCTCAAAACAATAGTTTTCAACGTTACCGCTGCGTCTCCATCGAGAGGACTCTTTGTTCGTCGAAATCAATATTTTTGTTTTGTCCTCGTTGAACGCTAAACCCATTTTTGCTGACTCTTTTGCTAGTGATGAGAAAACTGCAGTAACATCCCGCAGATTTCGGCCAATGGTGTCTAAATCATTGGCATGTGGCTCTTGTGGAATATGGTGCCAGACATGTTGACACCAGCTTTAAACAATTCAGCAGGGATCGGCTCAAATAGCTTTGTTGACTTAAACTAAAATTTTCGTCTGCATTTTCATAATTGTGTTGCAGGTATCGATAATTTATGAGAGCTTAACTGATCCAAAATTAAAATTTCGTCATTATATAAAAATTCGTGATGCTGATGGTACTGTATAATAAATTGTATCTAACTAGCTTTGTCCACCTGACAGAAATTACTGTACTTGTTTAATTTAATGTCAGTCGCTTTTAATGGTTAATGCCAATACCAAATACCTTAATCTATTGAAAGGTTCGAACAATTTGACATACGCGGTTCTTAAACTCCCGTGTACTTAAAACACTTTAGGTATGAGTACATAATGTAGCTATTCCTTTTCGTCACTTTAACATGTACAAATTCATTTAAAGCTCTCTAAATTGTATATTTGTTGAAATGCAGCCACCAATCAATGTTACCTACCTCTGAAACTTGATATTAAATGCATCGCGTACGAGAGTACGCATTCATAAGATATATCTTTTAAATTACAGTGAATTTAAAATGTACTTTTAACATGTGTTTTAAACATGTTTACAAGTTTATTCATATTTCGTTTGAAAACTAATTAGTAAAGTTATACACACTGCACAAAACTTCCAAATTAATTCCTAGATTCATAACATTCACTCTATTTATCTCATTTCCTCTAAAAAACATAGAGTTTATGTCTTTCATTTGCAAATAACTAAATGACGTGGTTGTAGAAATTGATAAAGTTTCCAAAGTCATTATTTTATTAAATTCTTTGAAATGTGCATTTTATGAGTATGATATATACTTGAGTGTGCAATATGATATGTGACAACACGAATTATTGGCCGGACCAAGTGCATGTGTTGTTGGTCGATAACAACAATCATAAGGTTTTGATTAAAATAATCCGTTATAAAACATGACAACTTATCATTTTGCCTATGGTCCTCTATATAAGTTATAGTTAACTTCTATAATAATTTTGCTGTCACTTAGTACATCATGTGCGCTAGTGTCATTGTCATAGAAGTGTCAGCTGTGTAGAGATACTTATCAAAGATATACACATTGCTGAAATAAAGTGACAACTTGGTACAAGTCACTTGTGGTGTGTAAAAATAACAATGTATGTACGTATATAATTGTATGATTTACCAAAATTATAAAATGAATAATCCTTTATATTTAAATTATTTAATTCGATGTAAAACGTAGCGATTAGAACATCACCACACCGACACCTAAGTTTATATTTCATATACTTTACATACTTTCACAATAATTCATCCGACAATGATTGGTAAAACTCAGTATCAAAATATATATTTCATATCATTTTATCAATATATTATTTCCTATGCATACTTAAATAGGTAATTGTTATGTGAATATTGATTTGTATGGAGTACTTGACTCTATTGATTTACTCTTATGAGCTTTTTGAAGTTGAGCCATGATAAATTAATGTTTAACAAATCTAATATTACAACATTCAACATTACAATACACATAGAAGTAGTAGTGCTTTATCGAAACAGGATAATATGATGATAATATGATATTTAATGAATTTAGTTTACAAGGCCGTAAATTATTTCCAGTCAACTGTAGAAATAAAAGAAACACTAAATTGCTAAGATAAGCGGTAAGCAAAGAACTAAACTACTTATGCAAGTAATGATAAAGGCTGTAGGCGCTCCCAACTTAAATAAAATTTATTCGACTGCTAAAAAGCTGCTTTAAAAAAAAATTCAACAAATTAGATCAAGAAAAATAACAAAGAATTGCTGAGCAGTATATAAAAATTGTATACATATTATTCCTCTCTACGAGTGTTTGTCACTGAACTCCTCCAAAAAGCTTCACCGATTTTGATGAAATATGTACATAAGGAGCTAAGGGTATATGAGTATTTCCTGGCGTTATTCATTATTCTATTGATAACACAGAGCAGCAAAAAAAACTGTACCTGAGCTGAGCACTACAAGAATCTGTTTTCAAATTTCCCAAAACCCCCAAAATCTTTAGTTACGGGTAAAAAACCTGTTTTTCGTACTTTTGCGCACTTTTAAGCCAGTTCCGCGAATAAATATGAACCGTTTTGAAAACAAGAGACTTTCCACCGACATATATGTATATAGTTTGTTTTGTTAAAGATCAATAAATACATTATATGATTACAAAAACAACAAGTTAAAAAAATAGCAATTTTTTACTATAAAATCGTCCGTCCTTCCGCGGGAAATACCCATATGCATTATGTTCTTCCATTTGTAACGTCCATAAGGCGGCGTGGTAGGTATGACAATACATGTAAATGATCGAATCGGGACCGGTCGGGGCATAGTGGTAAGAACACGCGACTACCAAGCGGCTCTAATCATCTACATCTTTCTAATGATGTTGTAGACAGCAAGCATAGCAAGCATATTCTCAAACAGTGACGTTCGCATACGTCGATACACAAGTAGGTGCCGTTTTGTTATGAATCTAAAAGAGGAAGCGTGTTAATTCACAACAGCGCGAGAAGCTTTACCATACCTTATTGAAGGGGTGTAAAGGAAACTTATTTTTTTAGTCAAATTCTAAGTCGACTTAAATTTGGTATATTACCTTCTGTCCTCCAGCGGAGGTTAAGTTTGAAGATGGGCAAAATCCGACCCCCTTTTTGGGGTTTTACATAATTCCTTAAAACTTTTCTCAGCTCATATAAACAATCCAAGTTCATTATTCCATATTTCAATAGTCGAATTTATTGGCGAAAAATTTTTCGTGCTGGAGCATTTTAAGCCATTTATACAATGTGCCCAAGCCTGCGTATTCAGTCTATTTGAATACTCTTTCCAGAATGACATTATTATTATACCCTCACCCTACGGGTAGGAGGGTTTATATCATTTGATACGACCCAAAAGTGTAACACATAGAAGGAGTCATTTTAGACCATACGTTTCTTTGAACCAAATTCGAGTCATGACTTTTTAAGTCGTTTGAGCCATGTCAGTCTGTCTGTCTGCCTGTCCGGCTGGTGCGCACGATAACTTTCGAAAGACGCAACCCAATGTTTTGATATTTTGCACGAGTTAATATTTCCCCAAAACTACTTACGGTACTGCAAAGGGGCTACATGTAGGGTTGCCAGGTAGCGATTTCGAAAAGTCGGGAAAATCGAGACTAAAAAGCGGGATTTTTCGGGACAAATGTAAAGATCATATTATATAGGTTTTTGACATTTGTTTTAAGAAATATTATTAGTTGTTAAAAATGACTGGAATCCCGGACAACTTTAATCAATATTCAATCTTATGATTAGTTCAGCCTTTATAAGATCAAAAGATATTCGGTTTCTATCTTTTGTGTATAAATTGTTAAAAATAATAAATACTTTTTCAAAATAAGCGTTACTTATCGGCAAAAAATATAAATGAGATCAATTTAAACAAATTCAAGTGACCATAAGAATGTGACGATATTTTGTCATTTTTTAGTATATCTTTGGGCATTTCTCCATAAACAGCTCGAATACTGCAGTAGTCGCTGTACAACATGTCATTGTCCACTGCATCTGATATTTGGAGAACTTTGGGAATTTTTCCCAAGTCAACAGTGAGTCTTTAAGATTAAATGCTGCAATTTGACCAAAAATTTACATTTCTTGAAAGTAGTAATGTTATGAACAGCTGTGGTAAAATCATATGATAGACAATTGCTAGGGATGGGAAAGAGATCAATACCCATGGAAATGGGTAAATGGAAAAATGTTAAGTGCACACAACTAGTTCATAAGAGAAAAGTATTTTTTTGTGTACCTTCTTTAATATATTGTTTCTTTGATTATTCTAAGTATAGGTAGTAAATATTAAAAAGTCGGGATTTTCCCCTGAATTACTTTAATACTCGGGACACGGGATTTCCGCGAGAAGTCGGGAAAATCCCGCCTATTCCCGACCAAGCCGGCAAGCCTAGCTACATGGCCCGCCCCTTCTGGTAACTCCCATACAAATACTTCATTCCGCCCACTTAAGAAATCGAGTAATAAAATCAATACACCCAACGGGATCGTAGCAAATTATGTTTTTAGTGAAGCTATATTAGGATAAAGTTTTGGAAAAAAATTAGAAGTCTAGCCACATCCCTTATGGCACCCCCCATACAAATGTACCACTCCGCCCACTTTAAAAATCGAATAATAATATCAATGTTATAGAAAATTTTATGTTTTCCTGAGGGTGAGGTTATATGTAAGTCGGGTTGTCCTACTGAAACTTTCCTACTGAAACTTTCTTAAGATCTAATTCTAGGTCGATTTAAATTTGGTATTTAACCTTTTGTCCTTTAGCGGAGATTAAGTTTCAAGATGAGCAAAATCCGACAAAAACTACTCCCACTTCCTATACACACCCCCCTTTTTGGGTGTCAAAAAAATTTATAAAAATATTCTTAGCTCATATAAACATTCCAAGTTAAGTATTTGATTTTTCAATAGTCGAATTTATTGGTGAAAACTTTTCGAACTGGAGCATTTTTATCCATTCGTACAACGTGCCTAAGCCAGCGCATTCGGTCAATTTGTCTAAGTCGATGTCGTTATACACCTCATACAGCTCGTGGTTCATTCGACGACGGTACTCGCCGTTAACGATGATGGGTCCAAATATTTTGCGAAGCATTTGCTCTGGAAGACTCTCTCAATAGATTGTTCCGCGTGTGTCATTACCTAGGATTCTGCGCTGTAAAGAAATACGGGTAGAATCAGTGGATGGTACAGTTGGATCTTAGTTATTCGAGAGAGGGCTTTGTTATTAAATCGCTTGCTTTGCGAATAGTAGCAGCGGTCTGTGATCGCTACTCGTCCCTTGATTTCCAGGCTGACATTATTATTTTTGTTTATGGCGGAGCCAAGGTAGACAAAATCGTCAACAACTTTAAAGTTATAGTTCTCAAAGTACACGCAGCATCCTAAACGAGTGGACTCTTTGTTCGTTAAAACAAATAACTTGTCTTTGTCGCAGTTACATCCCGCAGTCCATTGCCAATGATATCTACGTCATCGGCATACGGGAGTAGCATGTGACTATTGTTAAAGATTGTACCTGTCGTGTTTACTGCATCCTTCCGCATGATCATATTCGTTATGATGTTAAAGAGATCGTAGTTATTTTCACTGACGACTTCGTTTCAATCAGTGTCATCCCGCAAAGTCGAATTAGCTTCGCGGGGATACCAGACTCAGCCATAGCATCTAATTACTTCTCTCGTATCGGACTGTCGAATGCATCTTTGTAATCGATGAACAGATTAGATCAGCATTTCTTGGGTCTTCTACTGGATTTGTCGTAGTTTTGCGCAGTTTTGCTATGTATGCAGCATCATTTTCCTCAGACATTGCACGAGATTCCTCATCGTACCAGGACCAGGACTTCGCAATATGCTGGCACTGTGTTTCGGAAATATCAGAATTAGGTGGGTTTGTTTGAAGTAATTAAGTGAGTTGGTTGGTATAGGCATTGGCTATCTCTGTGGTATGCCGTTTTGTGATGTCTAGCTTCCTTTGTGTTTGGTTACACAACATTTAGCACTACTTAATCGCGTGCGTTCCTTGGTTGAATCTACGTGGGTAATCGAGTCAACGTTAGTGGCTATTCGGTCGCTTACAGGGTTAAACCGCGTGACCAGATGTCGAAGTCTTTTGCTGCCTCTGAATCCACATCCAAATTCGTGTCTTTTTGCATGGCAGCTGTAAATAATGCTCAATTGGTTAGAGGCGCCATCTCTGTAGAGAATTCGGACATTCCAGTGGCATAGCCTCAAATCATTATCTTTATGATGTATAGCGACAACTTATGTTTTATTTGATATGGCAAAGAATGTAACTCCTAGAAAGAAGCCTTAAAAGAACGGTTAAGTTATATCCTTAAAAACGATTTTAAAATTGAACAAATTTATTGCAAATATCAAAAATATCACAATATTCACTACAACTATTTGTGCTGATATGAATTTAACATTAGATTGTTATAAGAAACCAGTACTTCCAATTTGAATATAGAGTGATGGTACAACAGGGCTTTTTTGGATCCTCTATTTAAAAAATATTTATTTTTTAATTTAATAATCCTATTTATAGTTTTACATTTTATATTTTATAAAAGACACAAAACTTTAGGGCCTTATTTAGCCTTTTAGATTTATCTGATAAAGTCTCTTTCTATATAAATTCCGATACTGTGCAAATATCACTTATTACTATAGAATTATCGACTACTCTAGAGACGTATGTCATCAAAGTCTTACTTCAAAATTAAAAAGACACAATTGAAATTTAATAAATTACTTTCTTTATATAATGACATTTATGTGCAATTCATTTACATTTGATGTAAATATTTAATTCGTAAACTTCATGCATAACTTTTATCGTCAGTTTGTCAGACATTTTACAGTCGATTTAAATTGACTTTAGTGAATTTTCCGGAATGTAAAAAATATTGTACATTCCCGTTGTATTAAAAATTCCCTACTTATGTTGTTGTGCAACTTGAATTGCCAAGAATAAACACATGCAATGTATATACTTAAATGTGTAAGTGAATGTAAGCAAATACATAACTATGTGTGTACTTATACATACGTGTGTTTGATCTGTAATAAAAAATAAGAGATGATATAAAATATTTTTGCTGTAGTCATTGCAAACATTCATCCTGCTTGTGTCGGAATCAAATCTTCAGTATGAACTCATAAAATGTTTACATTGAGATTTGGTTTATATGGACATAAGCATCATCCACACATGAACTTACAAACGCAATAAAACCTACACTAAGAGTGATAAGTGAACAGAATAGGACTTTGTATTAGACGAAAGTTGTACGTTAGTTATTAACGACACCAGCATAGGTATGTGGGCGAATTTCTATAAGGCATCGCACAGTGTCGTGTTTTCATATAAACGGCGGCCAAAAATAGAAGGACTCGTCCACCTCCCATATATCCTGAAATGATAAAAAGTTATATTTTCCAAAATTGTTGTTGGAATTGAACCAAATTTGACTCGATTTGTCTCTAGTATATAGCTGATAACTGTGGTGAGTTATATGAAATTATCTCAAAGGACACGCCCATCTCCCATATGTCCTGAAATAAAAAACTTATATATTCGAAAATTGTTCTTGCAATTGAAAAAAACGGCTCGATTTGTCCTTGATGTATTTTTGATTAGTATATTTAATTTCATTTAATTATCTTACAAAACACGTCTGCATCCCATATGTCCTTGATACCAAATAAGAAAATCATTCTCTATATATATTATAAATATTTTTTTTTTCATTTGATAATTACTATTATTATATTTAATAAGAGAGAAGAAACAGATATTTTTCAAATTCATTATTATTCATTAACAAAATGTTAGGGAAATGATTAAATAAATAAAACTAAATATTTTTGCTTATTCACTAAAGCTGTCATAATCCGTATCACTCGATTCGTATTGAGTTAACAAATTTTCTGCTATTATAGTTTCAGAACATTCCTCAGTGTGGGATTCACTTTGGATAAGAATTTGTTTTATATCATTATAATTCATAGCCTTCTTATTATTTGCTTTTCTATGAATGGTAATATTTGGTTCAGACTGCAAAATCATTCTTTCAATTAAATTCTTATTGGTTGACTCGCGACCACGATCCGAACTTTTCTTCAAACCTCTCTCTCATGTAGTGACACCTTTGCCAATTAGTTTTTATTTTTAATAATATAAATTGAATTTCTTTATTCATCTTCTCATTTAGTTTTAACTTTAACTCTTCTTCTAAATAATGAGTACTTCTCCCAGGGCAGCACTTGGAGTACGATGCCTAAGCCAAATATTAAAAAAAATCTCGAATTTTCACCTGTCTCGACACTGAAAATTTAAAGAATAAATGAAAGGGGGAAGAAGGGGAACGAGAAACTTACTTTTTTAAACTCTGCACACTTGCCCAAATATTATATTAAAATATTAAAAAAGTGTTTTTTGATGTTTTTTTTACACTCCACTGAACTTGAATGTTTTTAACAATTTCGATTTTCGCTTTTTGTTTACATTCGGTATAACGGCAAACCACATATGACCCACCAAACGAGCCAAAAAAACCGAGTTTCCATATCATTATATTCTAACAAGTTTATCCAATCGTAAATTATACTGTTTTACCGACAGTTTTTATTTTAACTTACCGATTTAAATTTGCCTAATTTTTATCATTATACCATCACCCTTAGGGATGAGGGTATATATCATTTGATACGAAAAAAAGTGTAACGCATTAAAGGAGACGAGTTAGACCCCAAGTATCTTAAGACCAAATTCGTTTCAGAACTTTTTAAGAAGAATGAGCTATGTCCGTCTGTCTGGCTGGCTGGCTGGCTGGCTGGATGGCTGGTCAGCAGGATAACTCGAGTAAGCCTTAACGGATCGGTATGAAAATTTACCAGTATCAATATTTTTCAAAACGAACTTATGGGATTGGAAATGGGCTGAATAGCCCCACCCCTTCTGGTACCTCCCATACAAAATTACCTATTTTTGGAAAATTAATATTTCTTCCATAACTTCCAAACGGACAACCGGAGGATGTTTGAATTTGGTCAGTTTATTTATCTTGCAAAAGTAGACAAACCCTAAGAAAACCGAAACCTTTGCCGCACCCATTCTGGTACCTCCCATACAAATGACCGAATTGACCCTTATAGTTTTACATACATATCTTTTTTGCAAGTAAACTGAGATCACTTAAATTTTGCGTGTGATGTTTGCTTATAAATATTAGACTCAGGTATGAATATGGACTATATAGGTTCACGCCTTCTGGTACCTCCCATACAAAATGACCTATTTTTGGAAATTATATATTTCTCCAATAACTTCAAAACAGTCACTTGGGGGGTTATGAACATTGGTCGATAAATTAATGTTGTGATAGGAGGCGAAACCTCAGAGAGCCTAACTATTTGACACACCCCTTCTGGTACCTCCCATACAAATGACCGAATTGACCCTTATAGTTTTACATACATATCTTTTTTGTAAGTAAACTGAGATCACTCAAATTTTGCGTATGATGTTTGCTTAAGAAAATTAGACTCAGGTATGAATATGGACTATATCAGTTCACGCCTTCTGGTACCTCCCATACAAAATTACCTATTTTTGGAAAATTAATAATTCACCCATAACTTCCAAACGGAAATTTGAGGGGTAATGAAAATTAGTCGGTTAATTTATATTGTGATAGCTCAGAAAAGCTTACTATTTGACACACCCCTTCTGGTACCTCCCACACAATGGACCGAACTCACCCCTATAGTCTTAAATACATATCTTTTTTTGTAAGTGCACTGAATTCAGTCAAATTATTCGTAAGTTGTACGTATGAAAATTTGGTACCCCCTATCAAAATTATTTTTTTTTGAAAAATTAATATTTCTCACATAAATTCCAAGCCGGCACCTATACCCCCTACACAAATAAGTAAAGTTTTGGACGATTTTGCACCACAAGCAGGGGAAAAAAATATACATAAGTAATTTAATTTTATTTAAAAATCTATTCATTTCAATAACTCAAGACTTCAACAATATCTTATATTGGGTGATGGTATTTATCAGTCAGTTTACCTGACTGAAATTTCTGTACTGGTTTTTATATATCGATATTTTCTTTACTACAACTATTAACTTTGAATACTCATAACTTTTTGGAAATATAACATTTTTTCAAAACTCTTTTTGATTTAGCATAAATGAAGTGTTGTTTGTACAACTACATCAACCTTTTTTAAAAACTAGTGCAGTGATATTTTTCATTTTTGGCCGCCCTCACGACACTGTGCATCGTAGGTTTCGAACATTAGTACATGTAGTAGTTTTTAATTATATCGACACACATATTTCAAACTGAATGATAACAGAAGAATTTTCACTGCCGAATTTTATTTTGTTTAAGTTATTTAATTTAAGATTCTGTAAGTAATGAGGGCAGCTGTGTTTTTCTCTCTAGCGAACTATGCATGTATATTTTTATACCTTAACCCTTAGGGATGAGAGTATATATCATTTGATACGAAAAAAAAGTGTAACGCATTGAAGGAGACGAGTTAGACCCCAAGTATCTTAAGACCAAATTCGTTTCAGGACTTTTTAAGACGATTGAGCTATGTCCGTCTGTCTGGCTGGCTGGCTGGCTGGTCAGCAGGATAACTCGAGTGAACCTCAACGGATCGGTATGAAAATTTACCAGTATTAATATTTTTCGAAACGAACTTATGGGATTGTAAATGGGCAGTATAGATCCACCCCTTCTGGTACCTCCCATACAAAATTACCTATTTTTGGATAATTAATATTTCTTCCATAGCTGCCAAACAGACCATTGGAGGATACCTAAATTTGGTCAGATTCTTTATCTTGCAATAGTAGGCAAACCCTAAGAAAGCCGAAACCTTTGCCACACCCCTTCTGGTACCTCCCATACAAATTACCAAATTGACCCTTATAGTTTTACATACATATCTTTTTTGTAAGTAAACTGAGATCACTCAAATTTTGAGTATGATGTTCGCTTATGAAAATTAGACTCAGGTATGTATATGAACTATATCGGTTCAAGCCTTCTGGTACCTCCCATACATACGTTTGGTCTGGGTGATGGTACCAGTTTTATCCCTTTTCCGCACAACTAAAATATTCACTTACATTTTTGGCTATACCTTTAGTACGTTTTATCCCATTTTGACCTTTTTTACTCCAAAAATTTACAAATATCGAAAACCCTCCTGGCTTTATTCTAATTCTATAGGAAGCAAGCCCATATAAGTTGTCATGATTATATTATTAGACGTTTGATCTGGGCGACAGTAACATATTTATCCCCTTTTCGATTTTTTACCCAAAAATATCGTATTCCAAAAAAACATTCAATTCAATTTGATAGTGGGTATGCCCATATCAATTTTTGCGATTATAACAACAGTCGATTGGTCTGGGTGATGGTACATGTTTTATTGGTAATTTTTACACCTAAAAGTACGAATTTCCAAAAATCCATTCTAAGCTGACGTTTACATAAAAAGGGGGAAAACCACCCAAAATTTTATCATTCTATCTACAGCCATATCACTCAATCATTTAGTCAAGCGATTAAATCGCTCTATTAAAGGGGAGTGGCAACGCCCATTTCCCAGCGACACGTAACCCCCTATGTACTTCCCCATATGTAGGAAATATCATCTTCATACCTTTAATGGCTTGTGAAATATGACCGATTGAAATTTTGGTTTGTGCGGCCGGCCACGCCCCTTTGTCTAATAATGTTTTCATGTAGCCTATGTTAAACGCCCTCCGAACAGTACTACACAGTGAAAATTTCATTGCAATCGGTCCATTTATTTCGACCAAATAAAGATTTTTCAAAAGGGGAGTGGCACCGCTCTTTTTCGAGCGAGACGTAATCCTCTTTGTATCAGTAATATATGTAGCAAATCTCATCTTTATACCTCTAATGGCCCTTGAGATATGACCGATTTAAATTTTGGTTTGTGTGGGCGTTGCCACGCCCCTTTGTCTAATTATGTTTTCATGTAGCCTATGATAGAGGCCTTCTGGACAGTATCACACATAGAAAATTTAATTGCAATCGGTCCATTTATTTGGCCAATAAAACTATTTTTAAAAAAGGGGTGTGGCACCGCCGACTTTCCACAAATAAAGTATTTTTTTTATACGCCCGATATACGTACCATATGTCGACTTCGTACCTATAATGGTTTAGAAGATACAGCCATTTTAAAATTTCAGTTGTATGGGGCGGTGCCACGCCCTTTTTACCCCCTTGCAATCCGAATTTCCAAAAATTCCTTCTTAGTGCGCGCCTGCGTCATAAAAGAAACCTACATTCAAAATTTCACGGTTCTAGCTTTAGCTGTTTGGGCTGGGGAGTGATCAGTCAGTCACCTAAGCCTTTTATATATATAGATTATTACTCGATTTCTGAAGTAGGCGGAGTGGTATTGATATTATTACTCCATCTCCCAAGTGTGCGGTGTGGTACCAAGGGGCGTGTCTAGACTTCCAGATTCCAAAAACTTAATCGTGTTATAGCTTTACTAAGTACACAATTTGGGTACGATCCCGTTGGGTGTATTGATATTATTACTCGATTTCTAAAGTGGGTGGTATGATGTATTTGTATGGGAGGTACCAGAAGCAGCGCGGCCTTGTAGCACATTTCCAATACCGTAAGTAGTTTTGGGGAAATATTAACTACTATAAAATTTCAAAACATTTAGTTGTGTCTTTCGAAAGTTATCGTGCTCACCAGCAAGGCAGCCAGACAGACGGACATTGCTCAAACGACTTAAAAGGTCATGAATCGAATTTGGTTCGAAGAAACCTAGGGTCTAAAGTGACTCCTTTTATGTGTTACACTTTGACAAACATTTAGAAAACGTCACAAAGGCCATAGGCGAACTAGCATTCACGCAGGATCAACTAGATGTCTTGGCAGACTTTTATAGTGAAATACGCACATCATCCGGACAAAATCACAACTTAAACTGCGGTTGCGACAAACACATAGATAATTCCGGACATATTGTCGACATGCCCCTCACAGGACGAAGTTGTTAATTCCATCAACAACCTACAATCTAATAAATCATTAGGTGCAGGTGACATCGCTGCTAAACTTCTTAAAGCTGATGCACTCACTAGTTCTAAAATATTACTCCATCTCATTTGAAATGTTTGGGAAAATTAATAACGCTTACCTAATGAGCTGACGAAAGGCGTGGAACATACCCAGGAAAGGGTACTTGACGAATACAAATAATTGACGCGCGATCACCTTACTCTGTATGGTCTACAAGGTCAAATCACATATAATTGGCAAACGAATATCTGACAAAATTACACCGGTTCTGAGACAAAAACAGGCTGAATTCAGACTCCACAAGTCGACTATAGACTACATAAAGATCCTGCGTGTCATTGTCGAGCAATCCGTTTGTTGCATTTGAAAATGCTTTTGATAAAATAACACAACATTATTTCCAGCTTATTAAGTTGTAAGCAAGTACCATGGAAACTTATCTCTCTCATCAAATCACACTACGCCAGTTGCTGCATTATACCTTGCGTGTCAGTATAAAAGTTTAAACAGGAGTACGACAAAGCTTCGTGCTTTCCCCATTCTATTCAACATTGTGCTAGATACGGTCATGAAAATGACACTTTAAATGGTAAAGGAATCACTTGGGGATTGCAAGGACGTCTAAGTGACCAAGATTATGCGGATGATATGTGTCTTATTGCACATAGCTTCTCAGATATGTAAGCGAATTTTACGAGGCAGCGGGTCTAAAAATAAATACTTAATTAACTTAATTTCCCTTAACACCCCATGAATGAGGTATGGGATAACTTCTCGCGTTGTTGTGAATTAACATGCTTTCTATTTTTAGATTCACAACTAACGGCATCTACTTGTTTATCGACGAATCCAAACGTCACTGGTTGAGAAGCTTTTACTAGATATGCCGATTGACTCGACACATATACTGAAAAGTTGCAGTCAACAACATCGAAGAGGTCGGCAATGATAGAAAAATTTTTATTATTTAGATGACTGGAGCCAGGAGTTCAATCTGCGATCTTCTGCATGGTATTCGCGTGTTTAAACCAACTTGCCACGGCCGGTCTGAAAAAAAAATATTGTCAAAACTGAATCTCTTTGCATAAACTCGACAATCCATGATTTGTTCAACAAAAGCGGCAGCGAATAGATGATGTATGAAAGTCATCATCACTCTCGGATCGTGATAAACATTACATCATTTACACAAATATAAAGTCAACCCTACTTTATGGTTGTGAAATATTAAACGTTGCCCACCGAGAGATGCAAAAGATACCAGTTTTTGAAAACAATGGCTCCGAAGAATTCTGCGAATATTCTGGCCAAGTGTCTAACGTAAGACTATGAGAACAATCAAAGCAGCAACCTAAAGCCGCAAAAATTAATTGGAAACTAGCTGACCCGGCAAACGTTGTTCTGCCATACAACTACGTAACCGGCATACTTCGTCTCGCTCTTAAGGTAACAAATTCATATAAGCTCCAAGGTAATAGTAAAACACTGTTAGTTCAATTTAGAATGTGATTTATTTGAATTTAATCGAAATAAGTGAAGAGCGGTAAAAAGCGATCTGATTGTTTTCCGGCGTAAAAACAAACAATGAAGACGGTTTGCCAACATGCGAACAGGCAACGTACAGCTGACTTTGTGAAAATCAGGGAAATTCGAGATTGATCCCACAAACTTCCAACGATTGGCCTTGCAATTTATTGATTGTCATAGCAAAACCCTATCGAATGGGGAATTGAATTCGCTTGGATTTGGACGGGAAGATCGGTTAGAATAATAGGAATTCGTGGAATAAGGACTTCCTATTCTTTGAATTTGCCCTTGATGAACGTCGCTTTAATCACATTGATCATTAGTTTCTTGACCGACAACCGCGAGCCGTTCACAATTTAAGATGGTTCAGATTCCGCAACATGCTTATGATCGTCCCACCTTCACCAGTAAATTATGCGGCGGAGTTCCTGGCACATCTTGGTTGGTCGTTGGTCGCCTCCTTCTCTACCATAGCTCCATCAAATCACCTCGCCACCAAAACTTGTTTATGTGTCATCGTGCATTCATCTCAAATGATGATTTTGCATTCTCGCAACAATTTCGCTGCACGTTGGCTTGTCAACCGTGAGAAGATTCATCAGCAGCTTCAAAGCGGAAAGTGCAGTTCGACCGCCTTTCAACAATGTGGCAGCAATACCAGGGGAAGCAACAGTTAACGGAATTTGCGATCTCGGCATTCAATGACGGCACATTTTTTCGGACTCTTTCAGTCAGATCATGTCGATCAATGCCTGATATCCTTTATAAATGAATGCATCGTGCATCGAACTATTTGGTGCTGGTATTCTCAATTGAGACAGTAGACTGCCGCACATGAGCAAGCACATGTCTTCGATCAGAAGGTCGAAATTCGATGTTGTCGTGCGAACTCAGTGCAAAATGTCGTCAGCCACCTCGTCCTTGTATTTGTCCTACAATGCGCTGGGGTTCGGCAGATAATGATCGCAAACAATGTACGAATATGATTCGCTGGAGCAGAAACAGTTGCCTCGGCGAGCGTTGGGTCCTAATACGTGTCGTTTTCGAGCAACTGCATACGCTTGCGAGCTTCTCGAAATGTGGCGACTGATTCAAACGAATAAAATTGAAACGTTCCGTTTCGACCTTGACGTACATGTCATTGCAGTACTATTGAAATAACCGGCTATATCTTAACAGATGATTTCCAACATCTTTCCGAATCATCAATCGATACGCATAACAATTTATTAAGCTAACCTTTTTATTAATTTCTTCTCCTGAAATACGAATTCAAACTTAAATGGAGAATGGTAAGGAAGTGATGTAACAAACAAACTTGTAAACAAACCTTTTGTTCTATTGACCATGTTTGAATTGAGGTGATAGCCATCCTCTCCACGACAGAACATCAACGGGTAATAAAGTGCATCATATGACCGATGAGGCTCGTACACGTCCCTCAGTTGTCTACCATCTCGACGCTTGAGAACAATATCGCGTGATTCCACATTCTTCCCAACAATCACCACTGCGACTTCATTTATAGTGGGAGCTTTGAATTTGTCTGCTCTGCTCCATTTTGTGGTCGTCGGTTTTGAAAAATCGGGCCAATACATTAATCTTATGCAGAAGATTTTGAAATTGTTCGATCATTTCGTGTTTAATCTTTTAACATAATAATTCCAAATAACGAATTTTCCACTTTAAGGTCGACAAAAATCATTAAATAAAGCGATAGAGTGCAAAATTTCGTCAAAAAATCTAAATTTTTCAGGTTTTTAAGGAATATTTCGAGTTTTCCACCAAGAATTTTTCTATTATCCGAAATATTACAGATTAACATATTCCAAAATTATCAACCATTCGATAAAATTCAAAATTTCGTCTAAAAAATATTAAATTTTTTTGCATTTTACTGTATTTTTTTGACAAAAATTTTAAATTTTTCCATTCGTAAAGCCCCTACGAAACAATTGCACACAAAATTTTAAACAAAAATTCAATTATCAAATCAAGCGATACAATGCAAAATTTTGTAGAAAAAATTTAAGTTTTTCGGGAATTTTCCGAGTTTTCCACCAACAATGTTTCTATTCTCCATTCGAAAAGTCATTTTGGAATAATTATCCAAATTTTTCACAGTTTCATCGTCCAAATTTATTAAATCATACTATCAAATGCAGAATTTCGTCGAAAAAGCAAATTCACACTTTTTGAATTTTTCCGGAATTTTCCAAATTTTTAATTTTTCTATTCAAAAAGCCAATCTGTAATTTTTCGATTTTTAAATTTTCCGACTTTTCCGAAAGATTTTCCCAAAATTTTCTTTCTTTTTCTCGAATTTTCCGAGTTTTCCTCCATGAATTTTTCTATTTTTCCATTCGAAAAGTCATAATTGTTCGAAATTGTTCATATTTACATCGCCCATAATTACTAAAACATACGATAAAATGCAAAATTTTTTCGAAAAAAAGGAGTTTCTTTTGGCATTTTCCATAATTTTCCAACTAAAATTTTTTATTTTTCCATACGAAAACCGACAGTATTTTAGTTTGTGATTTTCCTTAAATCAGGCGATGAAATGCAAAATTTTGCGGAAAAAAATAAATTTTTTCAGAATTTTCCGAGTTTTCCACTGAGAATTTAAATATTTTTCCATTCGGAAAGTCATTTCGGAATAATTATCCGAAATTTTTCGCAGTTACATCGAGCAAAACTATCAAATCATACGACAAAAAGCTAAATTTCGTCGACAGATAGAATTAAAACTTTTCGAATTTTTCCGGAATTTTCCGAATTTTCCAACAAATTTTTTTATTTTTCCATTTGAAAAATCATTCGTGACACTTGCACACAAAATTCCATACAAAAAAGCAATTTTCGGTTTTTCCAATTTTCCGGCTTTTCCGGAGGATTTTCCCAAAATTTTCTTTTACATAATCCTACTCCTGGCAATTACGAACAACTGAAAAAAAATTTCAGCAAAATCGGTCCAGCCGTTCTCAATTGATGAATTACTATACATTTTTGCCACCATTTTTATATATATAGATTGGGAATACTCTCAGAAAACCTCAAGATGATATCACAAGAAATGCTATTAAATGGAATCCAATAGGTAACAGAAGAAGAAGACCCCATACTTGAAAGAGACAAATAGAATCGGAAATAATAAAAATTTGCAAATCCTGAGGAGGAGTGAATACGTTACCACAATAAAGATCATATACACGAAATTTTTTGCTCTTTATAGGATTACCGGGAGGAAATATATAAGGAGTCCGCCATCTAACGTTTTTTTTTCAAGTAGTGCTTATTTCGTGAATGGTGACAGTTAGCTCATGTCTGATTTGACAGATAATTAGTTTTATCCTGAACGAATGTGGTTGTGTATACGCTTGAATAACGCTGGGAAATATTGCGACAGTACTTTGAAAATCATGGTAATGTTGCAGAATGTGTGCGAAATTTGCGTACGGATTTTGGAAGAAGAGAAGCACCGTCAGCTCCGTATTTTTGTTATCTTGTGAAAAAAGTGAAAGAAACTGGCATCCTCATCGATAAACCAAAGCGTGAAAAGCCAAAAACAGTGCGTATACCCGAGAATATTGCTGCTGTAGCAGAAAGTGTGCGTGAATCGCCATCAACATCAATTCACCGTCGTTCTCAACAATTGAACATTTCGGGGACATCATTGAGACGAATTTTGCATAAAGACCTTGGTATGACGCCATACAAAGTCCAATTAGTTCAGAAGTTGAAGCCAAATGACCATCCAATGCGTTTTCGCTTCGCTAAGTGGGCCTACGATCGACTTACAGAAGATGATGATTTTGCCAATAAAATCATCTTTTCAGATGAAGCTTATTTTGATCTTGGCGGGTATGTAAACAAGCAAAATTTTCGCATCTAGGGCGCAGAAAACCCGCACGCATACATTGAAAAGCCGATGCATCCAAAACGAGTCACTGTTTGGTGCGGATTTTGTTCCAGAGGCGTAATTGGGCAATTTTTCTTCGAAAATGAGCAAGGAGTGGCCGTTGCAGTCAATGGCGATCGTTATCGGGCCATGTTGAACGAATTTTTGTTCACGAAAATTGAAAGGACAATATTCGTGAAGCCATTGGTGAAAAAATTGGGACCGGCCGTGGCATAGTGGTTAGAACACGCGACTACCATGCGGGGGACCGCAGGTTCAAACCTGGCTCCAGTCATCTTAAAAAAAAATGTTATTTCATTGTCGGCTCCCCTCGAATGTTGTTGACAGCAACTTCGCAGTATTAAGTGTCGATTCAATCGGTGTGTCTAGTAAGAGCTTCTCAAACAGTGGCGTTCGCATTCGTCGATAAACAAGTAGGTGCCGTAGTTGTGAATCTAAAAATAGAAAGCGTGGTAATTCACAACAACGCAAGAAGCTATCCCATACCTCATTCATGGGGTGCAAAGGGACATAATTTTTTTTTATTTTTGTTTGAAATACAGCTGCACACAATCGATAATGTGCTTAAAAATTGGACCGATCGTGTAGGCTACTGCATGGCCAGCCGAGGCAGCCATTTGAATGAAATTATTTTCCATTATTAACCGGAAGGATTGTACTTTCAAATAAAAAAAGATATTTGAGAAAATATTTAGTAGTTTCATTTTATAGCATTTTCAAAAAAAAAAAGTTATTTGGCGGACCCTTTATAACAGTTATTCCATAGGAAGCGATCCAATAAATTTTGGGTCTTCTCTTCAAATATAATTTGCCAGCATGAATTTTAAAGAGCACAAAAAAAGAATTAGTAAGTTAAAAAATTTGGGACTATGGAAGTATGAAAATTTTGGTAAATTTAAAAAAAAATGCTTCACTAATTTTTTTTTCATTATTGTTAAGACCCACAGTAAGTTTCATCATGGAGTCTCTTCAACTTTTAGAGAAAAAATAAAATAGATGACTCACAAATTTGGAAAAATATAATTTTTTTTTATACCATCACCCTACGGGATGATTGTATATATCAGTTGATACGAGAACCAGTACAGAAATTTCAGTCAGGTAAACTGACTGATAAATACCATCACCCAATATAAGATATTGTTGAAGTCTTGAGTTATTGAAATTAATAGATTTTTAATTAAAATGAAATTACTTATGTGTAATTTTTCCCCTGCTTGTGGTGCAAAATCGTCCAAAACTTTACTTATTTGTGTAGGGGGTATAGGTGCCGGTTTGGAATTTATGTGAGAAATATTAATTTTTCAAAAAAATTTAATGTTGATAGGGGGTACCAAAAGGGGTGAACCGATACAGTTTATTCATTCCTGACTCAAATATTTATACGTACAACTTACGAATAATTTGACTGAATTCAGTGCACTTACAAAAAAAGATATATATGTATGTAAGACTATGGGGGTGAGTTCGGTCCTTTGTATGGGAGGAAGGGGTGTGTCCAATAGTTAGGTTTTCTGAGGTTTCGCCTCCTATCACAATATAAATTAACCGACTAATTTTCATTACCCCTCAAATGTTCGTTTGGAAGTTATGGAAGAATTATTAATTCTCCAAAAATAGGTAATTTTGTATGGGAGGTACCAGAAGGGGTGACCCGATATAGTCCATATTCACTCCTGATTCATATTTTCATAAGCGTACAAATTACTCATAATTTGACTGAATTCAGTGTACTTAGAAAAAGGATATGTTTGTAAGACTATGGGGGTGAGTTGGGTCATTTGTATGGGAGGTACCAGAAGGGGTGTGGCAAATAGTTAGGGTTTTTGGGTTTTGCCTCCTATAATAACATAAATTAATCGACCAATTTTCATTTTTTTTTTTATTTATTTAAGTCTATGGACTAACAAAAATCCTTACAGACTAAACATTTTTACATATATACAATTATAAAAAAATATTCTTAAAATAAATTATTTAAATGTAAAATTATATTCCGCTTTAATGCAGTTCTGTTTTCGGACAAATCAATGATATTATAATATTTATTGAACTGAACACATAAACGTCGGAACGGATCATTATTAGCATAATTAGAATTGAAGTGGTTTATAAGTAGAAGTTGGAAATTTCTGGTTAATCTAACAGGAACATTTATTTGAATTTTACTTAATAAAAAGTTTGAATCAGTATCACCACGTATTATGTTTAACAAAAACGAAATATTAAGCATAGTACGCCGACTTTTCAATGTTGGTAACTTTATTTGATTAAGTCTATACTCGTAGGATGGCAAGTTATGTGGGTTCCAACCACGTCCACGTAGGCAAAAAAGAAGAAATTGTTTCTGAACTGATTCAACGAAATTAATATGGAGTCCGTTTGGAAGTTATAGGAGAAATATTAATTTTCCAAAAATATTTAATTTTGTATGGGAGGTACCAGAAGGCGTAAACCGATATAGTCCATATTCACTCTTGAGTCCTATTTTCATAAGCGAACATCCTACTCAAAATTTGAGTAAATTAAGTTTACTTACAAAAAAGATATGTATGTATGTAAAACTATAATGGTCAATTCGGTCATTTGTATGGGAGGTACCATAAGGGGTATGGCAAAGGTTTCGGTTTTCTTAGAGTTTGTCTACTTTTGCAAGATAAATAAACTGACCAAATTAAAATATCCTACGATCGTCCGTTTGGAAGTTATAAAAGAAACATAAATTATCCAAAAACAGGTAATTTTGTATGGGAGGTACCAGAAGGAGTGGGGCTATTTTGCCGATTTACAATCCCATAAGTTCGTTTTGAAAAATATTAATACTGGTAAATTTTCATACCGATCCGTTAAGGTTTACTCGAGTTAACCTGCTGACCAGCCATCCAGCAAGCCAGACAGACGGACATAGCTCAATCGTCTTAAAAAGTCCTGAAACGAATTTGGTCTTAAGATACTTGGGGTCTAACTCGTCTCATTTAATGCGTTAGCCGGCTGGTTCGCTGGATAGCTGGTGGGCACAATAACGCGAGTTAACCTTAACTAATCCGTATAAAAATTTACCAGTATTAATATTTTCTAAAATGAGGTAATGGAATTGTAGATGATACTTAACATACAAAATTACCTATTTTTGAATAATTGCTATTTGCTCCATAACTTCCATACGGACAACTGGAGGCTATTAGAATCTGATCAGTTTAATAACCTTTTAATAGTAGACAAGCCTTCATAAAAACTAAACATATGACCTCCTATAATACAAATGACTCAATTCACCCTCACAGTTTTACATACGTATCTCTTTTCTAGGTACAATAAATTCCGCCATATTTTTCGATAGATGTACGCTTATGAAAATTTGACTCTGGAATAAATATGGTCTATATCGATTAACCCGTTCTGGTACCTTTCCCCCTGTAACTTTCGAACTGCAGGATATTTAAATGTTATCAGTTAAATTATCTTGTTACTAAAAATTTTAGAATTGTGCAGAAGGTAAACGATCACTGAAGTAGATTTTTGAATGAAAATCGGATACGTTGTACCCCATCTAGAATCTCTAATTAATTAGAGAATTTTTCTTTTATTATCAGACGGACCGTTTCGTTCCCCTATAATAATTACCATATGCCCAGGGATATTGAATTTAACATTTTACATTTGTGGGCTGTTACCTTTTCTACAGTTTTGCTATACGTTTTATCTGCCCATACGACTTAAAGTCGCACGGGTGATAGTATTTATCAGTCAGTTCACCTGCCTGAAATTTCTGTACTGGTTTTTGTTTTTTGATTTAGCCAATTAATTGTAAATATCTGCTGCCTTAATTTGTATAAAATCTCATTGCCATTTGGCGTTCCAATACCACTTTTAGGATAATCGGATAGATGATACCCCTGATTCGAACATTTCAAGTACATACCCATATAGAATTTTATTATTTTGTCAACATATATATTTGTCTTTCAGTGTATATATCTGCGTGGATAGATTATTAAAATCATTTACACATTCAGTGGTAAAGATATCTTAGCTTATGTTTTTGTTATCGCATGAAACGTGACACATAAGAAGTCACACGCATTTGTTGTCAACCGAAAGATGTTCTCACTTAATACCACAGTTCAACGTATTAATACTATATTCAATTTCATACATTATCATATAATTGCAAGCGAATTATTGCTGTGGCATAAATAAAATCTGAATACATACCAATAAACTTGGCCAACTATTGATATAGTTAGTACAAACGTACATTTACTTTAATGCGTGAGCGTATAAGATCCACCCATTCCATATCGTGGCATTCTCCTTTGTCATATGCATAACTATATGAAAATTAGTTTTCGAGAAACAAATATTTGTTGATATTCATAAAGTACTAGTGAGCCCGGCAATGCTTCGCTATTGCATATTAACTTGTAATATATTTCACATTTAGGTCTACAAAGTACTTTGAAAACGGTACTTAAGCTCGACAATAATATGTTGAGTTTATTTACTTATTCAACTAATTTCA
The DNA here is from genome assembly GCA_964034835.1 of Muscina levida. Classification (NCBI taxonomy): domain Eukaryota; kingdom Metazoa; phylum Arthropoda; class Insecta; order Diptera; family Muscidae; genus Muscina; species Muscina levida. The sequence continues at coordinate 77,721,399 of OZ035883.1, forward strand.
AGTAACTCCTTAACATGGAAGTTAACCAATTAAGTTTTATTGTTGTAAATGCAAATAAAAAGTTCATCAGCAAAGTCACATCTATAGTGCCGACATGTAGATTAAGTTTTTTCTGTTTGTAGGGCGAAAAACTACTTCTTCCACAAATCGGAAACAGATATTCCGCTAAAGATCAAAATTATTTATTTTGATCCGTAGTAGCGTGAACCATCTGTATACTAACTATATCTTTGGCCATAAAAAAACATTATTGTTATGCCTTCTTCTATTGACCGCAAATGAAAATTCCGTTTGAAGCTTCATGCCTTTAGCCATAAGAACTTCTTTTGTCATGTCTTCTTCTCACACGGATCAATAATATTCCCGAATACTATCTTTGTATTGAACTCGTATCACCATTATTTGGGATAATTCGGTCACCAATGTTTGGCTTAACAAAGTGATGGTCTCACGCGCTGTAATGTGCAATGACATGATAAATAAAAAAATCAATTGATCGCCCACTGGCTCTAGTTCTTCTTTCCTCAGCATTTGCAGAGACCGAGTTGCTAAGAAAGACGTCGGTTCGATAAATTCGAATCCCCTGTCACACTAACGTCTACAGCGTCGATGGCTTCTATTAGCTGCTCAGATAGATCATTATATGCACCCTCAACTTCACAAAGGGCTCCATAAGTTTGGCGAACAGAACGCGCATTTTGAAAATAAATTTGCAAAATTTGTAAACGTTGTTCTTGTTTAGTTTTTGCATGGTGATTTTGCAAAGTATACTAAAAGAAAGTCTTCACTTCATTAGTATGACAGCTAGATTTACACTTATACCTATCAGAAGTTCTATATGTCAAGAAAAATACCCCATGCATAGGTTATTTACAATTGTTTGCTAATGTTAGCTCTGATATACTATAAAAATTTAACCATTGTAGTATATCTACAATGAATATTGCTTAATTTTTCTATCTATATGATTTATTACCGATTCGCTCTCCTGTAAAAAAAGCTATAAAAAACGTATTTCCCTTTTAAAACCCATGAAGGAGGTATGAGATGGCTTCTTGCGTTATTTTGAATTAAGACGCTTTCTATTTTTAGATTCACAACAAACGGCTCCAACTTGTTTATAGACGAATGAAGCATTTTCATCTATGAAAATAGGCTTCCCCTCTAGTTGCCTTATTGATATCTTTATGGCATTAGATGTAGGAAAATCTAAAGAAGAACGTATTCCTTTAGTTGTTTCTTTTGACAATAAAGTGTGTCAAATTGTCTACAGGACGTGAACTAGCACAGGCTGTTTAGAACGCTCTTGTTGACTGGAATCTTGAAGACAAAGTGCAAATTTTCTGCTGTGACCCTACTGCTTCAAATACAGGTCGTATTAATGGCGCTTGTGTTCTTCTTGAATAGAAACTAGATAGAGAAATGATGATTTTTGCTTGCCGCCATCACGTTTACGAATTAGTTTTAAAAGGAGTATTTAAGGCAAAAATCGGCAAAGTAACTATAGATCATAATATTCCGTTGTTCAAAAAGTTCCGAGATAACTGGAAAAATAATTTCGATCCCGAGAGAATACAGAGTTGCACAAAAAAGCTATCATGTTTAAATGCTGCAGATATTGAGAAATTGATAGATCGAAGTGAATTGACAAAAGAAGTTATTAGAAGTGACTATCGAGAATTAATAGAGCTTTCGATAATATTTGTTGGTGTAAACACAGAGATGAAATTCAAGTCTGCTCTGTTGGACGTCTGTTTATTCATCGTTACACCCTATGTAAAGCCTTGGCTACAATGTACATTAGCGGTAAAACAGTCAACGGCAGCCCAATACAACCACAATATGAGTTTGTGTTGGTGAATTGATCCCTTCCCAGCGGCGGAAATCATGAGAAGGAAGGCCTTCGTTCATAAGTTTAAAGGCCTTCTTTTGGATCCGGTATGCCTTCCTTGGCCTTCTTTCTTCCTTTCTTTTTTTACATTGCGTGACATTGGAAAATAAGGCCTTCCGTAGCCGGTTTCCATAAGAAGGCCTTATGGATGCTTTCTATAAGAAGGCCTCATGGAAACTTTCTATAAAGGGACCCAATGGAAGCTTTCTATAAGAAGGCATTATGGAAGGCCTGCATACACATGAAAAAATAATGACTTGCAAATAAAACAAAAACTATACAGTGCACCCTCAATTTATTTGTTTTTTTTGAGAGCGCACCGGTTATTTTTAGATATCTCTCACATATATATATTTTTCTCTATACTTACATTTTTTTCCAACGACGCTGGAGTTTGAACCCACTACCTCGTGATTGTTAGTCAGCCATGCTACTGTCTAGCTTATGAAGATGCATTCGAATTGTGTGGTTGAAACTAATGATACACTGTTTAAAAAAAACCCCTTCCACGGAAATTAACAATTTTTTCCATTTGGAAGACATCCAATACCCCTTATATTTGGAAGCGAGAGGGTATGTGTATGAAATCCCTCTGCCTTCTTTTCAAAGGCCTCTGGCAGGCCTTCCTAAAAGTTGAAAAAAAATGTATTAACAATTCTTTCCATTTAGAAGGCATGCAATACCCCTGTTATTTGGAAGCGAGAGGGGATCTGTATGAAATCCCTCTGCCTTCTTTTTACATGTCTTTGGCAGGTCAGTCCATAAAATGCCTAAATCTGATGAAAAATCATGCGTTCTGTATTCCTTATTTGAAATGTTATTCCCAAATAATGACTACTGCATGCATTATATGAGGAAGGCCTCTCAAATTCCGCCGCTGGGTTTCCTCTCACTTTGTATTGAAGGAAATTGTTATAAAGTTTTTTCAAAACTATAAACAAAATGTTAATATAAAAATCCAGGAAATAATTAATAAATATTATCGCCATGCGCGTAGCGACGTACATTAACATATTAATGTTTTTTTTTTTTAAAAATTCATTGCTTTATTGTCGTGCTAACAACAAGCGTCGACACAACCACGTCGAACGAATGCTCAAGCAAGACTGAATGAATTTGTTTGTTTTCGTTGAATGTGTGTGAGAATACGTGTGTAACTCTCTCTGTCATGTTGCCCATGGGGTACCTTAAGCGCTTGACTGCGGTAAAAGACCCTCACCAGGATTTAAACTTTTTGAAGAACCTGAAGGCTTACGAAACAATCGACAAAAGCAGCATTACTGAATTTGTGTCGGCATATATGGTATTTGACGGATGAAGTGTCAATCTTGTCTCCATTCGATGATGATGTAAATCAGGAACTAAAATAAATATGGTTGATAGCTTAGCTATAGACAACCCACCACCTTATGGTAAGCGCTACATCCCATCGAAGAGGGAACTTCTTAGTCCACTCTACGGTTAGTTTGACAAATTTCTGCTTAATTTCCTATTACTTTATATGACAACAACTGTTCTCTTTCTATATTTTCAGAGAAAAACATCGACGACTTTGTTTCAAATAAGAGCAAGGCTTTGTTGAATCGACCCTAAATTGATAACGGATTTCTTAGCGAGTGTCCTAGTACGTGGTCAAATAATGTTTTATTCCAAGATGCTAAAAAAAGGTGGAGACACTGAAGGCGGTTAATGGTACGGCTGAAAGACCATTTAAGTTAACGACAGACTTTCATTTTTATTACGTAGTGTACAGGAAAACCGACAGATATATCTTGACTGTGAAAAGCCAACTGAAAAGAAAATTGAATAAAAAATATCCATTTACTGGCAAATACTTAATCAATGTATGTTATTTACTAAATGTATGTTAGGTCTTAAAGTCCTTTAATGGCTCCTATTCTAACATTTATGTCTAAAGTTTGACGTCAAGTTGGCAAGGTTTATCGTTATGCGATCACCACAGTATTTAATATTTCTGTTATTAGGAACAAATAGAAAAAGTAAGAAAGTTTCAGTCAGGCAACCCCACTTGCATATACGCTCACCATCAGTAAAACAAAAAAATTTCTATTACATTGATATTATTACTCCATCTCTAAAGTGGGCGGAAAGGTACTATTGTATGGGTGGTACCATAAGGGGCGCCGCTAGACTTATAATTTTTTCTCCAAAACTTTATCCTGTTATAACTTAATAAAATACAGAATTGGGGCACGATCGTGTCGAGTATATTCATATTATTACTCCACCTCCAAAGTGGGCGGCGTGGTACATTTGTATGGGAGGTACCAGAAGGGGCGTGTCTAGACATCCAGATCTTTTCTCCAAAACTTTATCCTGTTATAGCTTAACAAAATACAGAATTGGGCAACGATCGTGTCGAGTGTATTGGTATTATTACTCCATCTCTAAGTGGACGGAGTGGTACATTTGTATGGGAGGTACATGAAGGGGCGTGTCTAGACTTCCAGATTTTTTCTCCAAAACTTTGCCCTGCTTGAAATTTTCTAAGTACAGAATTTGGGCACGATCGCGTTAGGTCTATTAATAATATTAATCGATTTCTAAAGTGGGCGGTACCAGATGCGTATGGGAGGTACCATTTGGGTCGTGGCTAGACTTCCAGTTTTTTTCTGCAAAACTGTATCCTGCTATAGCTTTACTAAATAAAGAATTTGGGTTCAAACGCGTTGGATTTATTGATATTATTACTCGATTTCTTAAGTGGGCGGAATGACGTATTTGTGTGGGCGATACCATGTAGCCCATTTGCAATACTGTAAGCAGTTTTGGGGAAATATTAACTCGTGCAAAACTTCTCATACCTAAGGATGATGGTGTAAATGGAGATGGTATGCGTTTCACAACTCAAAAAAAAAATTTCGCCTTTGTAGCTTGGAACACCCTACCGAAAGCCCTAATTGAAATTTGTAACGCTCCTCAAGGAGGCAAATATTGATACTTAAGTATTTTTAATTAAAATTGGTTAATTTCAATAAATCAACACATAAACAATATCTTATATTAAGTGAGGGTATTTATCAGTCAGTTTACGTGACTGAAAATTCATTGAAAATTTGAATATATATTAGGCCGACTAACCAAAAAAGCATCTTCGGTCCACCCCCCAAAATGTACCTCGGCTTGTTTTACGACGAATACCTTAAAATTGCGTGACTAGAATTAAGATCCAGTGAGCTGGACCGTTTTTAATAATGGCCTTTTTTTAGTTTTCTAAAGATTTTTGATATTTAACTAAAGACTATATGCGCAATATTAGTATCATAGGAAAGAGTTTTGAAAGGCACATGCAACGGTATGAAAAACATGCCCACAAATGTCCTGATAAGTCCTTTTTTTCAGGAATATTTGGAAATATGCGGATTTTTAAGTTTTTAGTGGCGACATTTTTCTAAATTAAATGACAGATAACATATATTTATTCTAAGGCGATCTAAGTAAACATGTGTTTTAGCTTTTTTCGCATACATAATTTTTTAGTGTATACTGTACATTTTAAACATTGGTTTCTAATCTCCACGGCAAGACCTAAAAAAATTTTAAAAATACTTTTTTTAAAAGGTTTTTTTTTATGGTACATTTTGGAGGCTGGATCGAAGTTACTTTTTTTTAGCCTCATACAAAATGCACTTCATCGTAATAAAAATTTACATATTCTTCTTTTGTAAAAACTGTTTGTATAAAATAATATTTAGACAATACGAACTAATTAAGGTTTTTTAATTATTTAGTAATTGCAATATTCCATATACGTAACTTGTGTCACAATATTGCTTACATTTTAGTTTGTTGAAATGACTTTTGTTTTAAAATTAAAAATTAAAATTGCTTGCAAATATAACGACATGAAATGTAAACCAAAGACAATTTGCACAATTAGCTACACATGGTAGAACAATTAACTTCCAGCTAGGAACTATCCAGTTTTTTTGTGTACTTGTATTGTTGTATTTACAGAAATTTCCTTATTGACTCAATTATGTAAATTTAATGTGACCATTTACTGTGGAACTCAATAAAGGACAAAGTTTGCAGAAATTTGGTTGCAATGACAACAGTTGCTTAAAACCACTTGCATGCAATTAACATGACCAATTATGCAATTATACTAATTGTCATGCAAAACAAGTGCAACACGGTTGTGTTGCCGTTAGTAGCAATAGAAGGGGTTTTAGCTTCCACACACTTAATTTGCTCTATACTTCCTGCCATCGTCAAACTGAAGGAGTCATTTTTGAAACACTCGTATCGTTCTATTGTACATACTGCACAACATGAAGGAGGATACATTATATGTTTTAAGAATATATACGACAGAGTAATCATTTATAGGACGTATGTCATTTGTATGCTAAATTTTAGGTCGCCCATCAAAGTAATGGGCGACGTTGTCATTTGGAGAAAGGACTGTATGCCAAAGAAACTGTTATATCCACATACAGTGAATACCAGAAGTCATGGCAAAACTTTCGTGAATCCATAGAGGGCAACATTCAGAATGCACGCTTCAGGTACTTAGGTTAGGTTGTAAACACGTGTAATCTAGTAAAAACCAGATCCGCTGATCCATTGTGATTGTCCGTTAGAAAGGGTGGGGAGGAGAAAGAAGGAAAGAGGAGATGGATAGAGAAGGGACAAAAAGTCATGGAAACACAAATTTTTGTCTAGGCCCAGTAAAACATGGAAGGCACAGCAAGAAACATTAAATCTCCTTCTGGGACTGAGGAGAGGAGAATCTTCTATGTAACTCTACCCTAATGGTCCTAACCTCCTACGGGCTAGAAGGGGGCAGCTGCAAAGAAGATGTTCCATCGTCTCGGACTCCTTCTCGTCCTCACACACACGGCAGTAGTCTGGTATCGATATATCTCATTTGCCTGCCAGGTGCCTGATATTGCAATCGCCTGTTAAAATTCCACAGGCCAGAGTCAGGTCACTCCTGTAGAGGCCAATCATATACGCCGATAGGGATATGCTATATTGCTGTCTTTTACCACATCCTATCCTCCACTAAGCCAAAAATGTCACAAATGAGCGGGTAAACATCTTTTAGAGAGGCATGATCAGACATAGTACTCCCACCTCTGGCTAGTAAGTCTGCTGATTCGTTAGCAGGAATCTTACAATGTCCCGGAGCCCAACAGAGGCTGACATCCAGAGGCTTTAGTCCATCTAACTTTTCCTTACATTTCCTCACCGAATTTGATATACTCAAAGTAAAATTAAATGCCTTTTTTATTGCAGCCTGGCTATCCAGGAAATTGGTTATCCTCCACCAAACCAGACATCTGTAGATAATAATTAGCCGTGGTATACAGCCACATTGTGACTTTCGGGCTGAGACCCCAAGTTTTACCAATAGAGTTCCGACTCGCATAAAAGGCATTGACACCTCTCTTTAATATTTCCTCGATATTCCTTGAGCAATTTAGCTTCTGATCAAGGACAGCCCCTAGGTACTTGACCTCCGTTGAGAGCTTCAGTTCCACCAGATTTAGTCTCGGTGGAATAAAGTCCTTTATCTTATATCTACGTGTGAAGAGAACCAATTCACCCCCAAACCACAGGTATTAAACCATCGTATCAGCTTTACAAGAGCATTCTGGATAAGTTGGTTACATGGTTGGTAGAAATCATGATGGCCCCAACATCCGCATAAGCCACAATTTTTGTACGAATCTCTTTTAACGATTTAAGTACCCCGTTTAGCACAAGGATCAAAGGAAAAGGGGACAGGACTCCCCCTGTGGTGTTCGTCTAGTAGCTATCTTTTTCTCTCAGCTTTCACCAAGTTCTGAGTAGACGACACTGTTTCTCAGCATACAGTTCACCCAATTCACAAGCAGACTGGACACATTAATGTTCTCCATAGAGTTTCTTATTGCGTCACATTATGGAAAGCCCCCTCTATATCCAAGAAGGTAGCTAAAGTAAAGTCATCTGAATTTTGGTTGCGTTTTGTAAAGCCAACCACGTCATGGAGAGCGCTCTCAACTGATCTCCCTACGATGTACGCATGTTGAGAGGTGCTCAGGGTGTGAGGACTTAAAGATGACCTTATATTCATATTAATTAATCCCTCCAAAACTTTCGGAAGAAAGTATGAGAGGCTACGTGGCCTGTAGCGCTTTGGGGAGACATGGACGGCCTTACCTACCTTAGGTATAAAAACCACCTTAACCTCCTCCATTTCTCTGGAACACAACATAGCCTGATACAAGCTCTAAAGATGTCCACCATAATCGGAGTTATATCATGCACAGAGGTCTGCAGCATGATATGTATTATACCATATGCACCAGGCGATTTGAAGGACTCAGCATTATTTATAGTCCACTTCACCTTATCTTCATCCACCATATTATTTACAACATCCCAGTTCATATAGTTGATCGACATGGGATGGTTCATACAACCAACTGCATTGTCTGCATCTGAGCAGCCCGGGGAGTGTTTATACATAAGGAGCTCCAGTCTTTCAGTGCTGGACTCGGTTCATGACCCATCTGTCCTAGGAATGAAGAACAACCAATTCGGATCCTTTGACAGAACCCTTCTGAATCGAGTATGGATTCGCAGTACTTAATTTACGTAGCTCTTTTAATGTATCTTTTGTAACTTTGAAACTGGTTCTATAAGCGTTCAGTTTGTTGAAAAAGTCTTCTGGTAGCTTTGCGCAGGGCTTCTAACTGCTTATTCCATCACATATGATGTGATTTCTTGCCTAGATAAGTGATTGAGAGCTTTAGTCGGGACATCCACTTACATATTGACCTCAGCAATTGTACTACATGTTCACTCTAGAGTTCACTGCTCTAGCAATTTGGGCACTGAACTCCGCCCAATTTTTTCTTCGTGAATTACTGTATGACTTTTCATTCTCCTAAAATATCCACTGTAAAGTAGCATGAGAAGGGGAATTTCCCAGATACCCTCCAATTCCTTACAATGGAAGTGTATATATGTCAATGACAGTATCCCTGTAATCTGGAGAAATAATTATATTAAGTCCCTACCTTTCTACAATACAGGTTATTACTCTTTCAGGCATGTTCATCACAAAAAGGCTGTCGTCCTCCAAACCCCTGACACTATACCCAAAAATTCAGGGTTCTTGGATAAGAGCTACATTATACTTTGGCTCTTGAGGGTAGTAAGGAAGTTTGCCGCAGCAGCTACAAAGTGGCTTATTGGCCCATTACTATAAAGCTCCTTTGGCTTATTTCTTATAGTTGATGAAGGGAAATCCTACTATTATCCTGCCCTCTTGAGCAAGGAGTAGGGACAAAGTGTCTGTGTAAATTCACAGCCGAAAATTCATTTCTCCGATCTTTAAATATTGCACCGAGGAGATTTTCTCCTATGTACCGGTGTTGAAGGGGGGGTTCTGTTTCGCCAGCAATAGCAAACTTCTTCGTCGTTTTAATGTGGGGAGGAATCTACGCCGTAGCGATCTGCCAAAGTGGAAGCACAGGAACGACTTCCAGTCTGGCACCAGGCCAGAGTTCACCACAACTTTTGACCATGCTTTTGAGATGATTGATCGTCTTCTCATTTTCACAGTCAATAGTTTTGACTCCCTTCGACCAGTACAAATCCAGGAAGTTTACCTGATATGTGCTTATACTAATATCGGTCTTACTCAGAGTGAACTTCTCCTCAAGTTTAGCCCAGTTTACTGTGCTGAATTTCCAGGGTCAGCACTGTCTACCACAGCTACTTGGGAGAGAGGGACTTCCAAGTTTATTTGTGTCCTTCCAGGTACTTACTATCAGGAATCATAGTGTGCGGGATTTTTAATAAAATATGTTGCAATCAAATGTCAAAACAAGTTTAGAAATTTCATTTAAGTGAACTGACTGATAAATGCTCTTAAACAAACGTAAAATAGTTCAATTCAGTATCGCATATATGCATATGCTCATTTTGTATGGAAGTAGATACCGATTGCGTCTTTAACGGTACTAAATGAGAACTAACCTAATATTTGTGCAAATAATTAATTTTCTCCTATGAATACGAAATAGACACACAGTTAGTTCATAATTCATGTATTGGCCGACTAAAACAAAATACTATTTTCATTAGCAAAACAAATATGTTTAGCATTTTATTAACAAAAACCATTCACCAAATGCGATGACATGGCAGGAATCGGTCAGCTTACAACGTATACCGACTTTATGCTTTTTGAGATTAAGCATCATTGCAAGCTTAATTTTTGTGAAGAGCTCTTAGAAATCACCGAAAATTTCGGTAGAGAAAATGTCAACAAAAACGAAATGACAAATTTATTTGCCTAGCTTACTACCCCCGAACATATTGCTATGCACAATGTTGGCTGTAAATATTTACTTTTATGTACACCATTACCCACGTAGACATACAGTAAAAAGATGAAGATCCTACAAAATTAATTTATAAAACATTAAACTTGACCCACAATATGTTGCGAAATTGTTAAATCTAATGGCCGCAGTTTACACTTATCTGACGAGCGCTTTCCGCTTTTATGCATAATTAAATAAGTTTTTATTGTCAGTTAAAATTGTGTGCCTTTTGAATTTATTTTGTGTCTACTATGAATAATTTGCATATAAATAAGGGTTGACGTTTTAACTGCAAATGTCATGTTATCAAAATGTTGTTGTCATATACAAATTAACATGGATGAGTGATTTAATTTAATGTCCTTAACAGTACAATACAGGTAGGTAGAACGGCATGGCAACATATAGCGGTTAACATGTGGCGCATGTTGTTCCATAACCAGAAGATAGATATCTATAATATTTTATTTCTACAGATTTCGTTAATGTAAATTATATTATTTGGTATTATCTCCGAAAACATGAACTATCCCAAATGTATTTTTACACATGATTTTTCATATTCTTTGATTCAACTTGTGACCAAAACCAGTAAGAAAGTTTCAGTCGGGCAACCCGACTTACATATACCCTCACCCTCAGTAAAACAAAAAATTTTCTATTATATTGATATAATAACTCGATTTATAAAGTGGGCTGAATGGTACATTTGTATGGAAGATGCCAGATGGGGCGTGTCTACACTTCAAGATTTTTTCTCCAAAACTTTATCCTGTTATAGCTTTACTAAATACAAAATTTGGGCACGATTGCGTATGGTGTATTGATATTATTAATCCATCTCTAAAGTGGGCGGAAAGGTACATTTGTATGGGAGGTACCATTAGGGGCGGCGCTAGACTTCCAATTTTTTCTCCAAAACTTAACTTAACAAAATACAGAATTTAGACACGATCGTGTCGAGTGTATTGATATTATTACTAGATCTCTAAAGTGGGGCGTTTCTAGACTTCCAGATTTTTTCTCAAAAACTGTATGCTGCTATAGCTTTACTAAGTACAGAATTTGGTCACAATCGCGTTAGATCTATTAATAATATTAATCGATTTATAAAGTATCCTGCTACAGCTCTATTGCTCCATATCTAAAGTGGGCGGAAAGGTACATTTGTATGGGAGGTACCATTAGGGGCGTGGCTAGACTTCAAATTTTTTTACAAAACTTTATCCTGTTATAGCTTTACTAAGTACAGAATTTGGGTACGATCCCGTTGGGTGTATTGATATTATTACTCGATTTCTTAAGTGGGCGGAATGATGTATTTGTATGAGAGGTACCAGATGTGACGGGGCCATGTAGCCATCTACAATACCGTAAGTAGTTTAGGGAAAATATTAACCCGGCCGTGGCATAGTGGTTAGAACACGCGACTACCATGCGAGAGATCGCAGTTTCAAACCTGGCTCCAGTCTTCTTAAAAAAATTGTTATTTTATTGTCGGCTCCCCTCGAATGTTGTTGACAGCAACTTCGCAGTATTAAGTGTCTACTAAGAGCTCCCCTCGAATGTTGTTGGCAGCAACTTCGCAGTATTAAGTGTCTACTAAGAGCTTCTCAAACAGTGACGTTCGCATTCGTCGATAAACAAGTAGGTGCCGTTAATTGTGAATCTAAAAATAGAAAGCGTGTTAATTCACAACAACGAGAGAAGCAATCCCATACCTCATTCATGGGGTGCAAAGGGAAATTAAGTTTAAGTTTTCAATTAACTCGTGTAAAATTTCAAAACATTTGGTTGTCTTTAAGGGACCGGCCTTGGCATAGTGGTTAGAACACGCGACTACCATGCGGGAGATCGCAGGTTCAAACCTGGCTCCAGTCATCTTTAAAAAAAAAAAAAAAAATTGTTCTTTCATTGTCGGCTCCCCTCGAATGTTGTTGACAGCAACTTCGCAGTATTAAGTGTCGAGTCAATCGGCGTGTCTAGTAAGAGCTTCTCAAACAGTGACGTTCGCATTCGTCGATAAACAAGTAGGTGCCGTTAGTTGTGAATCCAAAAATAGAAAGCGTGTTAATTTACAACAACGCGAGAAGCTATCCCATACCTCATTCATGGGGTGCAAAGGGAAAGTAAGTATTAAGTTTGGTTGTCTTTCGATAGTTATCGTGTGCACCAGCCAGACAGACAGACGGACATGGCTCAAACGACTTAAAAAGTCATGAATCGAATTTGGTTCAAAGAAACCTAAGGTCTAAAATGACTCCTTCTATGTGTTACACTTTTGGATCGTCTCAAATGATATACATATACCCTCATCCGTGAGGGTGATGGTATAACCAGTACAGAAATTTTAGTCAGATAAACTGACCGATAAATCATCACCCAATATAAGATACTGTTGAAGTCATGAGTTATTGAAATTAAACGATTTTAAAATATATATACCTGCTTGTGGAGCGTAAATGTTTGAAGATAGGACTCTCGGTCAGTTATGTACATGGAAGGTACCAGGAGGGGTGTGTCAAAAACTTGGGATTTCTGAGGTTTTGCCTCCTTTTACAAGATAAATTAACTGACCAACAACAACAACATTCGAGGGGAGCCGACAATGAAAGAACAATTTTTTTTTAAGATGACTGGAGCCAGATTTTAACCTGCGATCTCCCGCATGGTAGTCGCGTGTTCTAACCACTATGCCACGGCCGGTTTACTCGAGTTATCCTGCTCACCAGCCAAACAGACGGACAAAGCTCAACCGTTTAAAGAACTCGTCTCTTTTAATGCGTTACACTTTTTATACCATCACCCTTTGGGATGAGGGTATATATCATTTGATACGAGAAAAAATGTAACACAATAAAGGAGACGAGTTACCCCTCAAGTATGTTAAGAAGAAATTCGTTTCAGGACTTTTTAAGACGATTGAGCTATGTCCGTCTGTCTGTCTGGCTGGTGAGCAGGATAACTCGAGTAAATCTTAACTGATCGGTATAATAATTTACCAGCATAGATATATTCCAAAACGAAGTATTGGGATTGTAAATGGGCGGAATAGCCTCACCCTTTCTAGTACCTCCCATACAAAATAACCTATTTTTGGATAATTAATATTTCTTTCATAACTTTCATAATTTATCGGTTTATTTACCTTGCAAAAGTAGACAAACCTTAAGATATCCGAAACCTTTGCCACACCGCTTCTGGTACCTCGCATACAAATGACCGAATTGGCCCTCATAGTTTTACGTACATAACTTTTTTGTAAATACGGCGGCAGATGTTCGCTTATGAAAATAAGACTCAGGCATGAATATGGACCATATCGGTTTACCCCTTCTGGTACCTCCCATACAAAATTATCTATTTTTGGAAAATTTACATTTATTACATAACTTCCAAACGGACACTTGGGTGGGGTCATGAAAATTGCTCGGGGAATTTATGTTATGATAGAAGGCAAAACTTCAGAAATCCTTATTATTTGACACACCCCTTCTGATACCTCCCATACAATTCACCCTTACAGTTTTACATACATGTCTTTTTTGTAAATACACTGAATTCATTAAAATTTTGCGTAAGATGTTCGCTTATGAAAATTAGACTCAGTAATGAATATGGACTATATCGGTTTACCCCTTCAGGTGCATCTCATACAAAATGACCTATTTTTGGAAAATAAATATTTCACCCATAACTTTTAAACCGTCACCTGCGGGATAGTCAAATTTGGTCAGTTATTTTATCTTGTAATTGACAGCAAAACCACAAGAAAGCTAACTAGTTGACACACCCCTTCTGGTCAGTCAGTTTACCTGACTGAAATTTCTGTACTGGTTCGCGTATCAAATGATATATACCATTACCCCTAAAGGTTATTGTAAAAATATTTGTGTTAATGCTGTTAATACAACTTGGCATACGTAACTTTTTTGTTTTTGACTAAGCTTCATATTTCCAAAGCAAAATTTTCTTGGATTTTAAAGGGCTTTTACCGTTGAAAAATATTTTTTTGATGCCATACGTCAGCGACATCTATTGGACATATGTAGTACTCGTCGACACCTATACAACGATATTTTGTATGTTACGATTAAGCCACAAACAAAAAAGAAGCGATAACACTATGCAACAAATGACGATTTTTTGAAAAATACAAAAACGGGATAGTATAGGTTCGATTCTACTATCGAAGGGTAATAAAACCCTATACTCAGTTTGGCGAGATTGGTGACCAATTTTTTTTATGGGTCCCTAAAGATTCTCAAAATCAGTGAGCCCCATGCAAAAAGGTGTGATCAGTTTTTGTCCAACAGCTAACTCACACTTCGTGATAGCGCTAAACTGTATTCGTCAATAATGTAGCTGGGAGTTTTGCGCACTAACTTTATTAACAAATTATGTCAAAAAGGTTGGTTATTCCTGCCCTTTTTCAAAAAAAATTTAAGAAGAATTTATTATTTTTTCACTTTTTTGAGCATTACTTTGAGGGAGTCCAAATTTTCCTCTAACACTGTTCGCCAAAATTGTAGCCCTGGTAAAGATAAACAACTTTCGTGAACATATCAATCCAATCTGAACGTGTCTAGGCAACCTAAATAGCTCATAAAGTCCAAGTTGATACCGGTTTTTCGAACCTTTACGCACTTAAAAGCCAGTAACGTGGTTGAATATCAACCAATTTGAAGTTTCTCAGCTGTTTTATAAAGAAGAGACTACGGCCTTTCCAATGGTATATATAGTTCTATTGATAACTTATCATAAATGTCTGTTTTTTGCCTCGAAATTTCAAACTTTTGTGACTTTTTCACTATTTTTTAAGTTTGAAGAAGTTTGTAGCCACTATTTTATAAGGACACCCTAATGTTTACTACTTTATTCAGAAAGTGCACGCTATCACGAGTTTAACGCATATTTGTTTGTAAAAATCGGTTAACAAATAGTTAAGTTATTCATGTTTTCCGAGGGACGCAACTTTCATATCCTATACTAAAATCAAAGAGTTGAAGAAGAAGCATTGTTTTGGTGTTGCTGTTAATTACTTCAATTTTGATTTTAGCATAGTTGCGTCCCTCGGAAAACATGTATAACTTAACTATTTGTTAACCGATTTTTACAAAAAAATATGCGTTTAACTCGTGATAGCGTGCACTTTCTGAATAAAGTAGTAAACATTAGGGTGTCCTTATAAAATAGTGGCTACAAACTTCTTCAAACTTAAAAAATAGTGAAAAAGTCACAAAAGTTTTACATTTCGAGGCAAAAAACAGACATTTATGATAAGTTATCAATAGAACTATATATACCATTGGAAAGGCCGTAGTCTCTTCTTTATAAAACAGCTGAGAAACTTCAAATTGGTTGATATTCAACCACGTTACTGGCTTTTAAGTGCGTAAAGGTTCGAAAAACCGGTATCAACTTGGACTTTATGAGCTATTTAGGTTGCCTAGACACGTTCAGATTGGATTGATATGTTCACGAAAGTTGTTTATCTTTACCAGGGCTACAATTTTGGCGAACAGTGTTAGAGGAAAATTTGGACTCCCTCAAAGTAATGCTCAAAAAAGTGAAAAAATAATAAATTCTTCTTAAATTTTTTTTGAAAAAGGGCAGGAATAACCAACCTTTTTGACATAATTTGTTAATAAAGTTAGTGCGCAAAACTCCCAGCTACATTATTGACGAATACAGTTTAGCGCTATCACGAAGTGTGAGTTAGCTGTTGGACAAAAACTGATCACACCTTTTTGCATGGGGCTCACTGATTTTGAGAATCTTTAGGGACCCATAAAAAAAATTGGTCACCAATCTCGCCAAACTGAGTATAGGGTTTTATTACCCTTCGATAGTAGAATCGAACCTATACTATCCCGTTTTTGTATTTTTTTCACTGTTGCACTGTGTAATTAAACGATTGGCTGTATTTTGGTGGTATAGGGAGGACAAAAATTCTTTTTTAAGTTGTCTCGAGGTGATGTTTAATATGTATTTGCCCTCGACTTTGGAAAATCTTATATTTTTAGCCACACGACAGTTGTAATAATATGACGGTGAAAAATGATTTCAAACCCATTCTTCCTGATTATTCTCCCGTGCTATCCCAGAATATGTATGTAACAGTAACATTCAAAAGTAATCACTTGTTTTTAATTGGAACTCACCCTCATACTCTGTTGTCGTTCACTTTGTACTCTGTAATTATCAGTTGCACAAAGCAAAGTATAAGAAAGTTGAAAGTTCTTTTACTTTACACCCACAAAATCACGCTGATGTAACAATGTAGGTGTGTACATAAAATGTTGCTGCGTATGCTTAGGATAATAAGCGTTTGAAAATAAATTTTCTACCCTTTTCTTAAGTTGTTTTGTAAATAGAGTTATTAAAATTGGTTCAGTATTTTTATAAGGAAACGCGTTACATTACATAGGTATTTATAATATTTAATTCCTACGCTTTAATAAGAAAACACGTGTCCTTTATTGTTACTATAATTAATTTAGGGATTACGGATAGTAATTACATATGTGAAGGTTGTGTTTACAATTAAATCCTTTCATATTCTCACTTCGTAATATCATTCACTTACAATGCCGCAGTCATTTACTTACAATGATTAAGAGAAAGAGGAAAAAAATGAACTTAATGAAGGAGTACAAAAATGTATTTCGTAGAGAAATTAAAGTATGAACCGTGCAAGTCGATTTAAATCTTTTTAATGCTATTTTAAGAAGATTAAAAAATGTGACTGCTAATTTTTAATTTTGGTAATATAATTTGAAAGGCACACATGGGCCTCGATTATCCGTGATACGATTATTATCCGATTGGGACCGGCCGTGGCATAGTGGTTAGAACACGCGACAACCATGCGGGAGATCGAAGGTTCATACCTTGCTCCAGTCATCTTAAAAAAAAAATTGTTCTTTTATTGTCGGCTCCCCTCGAATGTTGTTGACAGCAACTTCGCAGTATAAGTGTCGAGTCAATCGGCGTGTCTAGTAAGAGCTTCTCAAACAGTGACGTTCGCATTTGTCGATAAACAAGTAGGTGCCGTTAGTTGTGAATCTAAAAATAGAAAGTGTGTTAATTCACAACAACGTGAGAAGCTATCCCATACCTCATTCATGGGGTGCAAAGGGAAATTAAGTTTTTTTTCTTTTAAATTATTATCCGGCATAGAAAAAGACAAGTTTTTTGCTTCGATTTTCATTTGTATACCCTCATCCTAAGGGTAGCAGGGTATATATCATTTGATACGACCCAAAAGTGTATCACATAGAAGTAGTCACTTTATAGCCTAAGAGTTAAGAAGAGTTGTAAGAGTTAATATTTCCCCAAAACTACTTACGGTATTGAAAATGGGCTACATGGTCACGCCCCTTCTGGTACCTCCCAAACAAATACACCATTCCGCCCACTTTTGAAATCGTCCAATAATATCAATACACCCACCGGGATCGTACCCAAATTCGGTATTTAGTAAAACTAAATCAGGATTAAAATTTTGGGGGAAAACCTGTAGATCTAGCAAAGCCCCTTCTAATACCTCCCATGCAAATGTACCACTCCGCCCACTGTAGAAAATTTTTTGTTTTACTGAGAGTGAGGGTATATGTAAGTCGGTTTTCCCGACTGACTTTCTTACTGGTTTTTGTATCGTTTAACAGTGATTAACTCTATTATCCGCGAATATAAGCACAATTTTTTCGATTAGTTTTTAATAATCAAACACAATATGAACAAAACAAAAATGGGTAATTCCCTGGTTAGCTTACGATGAGTAAGAATCATATACCTTAGGGTACTTATTTATTCGGGTTTTTTTGATTATTCGGTTAATCGTTAATCGTAAATTTCAACAATTAACCGACCAAAACCCAATTAAATAATTCTATAAATCGAATAAAATAAAGCGAGCCAAAAGAAAGCAGTGCTTAAAAATTGTACCAGGTGCATTTATTAAAACAAAACAAAACCAGTAAGAAAGTATCAGTCGGGCGACCCGACTTGCATAAACCATCACCCTCAGTACAAAAAAAATTCTATTATACTAATATTATTACTCGATTTCTAAAGTGGGCGGAGTGGTACATTTGTATGGTAGGTACCAGAAGGGGCGTGTTTAAACTTCCAGATTTCTTCTTTAAAACATTTTCCTGCTTGAACTTTACTAAAAACAGAATTTTGGCACGATCGCGGTAGTTCTAATAATAATATTAATCGATTTCTAAAGTGGGCGGTACCAGATGTGTGTGGGAGGTACCAAATGGGGCGTGGCTAGACTTCCAATTTTTTTCTCAAAAACTTTATCCTGTTAAAGCTTTAATAAACAAAGAATTTGGGTAATCTAACGTTGGATTTATTGATATTATTACTCCATCTCTATAGTGAGCGGAAAGGTACATTTGTATGGGATGTACCAGAAGGGGCGTGGCTAGACTTCCAATTTTTTTCCAAAACTTTATCCTGTTGTAGCTTTTCTAAATACAGAATTTGGGCTCGATCGCGTTACGTATATTAATAATATTAATCGATTTCTAAATTGGGCGGTACCAGATGGGTATGGGAGGTACCAGATGGGGCGTGGCTAGACTTATAATTTTTTTCTCAAAAGAATTTTCTAAATAAAGAATTTGGGTACGATCACGTTGGATTTATTGACATTATTACTCCATCTCTATAGTGGGCAGAAAGGTACATTTGTATGGAAGGTACCATAAGGGGCGTGTCTAGACTTCCAATATGTTTTCCAAAAATTTATTTTGTTATAACTTAACAAAATACATAATTTGGGCACGATCGTATATTGTATATACGATATATTGATATTATAACTCCATCTCTAAAGTGGGCGGAGTGGTACATTTGTATGGGAGGTACCAGAAGGGGAGTGGCTAGACTTTAATTTTTTTCCAAAAATTTATCCTGTCATAGCTTTACTAAATATAGAATTTGGGAACGATCGAGTTCGATGTATTGATATTTTTACTCGATTTCTAAAGTGGGCGGAATTGTACATTTGTATGGAAGGTACCACAAGGGGCGTGGTCATGTAGCCCATTTTCAATACCGTAAGTAGTTTTGGGTAAATATTTACTCGTACAAAATTTCAAAACATTTGGTTGCGTCTTTCGAAAGTTATCGTGCGAACCAGTCGGACAGCAGACAGACAGACGGACAGACAGACAGACAGACAGACGGACATGGCTCAAACGACTTAAAAAGTCATGAATCGAATTTGGAAACCTAGGGTCTAAAGTCACTCCTTCTATGTGTTACACTTTTGGGTCATATCAAATGATATATACCCTCATCCCTAAGGGTGATGGTATAAATATAATATAAGAACCAGTACAGAAATTTCAGTCAGGTAAACTGTCTACCAGGTAAACTGTCAGCACGGCATTTGCACGGCTTACAAATAATAAAGCTGCGAGTAGACCTAAGAAATGCAGATCGGCACCTACCATCTGTTCATCGATTACAAAGCTGCATTCGACAGTCCGATACGATAGAAATTGTTGGATGCTATGGCTGAGTTTGGTATCCCTGCGAAGCTAATTCGAATTTGCGGGATGACACTGACTGACACGAAGTTTTCAGTGAAAATTGGCCAAAATCTGTCAGAGCCATTTTCTACCAAGCATTTTCTAATAGAATTTGTATTACGAGAGTTGTGTAAAATGGATTATATTGACAGCTGGCAGGGCAGATAGCTATTTCGATGATTTTGAGTTTTAACACCTTGCGACTTTTTCCTTTGGGGCCACGTGAAGGATAACGACTACGCCAACAGCCCAGCATCGATTTTAGACCTTAATGATAAAATTCGTGAAGCTATCGAGGACATAGGGCAGCCACTTTGCGATTTGGTTATGGAAAATTTAATGAAAAGGATATGGTCCTTTAAGCGTGCTGGTGGTGGCCATTTGGCTGATGTTGTTTTTCATTATTAACGGCATACCTTCCTCTTTAGTATGAAAAAACCTGCGATCATTTACCTCTAAAAATGGCATTTTTATTTGAATACCAAAATAACACATCTTATTGGAAAACCCTTTATATGCATTTGTAACAATTAGTTTATTTAAGGAATGTGGCTTATTGGAAACCGCGCGCGTTCTTAATTTGTTGGGGCAGCCAAAACCACTGAGTGAGCAGTTGTGTTAAGCTTTAGTAACTTCAGTTATCGTTTACCTAAAATGCATCGGAGATAGCGTGCCATATAGGTTACTCAACATTTGTTACTACTAAATGGGTGTTAAGTTACATTACGAGGGAAATATGTTTTCTATCGAACGTTATGAGCAACTTATGGAACTAACTGCCTGAAAACTCAAAGTAGATAAATACCGCATCCACTAGAAAACTGTTCCTCATACTCTGTTTTCAACTTCCACCGCACACATTATATTCGTGTATATAACATTTAGCTTTGTTTTATTTTCCCAATATTTATTGGTTATATTTTATTATCAAATTGAAATATCCTTAGGGATATTTCGCAAAAATGCTATGAAATTTTAATATTTTCCATCCTTTTAAAGAAAATTCAATTTCATCGTTTGAACAAAAATCCAATGAAACTAACGCAACCCACGAGAATTTTAATTTGCAAACTTTGATATTAGTTTTGTTTGGAGCTATGCCAAAAACCAATACACAACTCATTTCAACAAGTTGTTTCAAATTTGTATAACCAAATGGATTTCTAACATTCACACAAATAATTTGTGGTTTTGTTATGTTTGTTGTAGCAATTGTATTTTACATTAAATGTCACATCGTTCACGAGATTACAAACGAGGCGCTAAAGTCATGGTCCAGCTGTCACCTCTGTAGTTGTTGAGCCAAGTTGGATACAAATATACGGAATTTACATTTCATTACATAAATACGAGTGTGTTGCAGATGTTGTAATTACGAATGTACGATGTGTACATTCGCAACAGAGGTTGATGGATAACTTTTTACATCTTTTTACGTAACAAGTCGTTACCTGCGGATTACACAACGAAAGAGAACTCTAAACATAGCTGTGTTTAAGTAATTAACACATATACAACGTAATTTAATAAATTAAAATTTGTTTGTAATACATTTCTTTTAACATTGAAACCACCACATGTCATGAAAAAGAAAATATGTGCATTCTATTCGTCTAGTATAAACGTTATAAAGGTATAACATGAACCTCGATGGCAACTCTGGTACAGTACCAAGGGCCTCCCATACACTGTCTAAGTGTCTTTTTACACAGTCTATCGCCGGTAGTACTACCGGTGGTAGTTGTAGAAGTTAACGTTTATGCGTTTACATTGGTATGGCGAAACCTATATACAGGACAAATAGAACATTACTAACATATCGCTAGTTTGTGAAACAAATGGATTTTTAAGACAACCGAACTACACTGGAGAGCAAAAAATTATACGCTCCACTGTATTACGATGCAGATATACTTAAGAGATCATAATCCAAAAACCTAATATTAGGAATGAAAGAGAATCAAAAACTACACTTTTACATCCAAAAACAACAAAACTGTATTTAGTTCAGTTCATCTTTTTTGCATTTCATTCCATTAGGGGGTGATCATGTAATTAAACGCAGTAATTTTTAATGACGAATTTAATTCGGATTCTTCGGCAATTCAGTTTATAGTCTGATGATACTTGATTCAATAGACCGACGTTCAAATGAACCGACCGAAATCTAGTTAAACCAACTGCAACAGCAGAAGTTGGATTCAAAAAACCCCAAATTGGGTTTAAACATCAAAAGTTGGATCTAGCACACCGAAGTACGATTAAACCGATTCCTGATTTCCTAAAAACGTGTATATCAAACACAGTCCCGAGTTGCAGATTATTTATTATTAGCCTTAAAAACAACTTGACAACATATGTATTTATATCTTAGTGTCTTCGTTTCGATCTTGTGCGCGCCGTCTCTAGTCAGTTCTACCAAACAGCGTTAGTGATTCCTCCTCTTGGTCCTTCCAACATAGTCGGGGTCATCCTTTTCGCGCCTTCCTTCGATGTCATGATAAAATACTATTCGCGCTGGAACCACTTCATCCGTCCTGACGACATGGCCCAGCCAGCGTAATCGTTGCACTTTGATTCGCTTGACCACATCAATGTTGTGGTATAACTCGTACAGCTCATGGTTCATCCGAATCCTGAATTCACCATTTACGCAAATGGGTCCATATATTTTGCGGAGTAATTGTCTCCCAATAACCGCCAGATTAGCTGCATCCGCCTATGTTAGCATCTAAGATTTGGAGGCATACAGCAAAACCGGTAGTGTGAGTACCTGGAACAGTTCGACTTTGGTGGTTCGAGTAAGGGTGGTGTTTATGAAGAAAACAAAGAAACACCTGTTGGCGAGCATTATTCTCCGTTTTATTTCTAGGCTGACACTGTTGTTTTTGCCCATAGCGGATCCGAGGTAGTTGAATTCGTCAACTACCCCCAATCGATAGTTCTCAATGTTCACACTGCGTCCGCCACGACAGGTCACTTTGTTCGATAATACCATTAACTTTTTCTTGTCCTTATTCACTGCTCCCTTTCAACAGATGACTCCCTGACTCCCTTTCAACAGATGAGAAGACAGATGTTACCTCTCACATCGTCCGACCGATAATGTCGATACACCGGCATATACGAGCATCATGTGGCTCTTATTAAATATGGTGCCAGACATTTCTACTCCTGCTTTTCTTAACACCTTCTCCATTGCTGCTTTAATCAGTATGCATGACAAACCATCACCTTGTCTAGGACCTCTCGTCATATCGAATTGCGCAGATAGATCCTTGCCAATCCGAACAGAGGATTTGGTTTTCGTAAGGGTACACCGGCAGAGACGAATTATCTTCACAGGGATACCGAACTCAGACATGGCTTCGTATAGTCGATGCATGATAAGATTATCGAAGGCAGCTTTGTAATCGACAAAGAGGTGGTAAGAGTCGATTTGTTTTTTATGGGTTTTACCCAAAATCTGCCGTAGTGTAAATATCTAATCCGTCGTGGATTTGCTTGGTCAAAAGCCGCACTGATAAGATCCAATTTTCCACAATTTTCTTTAGACTTTTACACAGTATGCTAGAGAGGACCTTATACGCAATTGACGAGAGGCTAATTTTACTCGCTACGGTCACCTTTTTTGTAGATAGGACACTGAGATTTCAATCTTCGGTCATGCTCTCCTAAAGCCAAATATTTTCTATGAGCTGTTGCGTGATTAAAACATGCTTATCTCCACCCACCTTAAACATCTCGGCTGGAAGTCTATCAGCACCAGCGGCTTTTTGTTCTTTAGGCGGTATATGACAGTTTTTATCTCAGCTTGGTTCTGAGGGGGACACTCGATGTTATCGTCTCGGATTGATACAGTGTCTTCAGCAATCGAGTTTTCAGATATCTATAGGTTGTAGAAGTGATCTTTAAATATTCTCAGTACGCTCCTGGAGTCAGTAACCAGATGAATATCCTTGTCTTTACAGGACTTAAAACCTGTTACATGTACCCTACCTTTTCATGAATAGCATTTGGCCCTGAATGCAGCTTATTTTTTCAGGGTGGCATTGCAGCATTCGTCATTGTACCAGGCATTATCGTTTAAGGACTTCACATACTCCAGGACAGAACTCGCAGTCCTTCCTATCGAGTGGGCAATATACATATTGCCATTGCGCGCTTTTATTTTCGGGAGTTGGTGCCGCACGAAGTAGTTGAGTGAGTTGTTTGGAATAGGTGTTGGCTATCTCCGTCGTCTGCACTTTAGCGATGTCCAGCTTTCTCTGTGTCTGATAACGCAGGGTTTTCGCCCTGCCTAGCCTAGTACGCACCTTCACTTACTAATGTTCGCACCCCTGATCACTCGTACGTCGAAGGCATTTCATCGATTACAGCGTGATCTATTTGATTTCTCGTAACTTGATCGGGAGATATTCACATTGCCTTGTAAATGTTTTTCTGGTCATACCGTTAGCTGCTAATTACCATGTTACTTGCTGCAGAGAAATCAATCAGTATGATTCTGTTTGGCGATGCAACAGTATGCAGACTGAATTTTCCGACTGTTGGGCTAAAGAAATTCTTCCGGCCTATTTCGGCATTAAAATCTCCCAGAACGATTTTAATATCATGGCCGTAGTCATAGCTTTTTTAAGTTGGGCGTAGAATTCGTCTTTGACCTCGTCACTTTTCTTTTTCGTTGGAACATGAACACTAGACCGTATCGCAAAAAAAAAGTTCTCCGTACACCAGCGAATATGAAACATTGTTCCAAGGACATTTCAAAAAAAAAATTTTTTATTTTTTTTGCCGAACGTAGGGGTCGCCTTTTTAGTTTTTTCGTTATATCTTCCATATTAACAGTCCGATCTTAAAGCTTGATACAGCGAATTTTTTGTCTCAGCGAGGCCAATATTTTTGCTCTTAGGTTCATTGACCTCAAGTGTACCGTTCTAGTACTTACCCCCCAAATCTAATTTCCTACCACCCTAATGTGACACCCTAATGATAGAAATTTATAGCTCGCAAAAAACCATAAAACTTTTGCGAAGAAAGTATCTCGATAAATACAGCACAACTATCTAAAAAATGCTTTTATAAATTCATTGTTGCCGATCGTAGGGGTCACCTTTTTAAATTTGTCATAGCTTCAGTATTAAATTCAGATATTAAAGTATGATATATCGATGTGTTTGTCTGTGGCAGACCATTTTTTTTAATTCAAAAGTCTTTGACCTGAAGTAACCTTTACATCATACCTCAAATTACACAACAAGGAATTAGCAACAAAAAGCAAAGTAAAATAATAGAAATTTTAGTCGATCATACCTCGACGTGATTTAAGTTGGTTATATTTTTGACGGCTCTCGGGCTTAGATAAAATGCGTTGCTTGTCGGTGACCGCCATGGCAGATTCATGTACTACATGAACAAAACCCTCGGCGAAGTATGAGTCACTTTTGAAGTTTATAAACTTAGCAACTTGTGGACCGAATATTTAACGAATGCATCCAGTTGCATCCATATAGCCATCTAAACGCACTATCGCATCCGTTATCATCGATAACAAAACTTTTTAAGGGTGGACAAATTTTGTTAGTAGTAAAGGTAATTTGAGATCAAAGACTTTTGAACTAAAAAAAATTGGTCTGCCACAGACAAACACATCGTTATATCATACTTTACTTTAATATCTGAATGTAAATACTGAAGCTATGACAAATTTAAATAGGTGACCCCTACGATCGGCAACAATGAATTTATAAAAGCATTTTTTAGATAGTTGTGCTGTATTTATCGAGATACGGTCTAATGAACACATATCAGCGTGATGTAGAAAAATGTTGCCTTCACTCTTGTGGTGGCGATTCATTTACTGTCAGGAGTAAACCTAGAGACCAGGTGTCGTAGTCTCTTGCTGACCACAAATCCACAACCAAACTCATGCCTATCCACGTGGCAGCTGTGGTACACGTCACACATTGTCATCTCGAGGATCCACATCTAGTCCACGTAGTCTAGTCCTGTTTAGCAGTAATGTCAGCTTTATACTCTTCGAGGGCATCCGCCATTTGAATAGAGGCACCTGGTCGGTATAGAGTTCCAACATTCCATGTGCATATTCTCAAATCAAAGTCCTTAAAACATTTGCGGCGGTCGTCACATGTTGGGGAGTTGTTTTTCTCTTATTTCCCATCTTATTCACTGCCACCTAACTGGTGGCGGGTGGCAAGCCCAGTCCACCACGTTCCGCATTTTATTCGTACTGCTACAAAATCCCACTGAAATAATAACACGCTTCAATCAACTACAACTGTAGTCAATGGTATCGACTACAAATTTTTATGAAAAAAAAAGCACAACCATTTGTATAACCGTAAATTGTATGAATAAATGTTTACAACACACTACTTCATGTTGAATCGATATTCTTCCCGTTTAAATCCATGATGTTAACAAGTTGTAAATTTATGTGAAATGATATAAATCCCTAGTACTTAGTTTTTCCTCTGTAAAAATATGTGTATTGTAATACTCAACACAGGGATATCTTTGCAAATAAAGTATTTCCAAAAGCTCAACGGTAAAAGAAAGTGAGCACTGTGTCGTTAATTCATATTTATTTACAAATGCAACAAAGTTTAGATTATGGATGACTTACTTCAAAGAATGATAATAATATTTTTCATGTTTTTTTGCACCAATGTATAAACTTAAACTAAACTTATTTTTCTTTTACACCCAACGAATGAGATATTGGTAATAAAAAGAGATATCTGATTGCGACGGTCCTGACATGGTTGTTATTGACAGTCACTTTTTGGGATGAGTCTTGCGGGTAGGAAAACTCGAGCAAACCTTAACTGATCCTTTTTAAATATTGTCAGTATTAATATTTTCCAAAATTAAGTAATGGGATTGATAATGGTCAGAATTGCCCCACCCCTTCTGATACATCCCATACAAAATTACCTATATTTGTATAATTAATATTTTTTATAATTTCCAAATGGGTAGGGCAATAGGAGAATATTTGCATTAGCGCTTCGGTCTTTTGCACTCTGTGGATAGTTCGTTACACCATGCTTAGTTAACAGCTCTTTCACCTGGTCCATCCATCGGAGTTTTGGTCGCCCCTCCTGTGCCGCCCATCGAGTTTATTGCCAAATACTTTTTGAGCCGGAGCGTTTCCGTCCTTTCGTACAACGTGTCCAAGCCAGCGCATTCGGTCTATTTGAACGCGCTTGACTACGTCGATGTCGTTGTACAGCTCATACAGCTCATGATTCTAAATATTTTGCGAAGTATTTTTCTTTCGAAAACTCCCAGAATAGATTGATCCGCTTGTGTCATTACCCAGGATGCTGCGCTGTAGAGCAAGACAGGTAGGATCAGAGTCTGGTAGAGCTGTATCTTTGTTCTTCGAGGGTGCGCTTTGTCGTTAAATCGCTTGCTTAGCGCATAATAGCAGCGGTTTGCGATCAATACTCGCCTTTTGATATCCAGACTGGCATTATTATTTTTGTTTATGGCGGAGCCAAAGTAGAAAAAATCATCTACCACTTCAACGTTATAGTTGTCAACGTTCACGCAGCGTTCCAGACGAGTGGACTCTTTGTTTGTAAAAACAAATAACTTGGTTTTGTCCTCGATTATCACCAAACCCACTTCAGCCGACTGCTTTTCAATGGTCGAAAAAGCCGCAGTAACATCTCACAATCCACGTTCAAAAATATCTATATCATCAGCATAGGCGAGTAACATGTGACTTTTGTGAAGATGGTACCATTTCTGTTTACTGCAGCCTTCCGCATTATCATCTCCATTACGATGTGAAGGAGATCGCAGGACAGACTATCGCCTTGTCTAAAGCCTCGCTTGGTAGACAGATTTTTGTCAATTTTTCCTGAAGACTTCGTATCGGACTGTCGAATGTAGCTTTGTAATCGATGAACAGATGGTAGGTGTCGATCTGCATTTCTTGGGCCTTCTCCAGGATTTGTCGTAGTGTAAATATCTGGTCGGTCGTGGAATTACCAGGGATAAAAACACACTGATAAGGTCCAATCAGGTTCGCCAGAATGGGCTTTAGTCTTTCACATAACACACTAGACAAGACCTTATATGCGATGGGTAAAAGGCTAATCCCGCGATAGTTGGTACACACACTTGGATCGCCTTTCTTTAGCACGGGACATAGGATACTCAGATTCCAATCATCGGGCATACACTCCCTAAGCCAAATCGTGTTTATGAGTTGGTGCATGCATGTTACCAGCTCATCGCCGCCGGCTTTAAAAAGCTCTGCCGGAAGTTCATCGGCTCCCGCAGCTTTATTATTTTTAAGCCGTACAATTGCCGTGCTGATCTCGTTTTGGCTCGGTGGTGGACAGTCTACTCCATCGTCGATGATTGGTGGGATTTCGTCACTTATGCTGCCTTCGGGAACGAGAAGAGATTGAAAGTGTTCCCTCCATATTTGCAGCACACTCTGAGTGTCCGTGACCAGATATACGTCTCTGTCCTTACAGTTGGGGATCCCTGTTCAAAAACCTTTACTTTCTTTGAAATACTTCCCTTTTTTCACAATATTTATATCTATCGTGGTGTGACTGAAAACTTTCAGTATTCCCTGAAATTTTATTATATTTACTAGTGGGCAATGCTTCGCTATTGCACATTAACTTGTAATATATTCCACATTTAGGTCTACAAAGTACTTTGAAAACGTTCATTGCGCTGAGAAGCATGAAGATTTCAGGTTTAGGCATATTTTTAGAAATTTTTCAGTTACGTCAGACGTACCATTCCGATGTTTGGAGACCAAGACGAAGAGAATAGTATATTTTTGACATTGTTTTGGATCCCGCCCAATATTCTGAAAAATGATTTTTAAAAACTTAATTTCCATATGCCAACTCTCAGAGGTCATAACTTTTTAACCAATACATAGATTTGCTTCTGTAATACCTCATTTACTTTGCTGGGAAATTATTTTTACGCAGAAGGTCTCGAAAAATATATATCTGAAGTTTTCGGTTTGTGCTCATTTAAAAACCAAAAAAAATTACTTCTTGTAAGCGCGGAATACCTTGTGTTATCGAATATTGCCATTTTCACCCCCAAAATGTAGAAAAATCCAAACAATGTGTAGCCTATGTTACTCGCGGGGTTATTCGGAAGATTCCCTGAAAATTTCATCAAAATCGGTCCAGCCGTTTTCGAGTCCATACGTTAAATATACACACATCCTCTTTTATATATATAGATTGGTTGAATAAGGAACAAATCTTACTGGCAACTGGACGTCTCTGTCTCTATCTACACCATACACATATAGTTTTGGCGTTTTGACAAATTACACTTTACAAATTAAGCTAGACACACACGCCAGCTTAGAAGGACTATTTACAGGTCCGGAAAAGCCGTCGGAAGGTAATATAAGACAGCCTGCCGTTTGGACCTTAGGCCCATGCTCACTTGCTGTATGGATGGTTGGATGGATGAATATATGAAAGGACGAATGTTGGGCACCTTAACTCGAGTATACCTTCACTGATCCTTATGAACATTTATGAGCGATATCAGTTTTCCAAATGAAGCTATGGGATTGTAAATATGCAAAATAGTAGAAAAGCCTTACCGTTCTGATACCTCCTAAACAAATGACAGAATTCAACCTCATAGTTTTACATACATAAATCTTTTGTAAGTACACTGAAATATTCACTGTATTAGCTGAACTTTTCAAGTACAACCCTGTCCCTATTTTTGGAAATTTGGTATTTCTACCACTGCTTACAAACGGAAAAATTAAGGATATTTGAATCTGAATTCAGATCCCCTTTATAGTCCCCTATATAGCAGCCATGCACAGAATCACGCAGATGTGTGCAGTAGCAGAATTTTGGTATACATTGTTAACCAAACAATTTTTACAATGTAAACGTTTATTGAACATTGAATTACGAATAAAAATCAGAAAAGTTGTGCTGCCCCAACTGGTACCTTCTATAGGTTAGGGTTAGGTAAGGTTTGAGGCTCTTGTGATCTGGTGAAATAAACCGTATCACACTAAACTTAGTGATCTATTGATCCATTGTGATTGTCCGATTAAGAGGGAGATAAAACTAGGAGATAATAGAGATAGAATGGTATAGGTATAGATAAAGAGAAAATCGTGGAGGATCATTACAAAATGTATCTACGTCAATAATCTTGACCCAGTTAACCATAGAAGGCACGGCATGAATCCAATTAAGTTACTTACTCCGACTGATGGGAAAGTCTCTAGGTCCTTCATATAACCATGCTCTAAATATTTTAGCCTGCTGCGAGATACAGCTATACAGCTACGAAGAAGATCGTTTCGGACTCCTCCTCGCCTTTTAGGTGCATTATATTGCAGAGGCGAATGAAAATTCCACGGTCCGGTCACTCCTACATAGTTCTGTTCGGGATCTGCTATATACGGACTTCAATGATCTAGCAGTTATACATTCGGATCTGGAGATTTAACGTTTACATACTGTTTTCCATACCCAGTCCTTCACTAAGCCTAAGAGGTAAAAAAAGGTCGCGTGAACATATATTAGAGTCATGATAAAAAAAAACTTAATTTCCCTTTGCACCCCATGAATGAGGTATGGGATAACTTCTCGCGTTGTTGTGAATTAACACGCTTTCTATTTTAAGATTCACAACTAACGGCACCTACTTGTTTATCGACGAATGCAAACGTCACTGTTTGAGAAGCTCTACTAGACACGACGATTGAATCGACGCTTAATACTGCGAAGTTGCTGTCAACAACATTCGAGGGGAGCCGACAATGAAAGAAAATTTTATTTATTTTTTTTCTTTTAAGATGACTGGAGTCAGGTTTGAACCTGCGATCTCCCGCATGGTAGTCGCGTGTTCTAACCACTATGCCACGGCCGGTCCCAAGAGAGTCATGATAAGGATCGCTTTAATTTGAGCTTGACTATCAATACAGTGAATTTTACGCCTGCTAGTATCACATTCCATAAAAGCCTCAGTGGCTTCCTGAATGGTCAGTACCCTAAAAGAAAGGCTTAGCTGTAGGTCCTGTATACACAATCTCTTGTGTCATGTTACATCTTCGATCCGTCAGTAAAGATAGAAATAGAGTCACCAAAAAGAGTCCCGCTGTCATTACATTCCGTTTTTCTCGGAATTTCAGAGGCCACTTTACGGAAATTCATACGATTCGTCAGTAAGACAGATAAAAAGAGTTGTCATTAGAATATTAAAGAATATTCGCATGGTCATATGTGGACTGATGTCACACATCAGCTTTCCTCTGTCTGATAGCCTATCGGGCCGCAGCAGCCTTAACATACAAGTCCAGTGGCGGAATACACAGGAACACTTCCAAAGCCACTTATGGTGTGCTCCTTCTAGGCACAGTAATCCCCAATGCAGCCATCCTTTCGACATTGCTGGGCGGAATACAGCAAATTAAAAGTCACATTGTCACCTTCGTGCTGAGTCCCCATCTTTTACATATAGAGTTCCGGCACGCAATAAGACCAATTTAGCTTCTTATCGAGAACAACAACAACTTGGCCTCCGTTGACAGCTTTAGTTCCACACCAATCAGTTTCGGTTGCCAGAAGGCCTTGACCTTGTACCAACGAGTGTAGAAGAACTAATTCCGTTTTCTGAGCAGTAGCTTTACAAGGGCAGATTACATAAGCTGGCACACAGTTAGTAGAAATTTCCAACCTATCATATTGACCACATCGTCCGCAAATGCCACAATTGTACTTTCTTCATTGAATGATTTAAGTATTCCGATTATCACAAGGAGCCATAGAAGATGTGATTGGACTTGCCCCTGTGATGTTCCTGTAGTCGCTATATTTTTACGTATGTATCTTCCAACAATTTCTGAGTTGAGGAGAATGAATACAAATAAAATCGCCGTTTAACACCAGTCACACTCAATCTATATAGGAAAATCAAATCAAGAAGTAACCTTTAAATTAATTACATGTCACATGTACAAGGATAGTTGAAATACGCAGAGAAGCAGCACAAAACTTAACTGCCAACATAATTAAATCCCGTCTACTGAAAACGTTCACGAACTGCTCGGTCACTGTTTTATTTTTCAGTGACGTTCCTTAAACATTATAAAAGGATACACTTCGGTAACAACAATATAATGATACATAATAAACAACTTTATTATTGTCCAGGTAAACTTCCATCCATTTGTATGAAGATGTAAATGCTACAATTTGCTTAATAACTTCTAGAAGTGATAAATTTGTGGCTATTTTAAATTTCTCACTTTCCTTATGTATCGTTTTCGCCGTAAAGTAAAAAAATAATTGAAAACGCCTGCTATTGCAACTGATTCAACAGTTCACCAGTAATTGTTGATTGACGCCTTCTGTCGACGTCAATTCGAATAAAATTAAATTAAAAATTCGTCTCATACTGTTTGTTTACCCCTTCTCAATTCAGTAAATGGGTTACTCTTGTTTGTTGCCTTTACGATAGTGTTTACACGTAAAAAACATCAACGGTGTCTTCACAGGTGGTTGACTGTCGTGACAGGAATCCATTGCACCGGGATGTATTGATGTACGATAGCACATCGTGGCCGTATGTTGTTCTTCGTTGCATTGACTTTCTCAATGCATAGTACATGCCAGTTTAAGAGTTAGGGTGGCCAGGAAAAAACATTTTGAATTTAAAGCTGATGTGGCTTTGTATAACACTACATGATCTAAAGCTGCATTAAAGCTAGGTTAAAGCACATTTATATTAGAAATCTTTGTTTTTTACTTTAGGCAAAAATTTTTATTTTAAAGTAATTTAAAAAAAAACACTCTTTTTCTTCAGTTAAACCGAACCAAAAAGCTTTTTAACTTAGTACGCTTCGAATATTTATAGCACGCCTTATTCTCAATGGTTCCCTTGTGGCTTAATTATATGACGTTGGTTAAAAATAGCCGAGTTTGTCTTTCTGGCTGATGTAGGATTATATTACATTACTTGGTCTAAAGCTACATTAAATCACTTCTTTTTCAAATTTGACAGTAGCAACAAAAATTTAACTATAAGTAGCCGCACTTAAAAAATAATTCCCAGCGCTTCGGTTTTTTGCGATATGTAGGTAATTAGACAACAGCTCTGTCACCAGATTCATTTAAAGAATTTGTGTTCGAGCACTCCTGTACAGCTCACCGATTTTAATGCTGAAAACTTTTCGATCTGGAGCATTTCCAGCGCATTCGGTCTACTAGAACGCGCTTGACTACGCCGATGTCAATTTAAAACTTATACAATTCATTGTTCATTCGGCGGCAGTGCTCACTGTTAACAATGATCCTAATATATATATGAAGTACTAGTGGGCCCGGCAATGCTTCGCTATTGCATATTAACTTGAATATATTTCACATTTCTTACTATCCTAAATGCTATAAAACGCTAATTTATATATTTGTAGGGGTACAAAGTACTTTGAAAACGGTACTTAAGCTCGGCAAAAATATGTTGTAACTAATTTTATGTAATTCCTTAACATGAAAGTTAACCAATTAAGTTTTATTGTTTTAAACGCTAAATGTCATAGGCTCTATGACGATAGTAAAAAGTTCATCAGCAAAGTGATATCTATAGTGCCGATATGTAGACTAACGGCCTTATTCATAAAAACTTATAAGAGATTTATAAGCCACTAGCTGACCCGGCAAACGTTGTTCTGCCATACAACTTTGGACCCGGCAAACTTCGTCTCGCTCCTCAGGTAACGCCTTTATACAATAGTAAAACACAGATAGTTCAAGTTTTAATCTGATTTACTTGAATTTAATCGAAATCTGTGAAGAGCTGACCGTGTGAAAAGCAGGGAAATTCGAGGTTGATTCCACAAATTTCCAATGATTGGCTTTACGATTTATTGATAGTAATCGCAAAAGCCAATCGAATGGGGAGTTGAATTGGAAGGGAAGATTGGTTGGAATAATAGATTCGAGAGATAAGGACTTCCTCTCCTTTGCATATGCCCTTGATGATCGTCACTTTAATTACAATTTTGGATGATTCAGTTTCCGTAAAATGATCAGGATCGATCCCACCTTTAGATGCACATTATGCACAACTGGCACATCTAGAGAGTTCGAAAATTCTGTCGAATAGTTGGTCGCCTCATTCTCGTTAAATGACCACGAAAATTTTTCATCGTTCGGTCATATGCCTCCAATGCTCGTTTATGCGCCATCGTGCATTAATTTGAAATAATGATTAAGCATTCTCGCAACAATTTCGCTACACGTTGTGTTACCAACCGTGAAAAGAAAGCGGAATGTGCAGTTCGATTGTGGAAGCAATACCAAAGGATGCAACAGCTAACTCAATTGCGATCTTGCCCGAATTGTTGCCAGAATCAAAGAAATTTCGAGTGTCTTGGCTGTCTAACCGGCATCATCGAGAAAGTAAATGCTTCCGTTCCATCGTCAACAACTTTCATCATTGAATCATACACGTTCGTTTGTTCGGCAGTTAAGAGCGCCACATTTCTTCGGACTCTTTCATTCAGCTCAACTCGATCAAAGTCTTGTTCTTGTTGCAATTCGTGATTGAATGCAACATGCATTGAACGATTTTGCGCTGGTATTCCCAATTTCGACAGTAGACTGCCACATATTAGCAAGCACATGTCTATGATCAGAAGATAATTTCAAGATCGAAATTGGAAGTTGTCGTGCGAACTCTGTGCAAATGTCGTCAGCCATCTCGTCCAACTTGTCCACCATCCCGAAGCTTGAGAACAATATCGCGTAATTCCACATTCTCCGCAACAATCACCACTGCGTCTGCTCTGATAATGATTTTGTGGACGTCATAATGCATTGTATTCAATGCGGTTTTGGACAATCGGACCAATGCATTATGCTTATGCAGAAGATTTTAAAATTGTTCTACCATTTTGCATTTAATATTTCAACATAACAAATTTCACAATATTCCTAAATTTTTCAAGCATCATAACGAATTTTTCATCTTTACGTCGTCTAAAATCATCAAATCAAGCGATACAATCAAAAATTGTCGATTTTTTTCCGGAATTTTCCGAGTTTTCCACCAAGAATTTTCTAATTTTCCATTCGAAAAGTCATTTCGGAATAATTATCCGAATTTTCACATTTACATCATTCAAAATTATCAAAACTTACAATAAAATGTAAAATTTCGTCGATCAAAAATTTAAATTTTTGGAATTTTTCCATAATTTTCCTACCAAAATTTTCTATTTTTCCAACCGAAAAGCCACAACGAAGCAATTACACACAAAATGTAATACAAAAACTCAATTTGCGGTGCAAAATGTTTCCGAAAAAATCCAAATTTTTCGAGTTTTTCCTGAATTTCCCGAGTTTTCCATTTTTCCCATTCGGAAAATCATTTCGGAATATTTATCCGACATTTTGCACTGTTACATCGTCCAAACATAACATATTATCACACAATAATATGCAAAATTTCGTAAAAAAAAAAAATTTAAATTTTTCGATTTTTTCCTGAATTTTCCGCGTTTTTTAACAAAATTTTTTCATTTTTCTGTTTAAAAAGCCATTCTGTAACAATTGCACACGAAATTCCGTACAAAAGGGCAATTTTTGATTTTTCCAATTTTCCGATTTTCCGACTTTTCCGGAAGATTTTCCCAAAATTTTCTTCCACATAAACCTTCTCCTGGCAATAACGAACAACTGAAAAAAAGTTTGAGCAAAATCGGCCCAACCGTTCTCAATTGATGAATTACTATACATTTTTGCCACCATTTTTATATATATATTTCTCCCACAGACTACCAGAATAAATTAATTCGCTTCTGTAGTTAGCCAGGATTCTGCGCTGTAGAAAAAGACGGGTAAGATTAGTGTCTGGTAGAGTGAGATTCTTGTTCGTCGAGAGAGGATTTTGTCATTAAATTACTTGCTTAGCTGCGGTTTGCGATTTGATTTCCATCGCCAGACCCACATCTGCCGACTGCTTCTCAATGCTTGAAAAGGCCGTAGTAACATTCTGGCCTATGAGGAAAGGAGATCGCATGACAGACTATAGCCTTGTATAAAGTTTTGCTTCGTAGAAAATAGCTCTGTCAGATTATTGTATAAAGTTTTGCTTCGTAGAAAATAGCTCTCTCGGATTATTGTCTATCGTCACTGAAGATGTTGTCGGTCAGTGTCATCCCGCAAAGTCAGCCATTGCATCTACTAAATTCTGTCGTATCGAACTGTCGAATGCAGATTTGTCATCGATAAACTGATTCTAGGTGTAAATCTTGTCTTAGTGTAAATATCTGGTAGGTCGAGGAATAACCAGATCAGGTTCTTTAAGATTGGCTTCAATCTTTCAAATAACACACTCGACAGGTCCTGGTATGCGATGGGTTAAAGGCTCATGTCAGCGATTATTGGTGCACACACTTAGATTGCCTTTCATAAGCACAGGACATAGAACACTCAAACTTCAATCATTGGACATGCAATCTGGCATATGAGCTGGTGCATGCACCGTCCCTGTTCATCGCATTGTTTTGTGGCAGCCAGTTACAGGATAACCCAGAGAATTACCTTCTCTTCTTATTTTTCGTAAATTGTTCTCTTTTTGTTTCTTGTTCCCTTTACTATGTTTTCTCACAGTATCTGTAATTTTTATTAGATATATAGTAGGCTTGGTTTGGAATAATATGTAGTATTTTTATTATTTGTAATATCTAGTAGGCTGGGACAGCAAAATGTTTGAGAAGTTCAGGTTGCTTTGTTTGTAATTTTGAATTTGGGCTTGTAGTTAGAAATTTTAAAGAGCGAGTCGGCTATGGTTTTCATAATTGGTATAAATTGAGCAGGAAAATCGAAATGCTTATCAGTGTGAAATAATTTTTTGTGAACGGCGCCTACAGAGAGGGAAAGTTTTAAGTGAACGTGTAAAGTCAACCTTATTTGAGGAATTTTTTTATTCCTTTTTGTGTGTTTAAAGTTAGTTCCCGGCGACGACTATTATCGGTGAGTAGAACCACGAAAAGTGTTGAATGGAATACTCAAGTCGTTTGTGTTGCTTTTAGCCGGGTGAATTGCAAGGATAATTTGCAAGGATAATCTGCAAGGATAATTGCAAGGATAAATTGCAAGGATAATCTGCAAGGATAATTTGCAAGGATGATTTACACGGATGATTTGCACGGATAATTTCCACGGATAATCTGAACGAAAAATTTACACGGATTTCTTGCACGGATAATTTCCTGAATATTGGCACATTCCATCCCAATTTCGAATTGGAAATCTTATATCTTGGGACCATTTTATTTGCAGAATCTCTCCTATTGGCGTTCGCAGTTTCTGCCTGATTGACAATTTCCTTAAACAACGCAGTTTCCTTATTTTTTGATGTGGATTTCTTCGACTGTTCAATGATAATTTCCCCCCCAGGATTTTCATTTGTTTAAAAGATTAAAGACAACAATAATTTTAAAATTGTGTCAACCTTTAAGTTTGGATAATATTTCGGTTGTCTTATACGTTTTTCGATTTTTTTTCGTGTTAATTTTAAATGATTTAAATTTTAATATTAGTGTAAATGCCAAAGCATTCAAAAAAACCAATGAAAAGAGACAAAAGACCCCGCAATTTCTAACTACCTATATCAACTATACACCTTCAAGCAAATGGACTGTGCACAATTCATCGGCTGTCAAATGTGGTGAGTAATAACAATTTCTTTTTTACTTATTGTGTGTTTGAAATTCATGGGTGCTCTTGTATATTGAGCTTTTGAAAGGTTTAAGAATCATTTCAGTGGTTTGTTAAGTTTTGTATCATTATAATTTAATAGAATCTTTTGCAACTTGGGTCTTTCTGGCCTGAATTTTGTTTGTTGTAAATATAAATAGTAATAATTTCCTTTAGTTTAAACATTTTTTTTAAATCTTCTCCTATAAAATATATGTTAGTTATAAATTTGATAATATTGAGTTCCTTTGGTTTGATGTGTTTGCAAATATGAATATATGTTCATTTAATATATGAAGCTCTTCTGTCGTTTTCGGAGGATAGCATGATGAACTAGAGGTTCTAGAATGGGGTAGGACGTTCGAGGGGATCTAGAATATTTGGGGAATAACCGTTATTCGGGCCGATGGGTTATTCACGGTTGGGTTGGGTAAAAGGCCATGTGGGTGCCACTGTCTTGGTACCAGAATCTCCAAAAGTTGCAGCGTTTTTCTTTCTTTGTTTTTCTCGATTTTGTAGCTATTCGATGTTTATAAATTATTTTTGTATCAGGCTTCGAATATTTTCCTGGAGACAAGGCCCACGACTGCTGAGCTAAAGCTGGGTTCCAGAACATCGACAGTTTCCATGGTGATATTCCACTTTGCCTCGAAGATAACTTGTTACAGTTTTAAGCTGTGCAATTGCCGTGCTGATCTCGTTTTGGCCCGTAGGTGGACAATCTACACCGCCGTTAATGATTGCCGTGATTTTTTCACTTATGCTGCCTTTTAGGAAATAGCTCATATGGAAGTATATGTGCAGCACACTATGTGTGTCCGTGACCAAATTTCCATCTCTGTCCTTACAGGTGGGTATCCCTTTTCCAAAATATTCCTTTTAACCTATTGGTAGAATTTTTGGGCTGCACATCTATTGCTGTAATATTCAATATCCAGGATTTGTTTTTTTTTTCATAGACGCTTCCTCCGTCTAAGGAGGCGTTTTATCTACCTCCTCTTCTCATTATATCGTTCCGTCACCACAAGTTTTACTATTGGCTGCAGTTTTGCT
Source organism: Muscina levida (assembly GCA_964034835.1). Lineage (NCBI taxonomy): Eukaryota > Metazoa > Arthropoda > Insecta > Diptera > Muscidae > Muscina > Muscina levida. The sequence goes on from OZ035883.1 coordinate 77,760,007, forward strand.
TATATGCAGCGTACATTTGCTCAGAAAATAAGCGACGTTCTTCTTCTTACTAGAGATTATCAAAACATGGTTTTTCAGTATGGTCAGACTTATGTTAGAAGCGTTTGTTTGCAGTAATTGAGAGAGTTGGATAGAGTGGGTATTGGCTATCTCGGTGTTTTCCAGCTTTGTCTAGCTAGCTTCCTTTGCGTTTGGTTACGAAAGTTTTTAGCACTACCTTCTCTCGTGAATACCTTGACTGCAATTAAGTAGATGGTGATCCGAGTACATATATGCAACATGCCTACCATCGTTTACCACGTCATAAATTTTGATTTTGGAATATCTTTTCTGGCTTGTGTAGCATCTTTGTGTGGAAATCTAATACCACTTAAAGCAGGCCCAAAGCCAATCATTGTGAACCCTGAGCTGTTTTTGTGTAGACTGAATTTTTTTTTCTGATGAAGCAAGGGCATCTTCTCTTCTTATTTTAACATTGCAATCGAAATATATACAATTATACAATTGAAATTTTTTGTTTCTTCTATGTGGCTAATTGATTACTTACAGAGTTAATCCGAGAGTCCAGATGGTTATGTTACCTACCAACTATAAATTCACAAAGATGTCACAAATCGACAGTCGTGTGCTTCGCTGTCCCGTCCATCACATTTTCTGTCCGCCAATTGAATAAAAGCACCACCTACTTGAATTGTCCAAATATTCGATCTGCATATCCATAAATTATGGGGTTGCGAGTGTCGTCAACATTTGGAATATATAATTCTTTCATTTTCATTGTGGTTTCATAATATTTCTGTATATCTAGGTTGAGGAACTTTTTATGTCACCGCGCCCAATCCTAGTTGTTTAAGCTGAACAAGTCGCTAAAAGAGAGGTTGTGTTCAACTTTATTTATTAATTTCGATGGTAGCACAAAGGGTACATGCCTATTACTTTGTATCATATTAGTATTGCTATCTTTCTGCAAACAGTAACACCATTAACTTTAAATTTCTATTAATGAGGTTTTGAGCCCAGTGATTCATATAAATTACTTACTAAGTTACGAAATTAGCCTAAATTAATTAACGACCACCAAAAGACAAAAGTTAATTAACTCATCATATGGATTATAATTTGAAAAGCACACAACTGACGTCTCCTACTTAATGTCAAGTAGAACAATACAACATCGTTTGTACATCGCCAGTGAGGAATGAAATTGTAAGAAAACATTCCCAAATGGAGAGAGCTCAAAAGGCATATTACCAAACAATTAATTGCAATGACTTTTTGTTTTCACAACCAAGCGTAACAGTTAAGCAAAGCCGCTGAGATTTGCGGTAACAATAGGAAAATACGCATTTAAAAAAGTTCCAAAGTAAATTAAAATAAATTATCACTTCAGTCAGTGCTGTCACCCACACAATAGAATACATTTAATACAATCAAATGTGTTATGTTTTGTTTTCATAAGAGCCGAAAAACAACACAAAAGAGACTAAATAACTTTTCTTAAGTGAGGTGAAAAGTTAGCACACAATAACAGAGTTTTGGTAAGAAGTCAAGTTTTTCAAGTGTTTTTTTTTTTCTGGAAATTCTCTTAGGTGGGGTTTGTGATATTTGTGGTAACATTCTATTGAAACTGACAAAAATTTATCTCGTGATAGGTATTTTATAATCAACAATAATATTTTGTGCGTTATATGATTAAATTAAATATTTGGCTGAGTTTCTTTACTCTTTACTGCTTAGAACATTGTGCTTTATGTCAGTCATTATAGTACTCTAGGACTTTGGACCAGAAAAGGTGCGGTTTTGAATAGTAGCGGGATGAGTTTTGTGTCGTTTGGAAAAAAATGCATGAGCCAATATTTGGGGGAGTTGGGTAGAATCAAATGGCAGCGCATCGTGTTCATAGTTGGTTGGGTAGGAGAAAAAATCTACATGAAGCCCTACAACTGCCTCATAGTTTCTCGTAGAGAGGTAAAATGTATGACCGACCACCAGTCATTTTCCCTTCTTAACATATTTTCTAAACATACCCTACCCTATTATCATCCCATACAAAAAAAAATGTTTATAAGTTTATGAAAAAATGTGTTTTTTTTTGTGTACGGGCTTCTGAGGAGACTTCCGAATGATAATATCATTTCTTGGTCAAGTGGAAGAGCTCTCGCCGCAGCAATCAATACACGAACTGCTGCTACGTCCCATGTCGACAGATGTAAGACATCAGACGTAGCAACACTCGATCCAGAGTAATGCACTTTATGCTGCCTTTTGTGTCCTTTCATATCAGTTTTTAAGTTAACATATAACATCAAGAAAAAGTTTTTAGAAATACTTCAATTCAAATAAAAACACTAATATTCATTAGAAGGTAATATATTTGACTCATCTAGGCGCACCCTACACCAGAGTGGGAGCAAATTGTATAACATTTTGATTTTTGTATGGGAGCCCCCTTTGGGGATGAAGATAGAAGGGAGGTATGTTTGGAAAAAATGTTAGGAGGGAATTCCCCTCTAGGAGGTACCATAGGAGCGGCAGGAGCTTATTTCATTAAAAAAAAAAACAAAAACTAAAAAAAATTACGGTAGATAAAGTTTAAAAACTGTTGTGGTTACAAAAATATTGGGTTTCGGTCATACACTTGACTTTTCTAGACGTACATTTGGGGCAGTTAGATCGGTGTTATTTATGGGAGCCCCCATGGGGGGTAAAGATGGGGGAAGCTTTATTTGAGAAAAATGGTAGGAAAGAAAAATCACTGTTACTCTGTTACTCCAGTTACGGGGCTTGATGTGGATTTTTACCCCATCCCTCCAACTTTGACCACGATGCGCTGCTTTTTAAACCCACCCCACCTCTCTCAAACTTTAGCTTAGTAATTTGTTTTCCCAACCACACAAAATTAGGGTGTGTTACATTTTCGTTTCCAATGTCAACGCGAGCTGTTCGTGAACGGCACAGGGAGAAGAGACGACAGGCAACTCGTCTTTTTAGAAGAAAAAAGGAGGAGCTGAAGAAGAGGCAGGATGAGTGCACTGAGTTGCTCCGAAGAAGAGGGGAAGCCCGATAATTCTACAAGAGAGTTAAAGCGAGAATGCGTGGAACAGGGTTGCCCTCCTGCAAGGACAGCCATGGTCTGCTAGTGACGGACCCGGATAACGTTCTGAAGATATGGAGAGATCACTTTAGAAATTTACTGGATACTGACACCACTTCAGAAGACCCCGCTCCAATCCATGACGATGGTATAACCTGTCCACCTCCGAGCCAGAGCGAGATACGTATGACCTTAAAAACAACAAAGCTGCTGGAGTCGATGGTCTCCCTGCTGAATTGTTTAAGGCTGGCGGGGAGGAGCTGATTAGGAGCAAGCATTAGCTCATGGAGAACATCTGGCAAGAGGAGAGCATGCCCGGGGATTGGAGTCTCAGTCTGTTATGTCCCATATATAAGAAAGGAGATCGTAGTGAATGTAAGAACTACCGTGGAATAAGCCTATTACCAATTGCGTACAAGGTCCTTTCAAGCATATTGTGTGAACGTCTAAAGCCAATTTTAGAAAAACTAATTGGACCATATCAGTGCGGCTTTAGACCTGGCAAATCTACGACGGATCAAATATTCACCTTACGACAAATCCTGGAAAAAACCCATGAAAAGCAGATCGACACCTACCACCTCTTTGTCGACTACAAAGCTGCCTTCGACTCTCCGATAAGGAATAGGCTTTATGAGGCCATGTCTGAGTTTGGTATTCCTGCAAAGCTGATTCGACTTTGCAAATGTACCTTAGACAACACCAAATCCTCGGTTAAGATTGGTAAGGATCAGTTTTGAACCATTCAACACGGAAAGAGGTCTCAGGCAGGGCGATAGCCGGTCCTGTACACTATTTAATATAGTTATGGAGAAGGTGATGAGAAAGGCTGGTATCAACATGTCTGGCACCACATTTCACAAGAGCCACATGCCACTAGCCTATGTCGATGATATAGAAATCATTGGCCGAAATCTGTGGGGTGTTACTGCAGTTTTCTCATCACTAGAAAAGGAGTCAGCAAAAATGGGTTTATCGGTCAACGAGGACAAAACAAAAATAATGATTTTGACGAACAAAGAGTCCTCTCGGTGGGGACGCACCGTGAACGTTGACAATTATTGTTTTGAGGTAGTCGACGAATTTACCTACCTCGGATCTTCCGTCAACAAGAAAAATAATGTCAGCCAAGAAATTAAACGGAGAATAGTGCTAGCCAATAGATGTTTCTACGGACTTCGGCAGCACTTTAGTAACACCACCTTCTCTCGGAATACTAAGAAACAGCTATACCAGGTGCTTATCTTACCTGTTCTGTTGTATGGTGCCGAATCATGGGTGCTTACTACAACGGACATACAAATCCTGGGAGTATTCGGGAGAAAAGTACTCCGAAAAATATATGGACCTATCTGTGTCGAAGGCGAGTTTCGCCATCGGATGAACCATGAGCTGTATGAGCTTTACCACGACATCGACGTAGCTAAAAGAGTCAGAATCCAACGACTTCGATGGCTGGGACATGTTGCCAGGATGGATGTAAATGCTCCAGCGAGAAAGGTGTTTGAAGGCGAACCTAAAGGACGGCGCAGAGCAGGGAGACCCAAACTCCGTAGGAAGGACCAAGTGGTAGGCGATGTGCCATTATCTGGTAGGACTAACTGGAGGACACACGCAGAAGACCGAAGCGTGTGGAATTCTTTATTACTTCAGGCCTCAAATTTATGAACTACGTTTCGTAAATTGTAATTGGCCACTTAAGTAAGTACATTTTCGTTTCAAGTAATCTCGTTCAAGTTGTTCAGGGGATGTGAGTAGGATTAAAGGATATGTGCTAGACCCCAAGTATCATAAGGCCAAATTCGTTTCAGAACTTTTTAACGATTGAGGCATATCTGTTTGTCTGGCTGGATGACTGGCGGGCAGGATAACTCGAGTAATCCTTAATTGATTATTTACCAGTGTTAATATTTGCATACCCTTCACCAATCTCTTGAACAGTGTGAAGCGTATATTAATTTTGTTCTTCCATTTATAACGCCCATAAGGGGGCGTGGTAGGTATGACAATTCATATGTGGGATTGGGGCATGGATAGGACATGCCTGTACACATGATGTAGGGTGGCCCAAATGAGACCTAGGTTAAACAAGTATAACTTTTGTAATAACGGTTTTTTTAAATGATTTATTTTTATATGTTAAATACATTTTATGGAAATTTAACGTGACTATGTGTGAAATATGACATCAGACAAATGACCATCAATTTGCTCGATACAGGCGTTGGCTCTTTTTAGCGCATTTTGCATTACAGGGCGTAATGTTTCTGTTTGCAGGCGCCGTATTTCGTCTCGAATATTCTGCTTGAGCTGTCCAAGTGTCTGTGGTTTGTTAACATACACTTTGTCTTTTAAATAACCCCATAAAAAAAATCGGTCGCAGTTAAATCTGGTAAACGAGGAGGCCAAGGCAAATCTGAATTTTTTGAAATTATGGGTTCTTCAAAAATTTCACGCAGCATGTCCATAGTTTGCCTAGCAGTATGCGCAGTGGCTCCATCTTGTTGAAACCCCAAATTAGGATGTTGCTCCACCATTGGTCGCAAAAAGTTGTCGATCATTGTTCTGTAAGAAGCCCCGGGGAACGTTTCTGGCGTTTCATCCTTATTCTCAAAGAAATATGGGCCGATGATTTTTATGGCCATAGTACCGCACCAAACAGTGCATCTGATTAGGTGTAACTGAAGCTGATGTATTGCCCTTGGATTTTCGGTGCCCCACAACCTACAGTTTTGTTTATTCACAAAACCACTTAAATGGAAATGCGCTTCATCCGTCGGCAAAAGATTATTTAAAAAATCATTTTGTGTGGCTAATTGTGTAAAGCGAATAGCGTATTGTAGTCGTTGTTGAGGGTCATGCGGTAGAATCTGTTGCACAATTTGAACTTTGTATGGATACATCTTAAGATCCAACTTTAAAATTCTCTGTAATGCTGTTCTGGGTATACCCAATTGGCCGGAACGGCGGCGATTTGAGACAAATGGATCATTTGCAACACTCTGCTGCACAGCTTCCATGTTGTCTTCAGTACGAATATTTCGATGAGCACCTCTTCCTGGACGGTCGGCAACTGAACCCAGTTCCTCAAAACGGCGAACTTAACTTGTTATCATGGAAGATGTGGGCGCTGATCTAACGTAAAAAAAAACGGCGATAATTTCGCTGGATCAGAACAATTGATCGATGAGAAGAATAATAAAAATCGATAATTTTAATGCGTTGTTGTGGACTGTACGTATTCATTTTAAATTTCCAGGAATTCAGTTATAATCTGCAAAAAGAAAAAAATAAATTATGTTAAAAAACAAAAAAATTATTTTTGTTTTACATCAGCTGGTCTTATTTGGGCTACCCTGACCCCGCGATTACAGCAGTAATTTAAGAGCAATCAAACATTTTTTACGCAAACTTTGCTGCCCTAAATGTAGGTTGAATTATAAGATGAACCCAATTGGTCAAAAACTACTCTCACCTCCCATACAAAGGTCGGTCAAAAACTACTTCCACCTCCCATACAAACTCCCTCTTTTTTAGAGTGTCCGCCTAACTGCCCCCGCGATTACAGCCGTAGGTTAGGAAATGTCGGGTTGAAATTTGACATGCAAGCTGTTATCCTAAAATAGGAGCTTACGTTGTAAGATGAGCAAGATCGGACGAATACTTCTCCCACCTTCCATACATACTTCCCCTTTTTTGGGGTGTACGTCTGTATGTCCCTGTAGTTTATGTGCTTTCGGGCTGAAATTTGGTATGTAAGCTTCTGTCAAGAAACAGAGGTTAAGTTCTAAGATAAGCAAGATCGGATTTAAACTGTTTTGTGGTACAAAGTTTAATAAAATATAGTTGTAGTTGAAATAACCAGTTTTATCAACATTTGTACAAATGGTGAATGGTATCTGAGCTTCGCTATAGCCGAAGATAATCACCTTACTGGTATTTTTATACCATCACCCGTAGGGATGAAGGTATATATCATTTGATACGACCCAAAAGTGTAACACATAGAAGGAGTCACTTTAGACCCTAGGTTTCTTTGAACCAAATTCGATTCATGACTTTTTAAGTCGTTTGAGCCATGTCCGTCTGTCTGTCTGTCTGTCTGTCTGTCTGTCTGTCTGTCTGTCTGTCTGTCGGGTGGCTGTCCGGCTGGTTCGCACGATAACTTTCGAAAGACGCAACCAAATGTTTTGAAATTTTGCACGAGTTATTATTTTCTCAAAACTACTTACGGTATTGCAAATGGGCTACATGGCCCCGCCCCTTCTGGTACCTCCCATACAAATACATCATTCCACCCACTTTCGAAATCGAGTAATAATATCAATACACCCTAAGGGATCGTCCCCAAATTCTGTATTTAGTAAAGCTATAACAGGATAAAGTTTTGGAAAAAATTTTGAAAGCCTAGCCACGCCCCTTCTGGTACCTCCCATACAAATCTACCTTTCCGCCCACTATGGAGATGGAGAAATAATATCAATAAATTAAACGTGATCGTACCCAAATTCTATTTTGAGTAAAGCTATAACAAGATAAAGTTTTAGAGAAAAAAATTGGAAGTCTATTCACGCCCCATCTGGTACCTCCCATACACATCTGGTACCACCCACTTTAGAAATCGATTAATATTATTAAAAGACCTAACGCGATCGTGCCCAAATTCTGTATTTGGTAAAGTTTAAGCAGGATAAAGTTTTGGAGAAAAAATCTGGAAGTCTAGACACGCCCCTTCTGGTACCTCCCATACAAATGTACCTTTCCGCTCACTTTTGGTATGTAGTAATAATATCAGTACACCCAACGCAATCGTGCGCAAATTCTGTATTTAGTAAAGCTATAACAGGATAAAGTTATGGAGAATAAATCTGGAGCCTAAACACACCCCTTCACGTACCTCCCATATAAATGTACCACTCCGCCCAATTTCGAAATCGAGTAATAATATCAATAAAATAGAAAATTATTTGTTTTACTGAGGGTAAGGGTAAATGTAAGTCGGGTTGCCCGACTGAAACTTTCTAACTGGTTTTAATTACAAATCGATTATTTTCAATAACTCAAGACTTAAACAATATATTATATTGGGTGATGGTATTTTCAGTTTAACTGACTGAAATTTCTGTACTGGTTTTGTTATTCTTAAGAATTCCTTACAATTTTCTTTTATTTGAACAACTTTCGCTACGCATTGATACTCTTTAGCACAGTAGGAAATTGACCGTAATTTCTGTCGCCGAAAACATCAAATTTGTGTAACATAATTTAACTACCAAAATGGTAAAATGTATATGGGTATGCACAGCATGAGCGTGTGCTTTATACTATATCAAGGAACCATTGAACAATGCTATACTTCAGAAGAAAGATGAATGCTCCCTATAGTTGGCTTTTGTATAAACACATAAGTTGCTGCTATACAATCTCCATTCAAATGTTTAACAATCATATTTTATCCCAATTATGCCATGGTAAATTTGAAATTTCATAGGAAATTGTATAATTATGACCTCACAAAGAACATTAATTACTTTCATGAATGGATACACAAATGGCATGCTTCAAGGAGATGTAATTGGTTCCCCACTGAGGATTGTGTACGTGCTAGTTAAAGCTCAGTTCCGTTTATATTTAGCTTGTTATATCTATGCTCAGCATGTTGTACCATGTTATGCTCTATTATTGCTCCAGCATATACTTTAATAAGCCTTCTTAATTGCTTGGTATTTAAATGTGTATAAGAAATAGTATATATTATATTATTTAATAAGTTTAAGTTATCAAGTTATCAGTGTTTTCAGCTGAAATATAAAAGTGTAGCACACTAAACTATAAATTGCAGTTTAGAATAATATGGCTTTTAAAATCCAACCGCATCAATAAATTTATCATTATCTTATTTTAAAATGGACTTTTGTTGTTTTCTGAGAAATGTTAATTAAATCTTTTGCAATGTTGAATAGGAATTAAATAAGAAATCTATGTATATAACCAGTACAGAAATTTCAGTCAGGTAAACTGACTGATAAATACCATCACCCAATATAAGATATGGTTGAAGTCTTGAGTTATTGAAATGAATAGATTTTTAATTAAAATAAAATTACTTATGTATATTTTTTCCCCTGCTTGTGGTGCAAAATCGTCCAAAACTTTACTTATTTGTGTAGGGGGTATAGGTGCCGGTTTGGAATTTATGTGAGAAATATTAATTTTTCAAAAAAATTTAATTTTGATAGGGGGTACCACAAGAGGTGAACCGATACAGTCCTTATTCATTCCTAACTCAAATTTTCACACGTACAACTTACGAATAATTTGACTGAATTCAGTGCACTTACAAAAAAATATATGTATGTAAGACTATAGGGGTGAGTTCGGTCCTTTGTGTGGGAGGTACCAGAAGGTGTGTGTTAAATAGTTAGGTTTTCTGAGGTTTCGCCTCCTATCACAATATAAATTAACCGACTAATTTTCATTACCCCTCAAATGTCCGTTTGGAAGTTATGGGTGATTTATTAATTTTCCAAAAATAGGTAATTTTGTATGGGTGGTACCAGAAGGGGTGACCCGATATAGTCCATATTCACTCCTGATTCACATTTTCATAAGCGTACAAATTACTCATAATTTGACTGAATTCAGTGTACTTAGAAAAAAGATATGTTTGTAATACTATGGGGGTGAGTTCGGTCATTTGTATGGGAGGTACCAGAAGGGGTGCGTCAAATAGTTAGGTTTTCTAGGGTTTTGCCTCCTATAATAACATAAATTAATCGACCAATTTTCATTACCCCCCAAGAGTCCGTTTGGAAGTTATAGGAGAAATATTAATTTTCGAAAAATAGGTAATTTTGTATGGGAGGTACCAGAAGGCGTGAACTGATATAGTCCATATTCATACCTGAGTCTAATTATCTTAAGCAAACATCATACGCAAAATTTGAGTGATCTCAGTTTACTTACAAAAAATATATGTATGTAAAACTATAAGGGTCAATTCGGTCATTTGTATGGGAGGTACCAGAATGGGTGGGGCAAAGGTTTCGGTTTTCTTAGGGTTTGTCTACTTTTGCAAGATAAATAAACTGACCAAATTCAAACATCCTCCGGTTGTCCGTTTTTAAGTTATGGAAGAAATATTAATTTTCCAAAAATAGGTAATTTTGTATGGGAGGTACCAGAAGGGGTGGGGCTATTCAGCCCATTTACAATCCCATAAGTTCGTTTTGAAAAATATTGATACTGGTAAATTTTCATACCGATCCGTTGAGGTTTACTCGAGTTATCCTGCTGACCAGCCAGCCAGACAGACGGACATAGCTCATTCTTCTTAAAAAGTTCTGAAACGAATTTGGTCCTAAGATACTTGGGGTCTAACTCGTCTCCTTTAATGCGTTACACTTTTTTTCGTATCAAATGATATATACCCTCATCCCTAAGAGTGATGGTATAAAAATGGTGGCAAAAATGTATAGTAATTCATCAAGTGAGAACGGCTGGACCGATTTTGCTGAAATTTTTTTTCAGTTGTTCGTAATTGCCAAGAGAAGGTTTATGTAAAAGAAAATTTTGGGAAAATCCTCCGGAAAAGCCGGAAAATTGGAAAAACAGAAAATTGCTTTTTTGAATGGAATTTTGTGTCAAATTGTTACGAATGAGTTTTCGATGGAAAAATAAAAAATGTTGTTGGAAAATTCCGGAAAAATTCGAAAAAAATTAATACTATTTTTCGACGAAATTTGCTTTTTGTCGTACGATTTGATAGTTTTGAATGATGTAACTGGCGAAAAATTTCGGATAATTATTCCAAAATGACTTTCCGAATGGTAAAATAGATAAATTCTCGGTGGAAAACTCGGAAAATTCCGAAAAAATCGAAAATTTTGAATTTTTTCGGCAAATTTTGCTTTTCATCGCCTGATTTGAGGTAAATCGCAAATTAAATTTTTGTCGGTTTTCGAATGGAAAAATAGAAAGTTTTAGTTGGAAAATTATGGAAAATGCCAAAAAAAATTCTTTTTTTTCGACATAATTTTCATGTTATCGTATGTTTTCGTAATTTTGGGCGATGTATATGTGAACAATTTCGAACAATTATGACTTTTCGAATGTAAAAATAGAAAAATTCTTGGGAGAAAACTCGGACAACCCAGAAAAAAATCGAAAGATTTAGATGCCTTCTACAAAATCTTCCATTGTATCGCTTGATTTAATGATTGCAGACGACGTAAAGGTGCAAAATAATGCGTTGCTGAAAAATTTCGGATAATTGTGAAATATAGTGTGAAAATGTAAAGTAATTTATCAAGAGACGTTGGCCCAGTTTGCTCTATTTTTTTTTCAATTGTTCGTAATTGGCAGGAATTTTTTATGCCAGGAAATTTTGGGAAAATCCTTAGGAAAAGCCGTGAAAATTGAGTGCAATTGTTACGAAATGGCTTCGAATGGAAAAATAGACAAATTCTTGGTGAAAAACTCGAAAAATTTGAATTTTTCGAATAGGACATAGTTGTTTTTAGGAGAGTTATTTACAAGACTAATGTCTCCTATTAGACAATCAAACTTTGGATAACGTACGCGTCGTGCTATAATTAGTCAGAACGTCCGTAATAATCAAACGCAAAAGGAACGTACCAAAAAAACCAGTGCAGAAATTTCAGTCAGTTAAACTGACTGATAAATACCATCACCCAATATAAGATATTGTTTAAGTCTTGAGTTATTGAAATTAACCGATTTGTAATTAAAACCAGTTAGAAAGTTTCAGTCGGGGCAACCCAACTTATATTTACCCTTACCCTCAGTAAAACAAATAATTTTCTATTATATTGATATTATTACTCGATTTCTAAAGTGGGCGGAATGGTACATTTGTATGGGAGGTACGAGAAGGGGTGTGGTTAGGCTTCCAGATTTATTCTCCATTACTTTATCCTGTTATAGCTTTACTAATTACAGAATTTGGGCACGATTGCCTTTGGTGTACTGATATTATTAGTACATCCCTAAAGTGGCGGAAAGGTACATTTGTACGGGAGGTACCATAAGGAGCGTCGCTAAACTTCCAATTTTTTCTCCAAAACTTTGTCCTGTTATAACATAACAAAATACAGAATTTGGCCACGATCGTGTCGAGTGTATTGACATTATTACCCTATTTCTAAAGTGGGCGGAGTGGTACATTTGTATGGGAGGTACCAGAAGGGGCGTGTCTAGACTTCCAGATTTGCTCTCCAAAACTTTATCCTGCTTAAACTTTACCAAATTCCGAATTTGGGCACGATCGCGTTAGGTATTTTAATAATATTAATCGATTTCTAAAGTGGGCGGTACAGATGTGTATTGGAGGTACCAGATGGGGCGTGAATAGACTTCCAATTTTTTCTCCAAAACTTTATCCTGTTATAGCTTTACTAAAAATAGAATTTGGGTACGATCACGTTTAATTTATTGATATTATTTCTCCATCTCTATAGTGGGCGGAAAGGTAGATTTGTATGGGAGGTACCATAAGGGGCGTGGCTAGGCTTTCAAAAATTTTCCAAAACTTTATCCTGATAGCTTTACTAAATACAGAATTTGGGGACGATCCCGTAGGGTGTATTGATATTATTACTCGATTTCTAAAGTGGGCGGAATGATGTATTTGTATGGGAGGTACCAGAAGGGGCGGGGCCATGTAGCCCATTTGCAATACCGTAAGTAGTTTTGAGAAAATAATAACTCGTGCAAAATTTCAAAACATTTGGTTGCGTCTTTCGAAAGTTATCGTGCGAACCTGCCGGACAGCCACCAGACAGACAGACAGACAGACAGACAGACAGACAGACAGACAGACAGACAGACAGACAGACAGACATGGCTCAAACGACTTAAAAAGTCATGAATCGAATTTGGTTCAAAGAAACCTAGGGTCTAAAGTCACTCCTTCTATGTGTTACACTTTTGGGTCGTATCAAATGATATATACTCTCATCCCTAAGGGTGATGGTATAATGAATGGAGACGTGCCCATATTGCACAGTTTCGCGCTGCAAAATCACCAGCTCAAATTCGACAAAATTTTACTAGAAAAAGACCAGTCGTAAATATAGTCTTGAATCGCGCTGCTTTTGAATACGATTCCACAATCGCCTACAAAGAACTTCGCTGCGTTGATATCAGTTCATTATCTGTCGGAAACTGCCGGCTTGTGGTAGCAACGTGAAATTGCCGTTTGGACTCATCCGCCAGTGCCACTGTAACATATTCCATTCTCTATGGAAATACAATCTAATCAAAACATTTCCTGGCAAATACACACAAATATGAAGGATGCTATCAAATGCCGTCATTCGGAGCCGGTTGTTGATCAACCCGGCAACAATCCGAGTTAAAAGGTAATGGCGTCTCATAACACAGTGGAACAGTGAAAAAACGCACGAACGCAGTTATGCAGTTCAGATAGTATAACTGTAGCTGAGTAAACCCCTTGCTCAGTGAAAAATATTTTTTTCACTTTTTTCAAATAGGTCGCAAAAACATTTTATTTCTTTTAGTTGCTTACACAAAAGAAACGAAGACAACAAAAGGAGACAATGAAATTAAATATTCTAGGAATATCTTAAGCAAAGTGTTAACTGAAGTAAGATTTTGCCCAACGTTCGAGGTTAGCTCAAATAATTTGTATGCGTATCGATCGCAAATTGCGTTAGCTGTTGCACCATCTGCTGCCACTTTGTTGAAAGGCCGCTTTGAAATTGCAGATGAATCTTCTCACAGTTGACAAGCCATTGGGCACAATATCCAGAAGTTCGGCGACAGCGAAATGCAAAATGCAAATGCAAAATCTTCATTTGGGATGAATGCGCGATAGCGCATCAAAGAACTTTGGAGGCAGTTGACCGAAAGATGAAGGATTTATGATGTGATTCGAAACGATTTGGTGGGGCTATGATATTTCTGTCGAAGAATTTCGTCAAACGCTTCCCGCCATTCCAAAATCTACTGCTGCTGATGAAATTAATGTCTTTGTGGCGGAATGACAAGGAGTTGAAATTAACTACGAACATGAGAGTCACGTTGCAAAACGACCCTTTGGCTACTGCATTTTCAAATAATCTACTGGCGCTTTGTAATGGCCAAATTTTTTCAAAGGAGAGGAAGTCCTTATCCATCGAATTTCTATTATTCCAACCGATTTTCCCTTCCAATTCTAGCGAATTCAATTCCCCATTCGATTGGCTTTTGCGATAACAATCAATAAATCGCAAGGCCAATCATTGGAAGTTTGTGGGATCGACCTCGAATTTCTTAGTTTTTCGCGTGTTGGCAAACTGTCTTCATTGTTTGTTTTAGCGCCGGAAAACAAATCGAAAAACATTGTTTATCAGACCGCTCTTCACTGATTTCGATTAAATTCAAATAAGTCACATTAAAATTTGAACTATATGTGTTTTAATATTACTCTGGAGCTTATATGAAGGCGTTAACTTGGAGCGAGACGAAGTTCGCCGAGTCAGAAGTTGTATGGCAGAACAACGTTTGCCGGGTCAGCTAGTTCTTAATAAATATGAGATACAGCATGCTGCATGCTTTAAACTGGCAAACATTGAATATGGTATCTGATTGTAGGATCCACTTGGTTTTTACCCAGTTACAACGTTAATTCAAAGATATTTAGTTAGTATGTACGTCATTTGGAGACATTAACATACTCTATTTTCTCCTCTTGAGGTACATTAGTATAGTCATTTCCAACTGTTCTTTTAAATGCCCCAGAAAGATAAATGCAATATCTGGAGTAATATTACCATGAGCGGGATAAGATTAGTAGGCGCGACATAGTCCAACTCATAGGATTATTTTTTAAAATATCGCAATATATGGAGGACTATTGCACAATTTGTCTTGAAATGTTCTATGAATTTGTTTAAGATCAATATACGTTTTCTAAAAATTAATGATTGGGATAGGACAAAGGGGTGTGACACCATCTGTTGCGGCCTTTTACATTCAAAGAAAATAAATAAATAAAAAAGAAAATATTTAAAATTATAAAAATATTAATATAATAGTGGGCCCGGCAATGCTTCGCTATTGCATTTTAACTTGTAATATATTTCACATTTAGGTCTAAAAAGTACTTTGAAAACGGTACTTAAGCTCGATAATGATATGTTGAGTTTATTAACTTATATAACTAATTTCAAACAACTTCTTAACATGAAAGTTAACAAATTAAGTGTTGTTGTTTTAAATTCTAAATATCATAGGCTCTATGACGATTGTAAAAAGTTCATCAGCAAAGTCATATCATTTACAAATCGGAAACAGACATTCCGTTAAAGATCAAAATTCAATGTAGTAGCGGTAACAGTCTTTATACTAACTATCTCTTTGGGCGTAAAAAACACTTTTGATATGCCTTCTCCGCCTATTGACCGAAAATGAAAATTTCGTTTGAAGCTTCATGCCTTTAGCCATAAAAACCTCTTTTGCCATGTCTTCTTCTCCCATGGATCAAGAATATTCCCGAATACTATCTTTGTATTGAACTCGTATTACCATTCTATGAGATAATTCGGTCACCAACGTTTGGCTTTACAAAGTGATGATCTCACGCGCTGTGTGGCATTTTACGCCGTCGTGTTGGAACCATTTCTCTTTCAAATAATGTGCAATGACATGATAAATAAAAAAAAATCAATTGATCGTCCATTGGTTTTAGTTCTTCTACCAGTTGGATATATGAATATAGGCCAAGATCTTTCCTCAGCATTTGCAGAGACCGAGTTTCTGAGAACGGCGTCGGTTCGATAAATTCGAGTCCCCTGTCACACTTACGTCTACAGCGTCGATGGCTTCTATTAGCTGCTCAGATGGATGCGTATATGCACCATAAACTTCACAAAGGGTAAACAGAACGCGCATTTTGAAAATAAATTTGCAAGATTTGTAAACGTTGTTCTTGTGTAGTCTTTACATGGTGATTTTTCAAACAAAGTCTCAATGAAAGTCTATCACACTTCACACAACGCGCCTGAATGATGAATTGGTTGACCTATAATGGCAACAAAAACGGTAAGTGGGGATTTGTTGGGGGTCAATTGTACATTAAAAATCCACATGAATCAAAAGCCTAGCTGATACTTTTTTTAAGATAAACCAGTACAGAAATTTCAGTCAGTTGAACTGACTGATAAATACCATCACCCAATATAAGATATTGTTTAAGTCTTGAGATATTGAAATTAACCGATTTGTAATTAAAACCAGTTAGAAAGTTTCAGTCGGGCAACCCAACTTACATTTACCCTTACCCTCAGTAAAACAAATAATTTTCTATTATATTGATATTATTACTCGATTTCTAAAGTGGGCGGAGTGGTACATTTGTATGGGAAGTATGAGAAGGGGTGTGGTTAGGCTTCCAGATTTGTTCTCCATTACTTTATCCTGTTATAGCTTTACTAATTACAAAATTTGGGCACGATTGCCTTGGGTGTACTGATATTATTAGTACATCCCTAAAGTGGGCGAATAGGTACATTTGTATGGGAGGTACCATAAGGGGCGTCGCTAGACTTCCAATTTTTTCTCCAAAACTTTGCCCTGTTATAACATAACAAAATACAGATTTTGGGCACGATCGTGTCGAGTGTATTGATATTATTACCCTATTTCTAAAGTGGGCGGAGTGGTACATTTGTATGGGAGGTACCAGAAGGGGCGTGTCTAGACTTCCAAATTTTTTCTCCAAAACTTTATCCTGTTATAGCTTTACTAAAAATATAATTTGGGTACGATCACGTTTAATTCATTGATATTATTCCTCCATCTCTATAGTGGGCGGAAAGGTAGATTTGTGTGGGAGGTACCAAAAGGGGCGTGAATAGACTTCCAATTTTTTTCTCCAAAACTTAATCCTGTTATAGCTTTACAAAAAATAGAATTTGGGTACGATCACGTTTAATTTATTGATATTATTTCTCCATCTCTATAGTGGGCGGAAAGGTAGATTTGCATGGGAGGTACCAGAAGGGGCGTGGCTAGGCTTTCAAAATTTTTTCCAAAACTTTATACTGTTATAGCTTTACTAAATACAGAATTTGGTGACGATCCCGTAGGGTGTATTGGTATTATTACTCGATTTCTAAAGTGGGCGGAATGATGTATTTGTATGGGAGGTACCAGAAGGGGCGGGGCCATGTAGCCCATTTGCAATACCGTAAGTAGTTTTGAGAAAATAATAACTCGTGCAATTTCAAAACATTTGGTTTCGTCTTTCGAAAGTTATCGTGCGAACCAGCCGGACAGCCACCAGACAGACAGACAGACAGCAGACAGACAGACAGACAGACAGACAGACAGACAGACAGACGGACATGGCTCAAACGACTTAAAAAGTCATGAATCGAATTTGGTTCAAAGAAACCTAGGGTCTAAAGTCACTCCTTCTATGTGTTACACTTTTGGCTCGTATCAAATGATATATACCTTCATCCCTAAGGGTGATGGTATAAAAAATGGCCCACCTTACTGTTCATATCTCTAGACGAACTGCAATATACTGTGGAATTTTGATAGTTATAACTGTTTATTTTAAAAGAAGTGTGGTACAGCCCACTTCCACTCTTACTGTAATTTATACTGCAACAACAACATATGTAACAAATCTCATCTTCATATCTCTTATAGTTCATGAGATGTAGCCCTTTTTATTTTCATGGTGTATGGGCGGTGCCACGCCCATTTATCCAATCACAACCAAATATAGCCAGGGACTATCTACAGGTCATCAGTACCATTTGGTAAAATTTTCGTATCAATCGGTCTATTAGAAAAGCCGTTAGAGCGATTTGTGGAAAGGGGGTGTGGCACCGCCCACTTCCACCTTGGCTGTAATTAATACTGCTCCAACAACATATATACCAAATCTCATCTTCATACCTCTGATAGTTCATGAGATACAGCCCTTTTGATTTTCAAGTTGTATTGGCGGTGCCACGCCCTTTTGTTCAATTGGACCGAATTGTAAATATAAACCACTTGGGGCGCCACCCAAACGCATACAAAAAAATTGGCTCCACGAAAAGCCCCCCAATGAAATAACGCCTAGGAAATAACCCCCAATGAAATAAACCCCAAAATATTGGAAATAACACCCAAAAACAGTAAATGAAATAACATCGAAAAATAAATGATATAAACCCCAAAGCGAAAACGAAACAAACCCCAAAATTTTGGAGTTGTTTCATTTGAAATAACACCCAATGATGAAAATGCAATAACCCCCAATGAAATAAACCCCATCAGCAACAAAAATGAAATTATGCCCAAAATTCATAAAAAAGTCAGTTTCACCAAGGATTTCATGAAGTCAATATGGACCATCAGCAAAGTCGCAAAATTATTGAAATGAATCGTGTGGATAATAGATCATTGTAGCCCTGCTCCATTTTTGCAGTTCGGAAGATAATTTGCCCTTTACGTTTGGCCTTTACACAACAACCATCAATGTTCACAAGCAATTCAAACTCTCTGCTTTTATTGAATTCTTCCCTTGAAGAAATCTTACAAATTTAAAAAAATTTCCATTCTTAGATACCGTTCTCAAAATAAAAAAATGCTCGGTGCATTTTGTTGATTTTCTATCCGTCAATATGAACACAAATGGAAATATCTGTAAACATTCAAAAGATATTGTAATATATTCACAGGCTAAAAGTTTTCTTGTAAAAGGCCTATTTTTATATAATTATATAATTATAACCCCTAAAAACCAACAGCTTTAAAAATGAAATAACCGCCGAATAAACCAGTACAGAAATTTCAGTCAGTTAAACTGACTGATAAATACCATCACCCAATATAAGATATTGTTTAAGTCTTGAGTTATTGAAAATAATCGATTTGTAATTAAAACCAGTTAGAAAGTTTCAGTCGGGCAACCCGACTTACATTTACCCTTACCCTCAGTAAAACAAATAATTTTCTATTTTAGTGATATTATTACTCGATTTCGAAAGTGGGCGGAGTGGTATATTTGTATGGGAGGTACGAGAAGGGGTGTGTTTAGGCTCCAGATTTATTCTCCATAACTTTATCCTGCTATAGCTTTACTAAATACAGAATTTGGACACGATTGCGATGGGTGTACTGATATTATTACTACATCCCAAAAGTAGGCGGAAAGGTACATTTGTATGAGAGGTACCATAAGGGGCGTCGCTAGGCTTCCAATTTTTTCTCCAAAACTTTATCCTGTTATAACATAACAAAATACAGAATTTGGGCACGATCGTGTCGAGTGTATTGATATTTTTACCCTATTTCTAAAGTGGGCGGAGTTGTACATTTGTATGGGAGGTACCAGAAGGGGCGTGTCTAGACTTCCAGACTTTTTCTCCAAAACTTTATCCTGCTTAAACTTTACCAAATACAGAACTTGGGCACGATCGCGTTAGGTCTTTTAATAATATTAATCGATTTTCAAAGTGGGCGGTACCAGATGTGTATGGGAGGTACCAGATGGGGCGTGAATAGACTTCCAATTTTTTTCTCCAAAACTTTATCCTGTTATAGCTTTACTAAAAATAGAATTTGGGTACGATCACGTTTAATTTATTGATATTATTTCACCATCTCTATAGTGGGCGGAAAGGTAGCTTTGTATGGGAGGTACCAGAAGGGGCGTGGCTAGGCTTTCAAAATTTTTTCCAAAACCTTATCCTGTTATAGCTTTACTAAATACAGAATTTGGGGACGATCCCGTAGGGTGTATTGATATTATTAATCGATTTCTAATGTTGGCGGAATGATGTATTTGTATGGGAGGTACCAAAAGGGGCGGGGCCATGTAGCCCATTTGCAATACCGTAAGTAGTTTTGAGAAAATAATAACTCGTGCAAAATTTCAAAACATTTGGTTGCGTCTTTCGAAAGTTATCGTGCGAACCAGCCGGACAGCCACCAGACAGACAGACAGACAGACAGACCGACGGACATGGCTCAAACGACTTCAAAAGTCATGAATCGAATTTAGTTCAAAGAAACCTAGGGTCTAAAGTCACTCCTTCTATGTGTTACACTTTTGGGTCGTATCAAATGATATATACCATCATCCCTAAGGGTGATGGTATAAAAAAAGAAAATATTTAAAATTATAAAAATATAAATAGAATTAAAATTGTCATTAAAAAACAAACACGTAATCATTTATACTTATAATTATATTGTATCCAATTCAAAATAGTCCTATATGTATTTTCCACACTGTTAATGATCATTGAAGTCTAACACAGTGCAACATTTCTAAGGTCATCGTGAAAATATCATGAAAAAATAGCCTTTTTCCCATATTTTTACAATTTTCATGCACTAGAAGCAATTTTTTTGGGTCGGTCTATTTGAGACTTTTTTTGCTCTGGTTTAGATCTACAACTTTGCCGAAGACGAAAAGAAAAAATTCCGAACAGTTTATGAAATATGGACTCCCTAAAAATGTTCAAAAAATCGTATTGAGGTAAAAATATTGGAGTATCCATAAAAAAATGTTTCGATGTAATGGGGCCAAATCCTTTGGGGATTTTTTAAGTCTCGGTATATACTTCAAAAATAGTTGGGTACGAAGGCGGCACCAATATATGTGTTGCACTGTGTAATCAACAAGTTAAAAGAAATGAAAAAATCACTCAATGCTTAGCGCAAACTGGTTTTGTTGAATTACTGCATTGAAGCATTGTTGTTGTTCTTTATATACTTCCAATGAAATGTAGTAAAAATTTAGTGTAACATCGATCAGCACACCATTAACAAGCTCGACTTTATCTTATTTTTAAAGTTCTTTGGGTGTTTAACTGCAGTGTAGTTACTCCGCTGAGAAAAAAAGCTTCCCACCTTCATTGCCTCGTAAGCATTTAAAACAAATTGTAATGACACAAATTCTCTAAATATAATTAACTTATACGAAGACAACTTTCGTGCATAAGCGTCTGTCTTCACCCGTGGCATGATATTTATGTTAGCAATAATAATAATAATCTTAATGTACTGGTTAGAATTCTGATTTACTTTAGGCACTACATTGTATAAGTACACTGGCTTGAATGGCAGTAGTCGAACTTCGCATAGTGCAGACCATAAGCCATAAGTTATTTTCAGAACTTGTGATTAAGTTTCTTACATAGTTTTTTCTGACCAGGTGATAATATACACTCACAGAGACCTCTGTCTTCTGTCGTCTTTTCCTCCACAGTGACTTCGATCTCGGTTCGTCTCTGGCACTTCGGTGGACGGTGGCCCATTACAACTTACGAACGTGGTTCATAAATTTTAGGCCTGAAGTATTAAAGAATTCCTCGCGCTTATGTCTTCTGCGTGTATTCTCCAGTAAGTCGAACCAGATGGTGGCACGTCGCCAACCACTTGGTCCTTCAAACAGAGTTTGGGTCTCCCTGCTCTGCACTGTCCTTCAGGTTCGCATTCAAACATCTTTCTCGCCGGAGCATTTACATCCATCCTGGCAACATATCCCAGCCATCGTAGTCATCGCATTCTGACTCTTTAAGTACTTTTCTCTCGAATACTCCTAGGTTTTGTATGTCCGTTGTCGTAAGCACCCATGATTCGGAAGCATACAAAAGAACGCGTAAGATTAGCACCTGGTAAAGCTGTTTCTTAGTGATTTACGTAGAGTTAATTTAAAATCAAAATTGTCGATCTTGTTGATCTTGCCCTTTCAACAGCCAAAAATGGAGAGAAATTTTCCCTTTTGCCCAAAGCAAAGTTTAATAAAAATGCAAAGTTTTGTTGTATTTACTGGACAAGAAAAGGTTGTTAAGGTTTTATTTGTTTGTTAAGATTTTGGTTGTTTACTTGTTGAAGATTAGAAAAGAACTGAACCGCAGTTGTCAGGCGGCCACAACTTAAATATACAAGTATGTAAATAAGGTACCTATTTTACACTAATATTAAGAGCATTCGATATACACATAAATGCAAGTACTTATTCAATAATATTAGGAGCAATCATTATACATATAAATTTCAAGTACCTATTTCAATAAAATGTATAAATAAATATATTTAAGTAATTAAAAATTAATAGTAATAAAAGAAAAAATGTAAATATTAAGAAATAAATATAACAAAGAAATTTAATGATGATGATTTTATGTGTAGTTTTATGATGATGACGATGTTAATAGATTAAGTTGACGGAGCGATATTTCCGCCAACACTTAGTATTCCGAGATAAGGTGGTGTTACTAAAGTGCTGCCGAAGTCCGTAGAAACATATATTGGCAAGCACCATTCTCCGCTTGATTTCTTGGCTCACATTTTTTTTATTGACGGAAGATCCGAGGTAGGTAAATTCATCTACTACCTCAAAACAGTAATTGTCAACGTTCACAGTGCGTCCCCATCGAGAGGACTCTTTGTTCGTCGAAATCTTGTTGACCGCTAAACCCATTTTTTGCTGACCCTTTTTCTAGTGGTGAAAAAACTGCAGCAACATCCTGCAGATTTCGGCCATTGATGTCTAGGCTAGTGACATGTGGCTCTTGTGGACTATGGTGCCAGACATGCTGACACCAGCCTTTCTCATCACCTTCTCCATAACTATATTAAATAGTGTACAGGATAAGCTACCGCCATGCCTGAAACCTCTTTGGTATTTTTCAAGGAAAATCTACAAAGTCGAATCCGCTTTGCACGAATACCGAACTCAGACATGGCCTCATATAGCATATTCCTTATCGGAGAGTCGAAGGCAGCTTTGTAGTCGACAAAGAGGTGGTAGGTGTCGATCTGCTTTTCATGAGTTTTTTTTCCAGGATTTGTCGTAATGTGAATATTTCATCCGTCGTAGACTGATATGGTCTAAGGCCGCACTGATATGGTCCAATTAGTTTTTCTACATTTGGCTTTAGACGTTCACACAATATTCTTGAAAGGACCTTGTACGCAATTGGTAACAGGTCTATTCCACGATAGTTCTTACATTCACTACGATCTCCTTTTCCTGTATATGGGATATAGCAGACTGAGACTCCAATCCCGGGGCATGCTCTCCTCTTGCATCATGTTATCCATGAGCTGATGAATGCTCCTAATCAGCTCCTCCCCGCCAGCCTTAAAACAATTCAACAGGGCGTGAGATAGCCACACGTATCTTGCTCTGGCTCGGAGGTGGACAGTTAATACCATCGTCATGGATTGGAGCGGGTTTCTTCTGAAGTGGTGTCCGTATCCACTAAATTTCTGAAATGATATCTTCAAAACGGACCCTCATCCGTCACTAGCTAGCCATCGCTGTCCTTGTAGGAGGGCAACCCTGTTCCACGCACTGTCGCCTGAACTCTCTGGTAGAATTTTTGGTCTTTCCATCTACTTCGGACCAACATTGTGGACTCATCCTGCCCCTTTTTCAGCTCCTTATTTTTCCGTCTAAAAAGAAGAGTTGCTTCTCGTCTCTTCTCCCTGTGCCGTTCACGAACAGCTCGCGTTGCCATTGGCTGCCGTTTTGCTCGGTAAGCAGCATCCCCCTCTTTCTCGTGGCATTGCGACATTCATAATCGTACCAGGCATCTTCTTGAGACGGCTTTGAGTACCCAAGTACGCTTCTCGCAGTCCGTTGTATGCAGTCGGCTATATATTGCCACTGCGATGTTATATCATCAGGAGGATTACGCAGCTGTTGAGTCCGCTACCCCTGTGGGTCCGATGTTTACCGATGTCTAGCTTTCGTTGTGCCTGGTTACGTACGTTTTTCGCCATGCTTAGCCTTGTGCGTACCTTAACTGCGGTAAGGAAGTGATCGGAGTCAATGTTCGCACTCCTGATCACTCGTATGACCAGAACACTCGATCCGTGCCTTCCATCGACTACCGCGTGATCTATCTGATTCCTCGTTAATTGATCTGGAGTTAACCATGTTGCCTTATGAATATTCGTATGGTTAAATCTAGTGCTGTTAACTACTATATTTCTTGCCGCAGAGAAATCAATCAGTATGATGTCATTGTTCGACGTTTCGATGTGCAGACTGAATTTTGCGATGGTAGGGAGACCCGCCCATTCTGGGTCAGACGCTGATCAGGGTACCGCTCACTCTGAGCAGACGTGCCTGGGTTTTAGGTTTCGCCCCTCACAGTTAGCCGTGCTCTGACGGGTGGCAAAGGCACGTTTCCAGGCATCACCACGTGGAGGTACTCCGTCGGCAGTAGTACCACGAATACGGAGCTCTCTGGATCACTCTGAGTTTGCCAAGTAAAACCGATCAGATAAAAATAAAGCTTGCATCACACTCTCGACGCCCGAGTCAATTAAATATTTCTTGATTTTCTGTAAATCGACATCGCAAGCATCTCTAGCGGCGATATTTGGACATAGCCCGAAATAAGTAGTTTGTTGCCGTAAAAAACAAGTCAAAGAAAATATAACCCTAGTAAAAACAATTTAATCGCCATAGTCAGGGCGGAGCAGGTTTTACCTGTATGCTTGTATTTTCTCTCGTCTCTTTTCTCACGTCTCCTTTCTCACGTCTCCTTCATACTCGCTTTTCCCATCTGAAGACGCATTTCGTCTTCCTTTTTTATACCATCACCCTTATGGATGAGGGTATATATCATTTGATACGAAAACCAGTACAGAAATTTCAGTCAGGTAAACTGACTGATAAATACCATCACCCAATATAAGATATTGTTGAAGTCTTGAGTTATTGAAATGAATAGATTTTTAATTAAAATAAAATTACTTATGCATATTTTTCCCCTGCTTGTGGTGCAAAATCGTCCAAAACTTTACGTATTTGTGTAGGGGGTATTGGTGCCGGTTTGGAATTTATGTGAGAAATATAAATTTTTCAAAAAAATTTAATTTTGATAGGGGGTACCACAAGAGGTGAACCGATACAGTCCTAATTCATTCCTGACTCAAATTATCATACGTACAACTTACGAATAACCGACTAATTTTCATTACCCCTCAAATGTCCGTTTGGAAGTTATGGGTGAATTATTAATTTTCCAAAAATAGATAATTTTGTATGGGAGGTACCAGAAGGGGTGACCCGATATAGTCCATATTCACTCCTGATTCATATTTTCATTAGCGTACAAATTACTCATAATTTGACTGAATTCAGTTTACTTAGAAAAAAGATATGTTTGTAATACTATGGGGGTGAGTTCGGTCATTTGTATGGGAGGTACCAGAAGGGATGCGTCAAATAGTTAGGTTTTCTAGGGTTTTGCCTCCTATAATAACATAAATTAATCGACCAATTTTCATTACCCCCCAAGAGTCCGTTTGGAAGTTATAGGAGAAATATTAATTTTCGAAAAATAGATAATTTTGTATGGGAGGTACCAGAAGGCGTGAACTGATATAGTGCATGTTCATACCTGAGTCTAATTTTCTTAAGCAAACATCATACGCAAAATTTGAGTGATCTCAGTTTACTTACAAAAAAGATATGTATGTAAAACTATAAGGGTCAATTCGGTCATTTGTATGGGAGGTACCAGAAGGGATGTGTCAAATAGTTAGGCTCTCTGAGGTTTCGCCTAATATCACAACATAAATTTATCGACCAATGTTCATAACCCCCCAAGTGACTGTTTTAAAGTTATTGGAGAAATATATAATTTCCAAAAATAGGTCATTTTGTATGGGAGGTACCAGAAGGCGCGAACCGATATAGTCCATATTCATACCTGAGTCTAATGTTTATAAGCAAACATCATACGCAAAATTTGAGTGATTTCAGTTTACTTGCAAAAAAGATATGTATGTAAAACTATAAGGGTCAATTCGGTCATTTGTATGGGAGGTACCAGAATGGGTGGGGCAAAGGTTTCGGTTTTCTTAGGGTTTGTCTACTTCTGCAAGATAAATAAACTGACCAAATTCAAACATCCTCCGGTTGTCCGTTTGGAAGTTATGGAAGAAATATTAATTTTCCAAAAATAGGTAATTTTGTATGGGAGGTACCAGAAGGGGTGGGGCTATTCAGCCCATTTACAATCCCATAAGTTCGTTTTGAAAAATATTGATACTGGTAAATTTTCATACCGATCCGTTAAGGTTTACTCGAGTTATCCTGCTGACCAGTCATCCAGCCAGCCAGCCAGCCAGCCAGCCAGACAGACGGACATAGCTCATTCTTCTTAAAAAGTTCTGAAACGAATTTGGTCTTAAGATACTTGGGGTCTAACTCGTCTCCTTTAATGCGTTACACTTTTTTTCGTATCAAATGATATATACCCTCATCCCTAAGGGTGATGGTATAACCAGTACAGAAATTTCAGTCAGGTAAACTGGCTGATAAATACCATCACCCAATTTAAGATATTGTTGAAGTCTTGAGTTATTTAAATAAATATATTTTTAATTAAAATAAAATTACTTATGTATATTTTTTCCCCTGCTTGTGGTGCAAAATCGTCCAAAACTTTATTTATTTGTGTAGGGGGTATAGGTGCCGGTTTGGAATTTATGTGAGAAATATTAATTTTTCAAAAAAATTTAATTTGGATAGGGGGTACCACAATAGGTGAACCGATACAGTCCTTATTCATTCCTAACTCGAATTTTCATACGTACAACTTACGAATAATTTGACTGAATTCAGTGCACTTACAAAAAAAAATATGTATGTAAGACTATAGGGGTGAGTTCGGTCCTTTGTGTGGGGGGTACCAGAAGGGGTGTGTCAAATAGTTAGATTTTCTGAGGTTTCGCCTCCTATCACAATATAAATTAACCGACTAATTTTCATTACCCCTCAAATGTCCGTTTGGAAGTTATGGGAGAATTATTAATTTTCCAAAAATAGGTAATTTTGTATGGGAGGTACCAGAAGGGGTGACCCGATATAGTCCATATTCACTCCTGATTCATACTTTCATAAGCGTACAAATTACTCATAATTTGACTGAATTCAGTTTACTTAGAAAAAAGATATGTTTGTAATACTATGGGGGTGAGTTCGGTCATTTGTATGGGAGGTACCAGAAGGAGTGTGTCAAATAGTTAGGTTTTCTAGGGTTTTGCCTCTTATAATAACATAAATTAATCGACCAATTTTCATTACCCCCCAAGAGTCCGTTTGGAAGTTATAGGAGAAATATTAATTTTCCAAAAATAGGTAATTTTGTATGGGAGGTACCAGAAGGCGTGAACTGATATAGTCCATATTCATACCTGAGTCTAATTTTCATAAGCAAACATCATACGCAAAAATTGAGTGATCTCAGTTTACTTACAAAAAAGATATGTATGTAAAACTATATGGGTCAATTCGGTCATTTGTATGGGAGGTACCAGAATGGGTGGGGCACAGGTTTCGGTTTTCTTAGGGCTTGTCTACTTTTGCAAGATAAATATACTGACCAAATTCAAACATCCTCCGGTTGTCCGTTTGGAAGTTATGGAAGAAATATTAATTTTCCAAAAATAGGTAATTTTGTATGGGAGGTACCAGAAGGGGTGGGGCTATTCAGCCCATTTACAATCCCATAAGTTCGTTTTGAAAAATATTGATACTGGTAAATTTTCATACCGATCCATTAAGGTTTACTCGAGTTATCCTGCTGACCAGCCATCCAGCCAGCCAGCCAGACAGACGGACATAGCTCATTCTTCTTAAAAAGTTCTGAAACGAATTTGGTCTTAAGATACTTGGGGTCTAACTCGTCTCCTTTAATGCGTTACACTTTTTTTCGTATCAAATGATATATACCCTCATCCCTAAGGGTGATGGTATAAAAAGTGTAACGCATTAAAGGAGACGACTTAGACCCCAAGTATCTAAAGACCAAATTCGTTTCAGAATTTTTACAGCCGATTAATCTATATCTGTCTGTCTGGCTGGCTAGGTGGTTGGTGAGCAGGATAACTCGTGTAAACCTTAACGGATCAGTATGAAAATTTACCAGTATTAATATTTTTCAAAATTAAGTAATGGGTTTTTAAATGGGGGGCAGAGCTACACCCCTACTGGTACATCCCATACAAAATTACCTATTTTTGGATAATTAATAGTTCTTTCATAACTTCCAAATGAACGACCGGCGGGTATTTGAAGTTAGTCATTTTAGTTATCTTTTAAAAGTGGACAAATCCTAAGAAAACCGAAACCTTTGTCATACATATCTTTTTTGTATGTACACTGAATTTACTCAAATTTTGCGTAAGATGTTCGCTTATGAAAGTTGGACTCAGGAATGAATATGGACTGTATCGGTTCATCCCTTCTGGTACATCCCTTACAAAATATCCTTTTTTGGAAAATTAATATTTCTCCCATAACTTACAAACCGGCACAAGGCAGGTAATCAAATTTGGTCAGCATATTGATCTTGTAATAGGAGGCAAAACCTAGAACCCTAACTATTTGATATACCCCTGATATTCTGGTACCTTCTATACAAAATGACCTTGTTTGGAAAAATAATATTTCTCCCATAATTTCTAAGCCGACACAATGTCACAACTGTCAAATTTGGACAGCTAATTTATTTTGTAATATGAGGTAAAACCTCAGAAGCCCTAACAATTTGACACACATTTTCTGGTACCTCCCACATAAATAACAGATATTGCCCCTTTTACATGCATATCATTTTTGTATGTACACTGAATTCAGACAAGCTTTGCCAAAGCAAGCGTTCATTGAACGTTGATTTCCGAAAAAAAGCAGGCACGTTGTGCTGGCCCTAATTGAACCTGCCATACCAGTAAGTCAAATTTTTTACGGTTTTGCTCCACATGCAGGCAAAAAATAATACATAAGTAATTTTATTTTAATTAAAAAACTATTAATTTCAATTCAAAACTGAAACAATTTATTATATTGGGTAATGGTATTTATCAGTCAGTTTACCCGACTAAAATTTTTGTACTGGTTTTAACCTTCTAAATGTGCCAACACCACACCCGTTACAATTGTCCTTAATGTTGCTTGTATGGTGCAACCATTTCCTTAAATAAGACGCGACATTATTGATCAAAACAGGAATTTTCTAAATGTGCTTTTTCAAACAAATGTGAAGGACTGTAGTGGCGACATTGATCAAAAAAAGCGCAGTAAGATGTGTCCAAAACGTCGAGAGTATGAGCGTTACTTTGCATTAATTCATAAATCTGCTTGAAATGGGCATTGGCTATATCGGTGATACGCAGCTTTGCGATGCAAGCTTTTTTGACTTTGCTTACGAGTGGATTTGGCACCGCTTACTCTCGCGCGTATCATGGCTGCAAAAAAGAGATGTTCAGAGTCTATAATTTCGGCACGCATCAAAAGTACTTCCATGTCGCTCCAGACATGCCTTCCATCGGTAAATTTTGTTAATCTGGTTCAAGAAGAACATCCAATCAGTGTTACCACATGTGAAAAGTCGCAATATTGATCAACCTAACCAGCATGCTGCCACCGAGTAAGTAACATAAGTTACTAAAGCTCAACACAAAAGATAACTTGGTGGATTTGGTAGCACCAAAAAAGTAGGATCGAGGGCGGTGGCCTTACAAGGTCCTTTTCTTAAACAAAAAATACTGAAATAAATGTTAAATGTGTGTTATGTGTAGTATTATGTAGTGTATTATGCAAAAGACTTAGACCCATCTTAGCGAACCTGATTGGACCTTACCAGTGTGGTTTTGAAACTGGCAAATCCACGACGGACTAAATATTCGCCCTAACCTTCTGTTTACCGATTACAAAGCTGCATTGGATGATACGGTGCAACAGAAATTATTAGATGGTGTGGCTGGGTTTGGACTGGTTATCCCAGACTTAAGTGAATATAGGCATAAATCTAAGAGATCTATTTTCCGTTAAGCTAGGCTTTAAACAAGGCCAAATATGGAAAAGAAGATATTGAGGAATTTGTTCTTTTATGCCTAATTAAATTATTTTTAATCAGTGATCACATATGAGGTTTCACACACAGATATCTGAGCTTATTCACTAAATGATATTTTCCTTGTAAAGAAGAAATTTACAAAGAACTAATAAGAATTCTGTTTAGATTGCAAATTTATGAGAAATTTTTTAATAATATCTTTCATAAGAAGAGGTAGCGAATACATTTCCAAATAATGGATTATCTATATTGATTATGTGTCATTCTTGCTTATATTCTAGGTATGGGATCTCGACACTCATACGTGCTGATATAAGTTTATTCACACGTGTCTTTACTGTCGCCATTAGCGAAATTCATGCGTTGAAGGGCCTTCCATTAGGATAGCTCATGGGAGAACGAACCCATTCTGAGTATGGGAGTACATACCCATTCATATTAAGTATGACATGAGTTCATGACAAAGTAAAGTCACTTTCATTCGTTTTATAGATGAACCCTCATTTTAGCTGACAAATATATGGGTATTTCCTGGAGTTGCGGACGCACGTTTTTTCTTGTTTTGTAGTTTTTACGAAAAGTTGAAATATTTTAAAGATTATGTTCATATTAAAAAATTTAGATTTCGGACAGTACTATAATGTTCTTTTAATGAAACTTTACCTAAAATGTATTCAAAATTATGACTAAAACAAAGTGCGTTATGGACACACACAAATTTCCACAGCAACTTGAAGTACCTATGAAAGTTTGTTAATTTAGCGAAATTTCTTATATGATCAGTATATTCTCCTTGTAAAATAAAGAAGACATGTTGGCGTTTTATAAACAACTTACATCACACTTAAAAAAAGTTTACCTTTTATGCTACTTCAATCTAAATGTGCGTTGCGGACACACGTTACGAACACACGCATATTTCTTTGGATAACACAGAGCAACAAAAAAGTGCTGCTGAGCACTACAAGAATCTGTATTTCAAATTTCCCAAAACCCCAAAAAAATTTTAGTTACGGGTTTTTCGGTTTTTCGTACTTTTGTACATTTACGCACTTATCAGCCAGTAACGCGGATAAATATGAACCGATTTTAAGTTTCTCAGCAGATTTAGAAATAAGAGACTTTCCAACGATATATAAAGTTTGTTTTGTTAAAGTTCAATAAATTCATTATATGATTACAAAAACAACAAGTTAAAAATATAGCAATTCTTTACTATAAAATCTTCCGACCTTCCCTTGAAAACCCCATATACAAATGCTTTTTTTTTAATTTTATAGATTGGTAAGTATTCGCAACGTGGAATAGTGGTTAGAACACGCGACTACCATGCTAGAGTCCCGTGGTTCGATTCTCGGCTCCTGTCATCTACATTTTTTTTTCATTGCCGGCCTCCTCGATGTTGTCGACAGCAACTTCGCAGTATAAATGTCGAGTCAATCGGCATGTATAGTAGAAGCTTCTCAAACAGCGACGTTCGCACTCGTCGATAAAAAAGTAGGTTCCGTTTGTTGTGGATCTAAAACAGACAGCGTGTTAATTCACAGCAACGCGAATTATCACATACCTCATTCAGGGTGTGTAAAGGGAAATTAAGAGAAGAAGTAATATTCGAAACGATGCTTTCAAGGATGATTTCCACACCCCAAGGCCCTGAAGACTCCACTACTGGGCCCATACGATTGCTTTAATCAATAGAATTTCTCTAAAATTACGGAAATTTACTTTATTAACGACATTAT
Organism: Muscina levida; assembly: GCA_964034835.1. Lineage (NCBI taxonomy): Eukaryota > Metazoa > Arthropoda > Insecta > Diptera > Muscidae > Muscina > Muscina levida. The sequence continues at coordinate 77,791,704 of OZ035883.1, forward strand.
AAAGCATTTCAACGAATTGTATTAGAATTCACAAGACAAATTGTCTGACCACCCTTCTCAGAGTAATTATATTTCTGAGAATGACAGGTATCAATTGCAGACATTATTGTTGTCTGACCATACAAACAAAAGGGTTTACGATTGTTTCACGCCATGTTATCAATAAAACCCATACAGAAATAACTTTTTGGCGAAATAACTCAGACTTCATCCTCTCCTTAAGATTATTTACACAAATTATATTGGATTGAGGTTAAGATTTCGCATGTCGCAACAAAAAACTGTAACATAGTTAAAGTTATTTAAACTATCTATCTAAATCTGCAGAACCAAGAAGAATGATGAAAAAATTACACATTAAAGTCTATGATTTTTGGACTCAATTCTGAGAACTGCTCGTAAAAGAATAAGTTCCGCATCATTCGTTTTGTCAAGTTGCATGCCATAATAATTTAATATCGATTCCCCTGTACGATACTTACTAACTTCAAATCTATATTAAACTAGTGGGCCCGGCAATGCTTCGCTATTGCATATTAACTTGTAATATATTTCACATTTAGGTCTACAAAGTACTTTGAAAACGGTACTTAAGCTCGACAATAATATATTGAGTTTATTTACTTATGTAACTTATTTAAAGTAACTCCTTAACATGGAAATTAACCAATTACGTTTTATTGTTGTAATTGCTAATAATAAGTTCATTAGCAATTCATATCTATAGAGCCGACATGTAGATTAAGCTTTTTCTGTATGTAAGGCGAAAAACCACTTGTTCCACAAATCGGAAACAGACATTCCTCTAAAGATCAAAATTATTTATTTTGATCCGTAGTAGCGGGAACCATCTGTATACTAACTTTCTCCTTGGTCATAAAAAAAAAATATTGTTATGCTTTCTCCTATTGTCCGAAAATGAAATTTCCGTTTGCCTTTAGCCATAAAAACTTCTTTTGTCATGTCTTCTTCTAACACGAATCAAGAACATTTCAGAATACTATTTTTGTATTGAATTCGTCTTACCATTTTTTGAGATAATTCGGTCCCCAACGTTTGGCTTAACAAAGTGATGGTCTCACGCGCTGTATGGCATGTTACACCGTCGTGTTGGAACCATTTCTCCTTCAAATAATGAGCAATGACATGATAAATAAAATAAATCAATTGATCGTCCACTGGCTCTAGTTCTTCTACCAGTTGGATTTTATATGAATGTAGGCCAAGATCTTTCCTCGGCATTTGCAGAGACCGAGTTGCTGAGAAAGACGTCGGTTCGATAAATTCGAGTCCCCTGTCACACTAATGTCTACAGCGTCGTTGGCTTCTATTAGCTGGTTAGATGGATCAATATATGCACCCTCAACTTCACAAAGGGCTCCATAAGTTTGGCGAACATAAGTTTGCATTTTGAAAATAAATTTGCAAGACTTGTAAACGTTGTTCTTGTTTAGTTTTTAAATGGTGATTTTGCAAAGTATATTAAAAGAAAGTCTATCACATTTCATTAGTATGACAGCTAGATTTACACTTATACCTATCAAAAGTTCTATACGTCAAGAAAAATACCCCATGCATAGGTTATTTACTATTGTTTGCTAATGTTACCTCTGATGTACTATACAAATTTAACCATTGTAGTATAACTACAATGAATATTGCTTTATTTTTTCTATCTATATGATTAATTACCGATTCGCTCTCCTGAAAAGTAATTGAAAAATACATACCTGTGAAGTAAATTAAAAAAAAATCACTATTTTAGACTGCGCATCCTTAACTGCCTGGTGTACGCACCATTATTTGATACAGTTAAAAAGTAAACTATTGTAGAGCGTGGGCAACGCCTCGTCACTTTTAACTTATTTAGTTCGAAATAGCCTGATCATTAGGGCGAATCAATTAGTTCGCGTAAAAAAAAAACGTGTTAATCGTATATCAGTATTGGAATGTACCAAGAATTCTTAGAAAATTTCACTAAGAAACTATATGTCTAAAATCAATTCATAGTTCCCGCTGAGAAGCATGAAGATTTCAGGTAGAGATATTTTTTTAGCAATGAGCAATGATTCAGTTACTTTAGACCTATTGGCCCCGGCTATAAATTTTACCTACCATTCCAATGTTTGGAGACCAAGACGAAAAGAATAGTATATTTTTGATTTTTTTTATTGGGATACCGCCCAATATTCTGAAAAATGATTTTTAAAAATTTAATTTCTGTATGCCAACTCTTAGAGGCCATAACTCAAAAAATATATATCTGAAGTTTTCGGTTTGTGCTCATTTACAAACAAAAAAAATCTTTATTTGAAATCTTCATGCTTTCCAACGCGAGCTAGGAATTGATTTTAGACACAAAGTTTTGTGGTGAAATTTTCTTAAATTCCGATTTTTGTTACGATTTTTGCGAATAAAAATATTGGCCCAACTTACTGTTCATATTCCTAGGCGAACTACAATATACTGTGGAATTTTGACAGTTTTAACCGTTTGTTTTAAAAAGGGTGTGCAACAGCCCATTTCCACCCTTACTGTAATTCATACTGCAACAACAACATATGTAAAAAATCTCATCTTCATACCTCTGATAGTTCATGAGATATAGCCCATTTAATTTTTAAGTTGTATGGGCGGTGCCACGCCTCTTCTTCAGGCGAACAACAATATAATGTGGAATTTTGGCAGTTTTAACCGTTTGTTTTAAAAAGGGTGTGGAACAGCCCATTTCCACCCTTACTGTAATTCATACTGCAACAACTACATATGTAAAAAATCTCATCTTCATACCTCTGATAGTTCATGAGATATAGCCCTTTTAATTTTCAAGTTATATGGGCGATGCCACGCCCCTTTATCCAATTACAACCAAATAAAATCAGGAACTCTCTACAGGTCAACAGTACCTCATGGTAAAATTTTTGTATCAATCGATCTATTAGAAAAGCCGTTAGAGCGATTTTTGAAAAGGGGGCGTGGCACCGCCCACTTCCATTCTGGCTGTAATTAATACTGCTCCAACAACATATAAATGTAGTCAGGAACTATCTGCAGGTCAACAGTACCTTATGATAAAATTTTTTTATCAATCGGTCTATTAGAAAAGTCGTCTGAGCGATATTTGAAAAAAGGGGCGTGGCGCCGCCCACTTTTTGAAAAAATAAAACCTTTTAAACCATCCGGAAGCTATAGCGAACAAAACAAAAAACAAATTTTGAAAATCGGTCCAGCCGTTTTTGAGTTTTAGCGAGACAACTGCACATCGATTCATTTTTATATATAAGAAGATTATTATGGCATGCAACTTGACAAAACATATGATGCAGAACTTCTTCTTTTACGTGCAGCTCTCAGAATTGAGTTCCAAATCAATGAGTTGAAAAATGTTGTACTGTGTAAGTAATGTTATAAAAAATTTTGTTATTTCAAAATTCCGAACAATGGGACTGTTAAAATCTATTTTATCAGTAAGTTGGCACAACTAAAAAGAATAATGGAAAAATAGAAGTTATTTTACTTTATTATTGTCTGCTAAAAAATAGATAATTACTGTGCAAACCTTAGACTGACTACAATTTTTAACAACTTCAAGAAAGTTACGGGACAGTTGTAGATACAAAATAGTTCTGCTCTCCTCTTTGGCAGGAACAGCAGATTCATCCATCTATTGCCGCACGTATGTAGATAAGAATTGCATGCGCTTCGTAAATATTCCGCCTCACCACAAGGTTAGATAATAGCTCTTTTACCTGGTCCATCCAATGGTCGCTCCATGCCAAGGCAGTCGGTCTACTTGAACTCGCTTGACTACTCCTTTTTTTTCAGAAATATTTTTCTCTTGAGAAATCCCAGAATAGATTGATCCTCTTGTGACATTACCTAGGACTCTGCGTTGTAGTGCGAGACAGATCGGATCAGTATCTGGCGGAGTTGGACATTTGTTCGTCGTGAGAGGGTTTTGTCATTAAATTGCTTGGTTTGCGTATAGTAAAGGGTTTTCCAATAAAAGGTGTTATTTTGGTATTAAAAGAAAAATGCAATTTTTTGACATAAATGATAGGGTGTTTATTTGATAATAAAGAGGAAGGTATGCCGTTAATAATGAAAAACAACATCAGCCAAACGGCCGCCACAAGCACGCTTACAGCACCATATCCTTTTCATGAAATTTTTCAAATCCAAATCGCAAAGTGACTGCCCTATGTCCTCGATAGCCTCAAGAATCTTATCTTTGAGGTCTTGAATCGATGCTGTGCTGCTGACGTAGACCTTGTCTTTCACTTGGCCCCAAAAGTCGCAAAGTGTTAAATCACAAAATCTCGGTGGCCAATTGTGATCACCTCTTCGAGAGATAACACGGTCCGTAAACTTTTCCCGTAAAAGATCAATTGTTTCGTTGCTTGTGTGGCACGTAGCGCCGTCTTGTTGAAAGTAAACGTTGTCCAGATCAATACCATCCAACTCCGACCATAAAAAAAATCATTAATCATCTCTCGATAGCGCAATCCATTCACCGTAACGGTTGATTGAACTTCATTTTCAAAAAAGTAATGTCCAATGACCCCGCCGGACCATCAACCGCACCAAACAGTCATACGTTGAGGATGGAGATGCTTCTCGACAATAACTCTTGGGTTTTCTGAGACCCAGATGCGACAATTTTGCTTGTTGACGTAGCCACCGAGGTGGAATTGGGCCTCATCAGTCAAGATGATTTTTCGATGAAATTCCGGATCCTTTTCATGCATTTCAAGGACCCAGTCAGCAAAGACACGACGTTGTTGATGATCGGCCGGCTTGAGTTCTTGTGTTAAGTGAACTTTATAAGCTTAAAGACCCAAATCTTTATGCCAAATACGGTGAAATGACGTTTGTGGATTTTCTTTAACACTTTGAGCTACAGCAGCAATATTCTCAGTTGTTCTTGAGCGACGTGCCCGAGTTTTATTCTTCACATCACTAACTTTTCCCAACAGCTCGAATTTTTCCACCAATTTCTGTATGGTGGTCCGACAACGTGCTTCACGACGACCAAAAAATACTTTAGCTTTGCGAACTGTGACTGCAAGATTTTCACGAATTTTGTAGTGAATTTTAATAATTTCAATGCGTTGTTGAAGCGTTTATCGTTCCATTTTTATACCATCACCCGTAGGGATGAAGGTATATATCATTTGATACGACCCAAAAGTGTAACACATAGAAGGAGTCACTTTAGACCCTAGGTTTCTTTGAACCAAATTCGATTCATGACTTTTTAAGTCGTTTGAGCCATGTCCGTCTGTCTGTCTGTCTGTCTGTCTGTCTGTCTGTCTGTCTGTCTGTCGGGTGGCTGTCCGGCTGGTTCGCACGATAACTTTCGAAAGACGCAACCAAATGTTTTGAAATTTTGCACGAGTTATTATTTTCTCAAAACTACTTACGGTATTGCAAATGGGCTGCATGGCCCCGCCCCTTCTGGTACCTCCCATACAAATACATCATTCCACCCACTTTCGAAATCGAGTAATAATATCAATACACCCTAAGGGATCGTCCCCAAATTCTGTATTTAGTAAAGCTATAACAGGATAAAGTTTTGGAAAAAATTTTGAAAGCCTAGCCACGCCCCTTCTGGTACCTCCCATACAAATCTACCTTTCCGCCCACTATGGAGATGGAGAAATAATATCAATAAATTAAACGTGATCGTACCCAAATTCTATTTTGAGTAAAGCTATAACAAGATAAAGTTTTAGAGAAAAAAATTGGAAGTCTATTCACGCCCCATCTGGTACCTCCCATACACATCTGGTACCACCCACTTTAGAAATCGATTAATATTATTAAAAGACCTAACGCGATCGTGCCCAAATTCTGTATTTGGTAAAGTTTAAGCAGGATAAAGTTTTGGAGAAAAAATCTGGAAGTCTAGACACGCCCCTTCTGGTACCTCCCATACAAATGTACCTTTCCGCTCACTTTTGGGATGTAGTAATAATATCAGTACACCCAACGCAATCGTGCGCAAATTCTGTATTTAGTAAAGCTATAACAGGATAAAGTTATGGAGAATAAATCTGGAGCCTAAACACACCCCTTCACGTACCTCCCATATAAATGTACCACTCCGCCCAATTTCGAAATCGAGTAATAATATCAATAAAATAGAAAATTATTTGTTTTACTGAGGGTAAGGGTAAATGTAAGTTGGGTTGCCCGACTGAAACTTTCTAACTGGTTTTAATTACAAATCGATTATTTTCAATAACTCAAGACTTAAACAATATATTATATTGGGTGATGGTATTTATCAGTCAGTTTAACTGACTGAAATTTCTGTACTGGTTAGTAATGGCGTAGTTTCTACTTGTCAAATGTCAAAGAATAAAAGCATCAAAAGTGACAGCTACCGAAATAGCGGGGACATTCACAATAACACCTCTCATTGGAAAACCCTTTAGCAGTGGTCTGCGATCAATACTCGTCTCTTGGTGTTATTATTTTTGTTTACGACAGAGCCAAGGTAAAATTTCAAAGTTGAAACTTACTTCAAAAACTTAATTTCCCTTTACACCCCATGAAAGAGGTATGGGATAGCTTCTCGCGTTGTTGTGAATTAACACGCTTTCTATTTTTAGATTCACAACTAACGGCATCTACTTGTTTATCGACGAATGCAAACGTCAGAAGCTCTTACTTGACACGCCGATTGACTCGACACTAAATACTGCGAAGTTGCTGTCGACAACATTCGAGGGGAGCCGACAGTGAAAGATATTTTTTTTTTAAGATGACTGGAGCCAGGAGTTGAACCTGGGATTTCCCGCACGGTAGTCGCGTGTTCTAACCACTATGCCACGGCCGGTCCCAAAGTTGAAACAAGTTACTTTATTTTGTCCTTATTTATCACCAGCATACGACATACGTGAGCAACATTTGACGTTTATTAAATATGGTACCAGTCATGTTTACTGCAGTCTTCCGCATGATCATCTCCATTATGATGTTAAAGAAATCGCATGACAGACTGTCGCCTTGATTTAATCCTCGCTTGGTAGTAAATGGCTCTGTCAGATTCTTTTTGTCAGTCAGTGTCATACCGCATAGTCTTTTCAGCTTTGCGGGGATACCAAACTCAGCCTAAGCATCTAATATTTATATTATACCATCACGCTACGGGTAGGAGGGTATATATCTTTTGATACGACCCAAAAGTGTACCGCATAGAAGAAGTCATTTTAAACCCTAGGTTTCTTTCAACCAAATTCAATTCATGATTTTTAAATCGTTTGAACCATGTCCGGCTGGTACGTAAGATAACTTTTGAAAGACGCAACCAAAATTGTTTTGAGACTTTGCATGGTGTAATATTTCTCCTATATATACTTACTATATTCCAAACGGGCTACATGGACACCCCCCTTCTGATATCTACCATACAAATGTATCGCTCAGCCCTCTTTAGAAATCGAGTTATAATGTTAATATACTCCCTTACCCATCTGGTACCGCCCACTTTAGAAATCGTGATCGTGCCCAAATTTTTTAATATGTTAAGCTATAACAGGATAAAGTTTTGGAGAAAAAAATTTTAAGTCTAGCCACGTTCTGACACATAGAGTGGGGGTATGTGTAAATCCGTTTTTCCGACTGAAACTTTCTTACTGGTTTCTATCTTAACGGACTATCGAATGCAACTTTGTAATCGATAAACAGATGGTAAGTGTGAATATCTGGTCGTTCGTGAAATTTCCAGGTCTAAAGCCACACTGATAAGGTCGAATCAGGCTCGCTATGATGGGTTTTAGTTTTCACATAACACACTAGACAGGATCGCCTTGTATACGATGCATAAAAAACTGATCTCACACTTGGATCGCCTTTCTTACGTATACTACAAAATACATTCATCGGTCACGCATTCCTGGAGTCAAATCGTGCTTATGAGCTGGCGCATGACCCTTGCCCGCTGGCCTTAAAAACATCTACCGGCATTCATCGGCTCCCGCGGCTTAATTGTTTTTAACCCGTGCAATTACCGTGCTGATCTCTTTTGACACGGTAGTGGACAATCTACTCAGCCGTGCATGATTGTGGCTAGATTTCGTCACTTATGCTGTCTTTGGGAACGAGCAGAGAACAAAAGTGTTTAATTCATATTTGCAGCACACTCTGCATTTTCGTGACCAGATTTCTAGCTCTGTCCTTACAGCTGTTCCCTGTTCCAAAATCTTTGTTAATAACCTTTTGTTAGAAACTTTCTTGAAATTATCGACATCCTGGCTCTCTCTTTTCTTCCACAGCGCATTGAGTGGATCTGTAAAATATTGAAGACACCTCCAATGTGCTTAAAACTTGGTAGTAAGGGGTTTCGGGATCACTGTTTTCGACTCTGGAGTCAAAATGGAGGAATCTGAAAAAACAAAATGGAGGATAAAAAAGTGAGAAAGTTTCAGTCGAGAAAACCGATTTACATATACCCTCACCATATGTAAAAACATCAAATTAGCTCAACAAAATACAGAATTTAGTCACTATCGCGTTGAGTGTATTGATATTATTACTCGATTTCGAAAGTGGGCATAATGGTACATTTGTGTAGAAGGTACCAGAAAGGGCGTGGCTATACTTCCATATTATTACGTGATTTCTAAAGTGGGTGGAATGGTACATTTGTATGGGAGGTATTAGAACGGGCGTAACCATGTAGCCCATTCCCAATACCGTAACATATGCAAAGTTTCAAAACAATTTGTAACGTCTTTCGAAAGTTATCGTGTGTATCAGCCAGACAGACGGACATGGCTCAAATGACTTAAAAAGTCATGAATCGAATTTGGTTCAAAGAAACAAAGTGTCTAAAGTGACACCTTCTATGTTTTACGCTTTGTGTCGTATCATACGATATATACCCTCCTACCCATAGGGTGAGGGTTTAAAAATGACGGTCATGTTTTTAAAAAAGTGCTTGACTTTAACAGAAATTATGCCTAAGGGAGTTTTTGGGGTCGCTGATTTCTAAACCGGAGTGAAATGTAAAAAAAAAAAAACGGCGGACACAATATGGCGCACATTTATTTACAAAGAACACTGGAATTCAACTGATATTGCGCTTAATAGGAATTTTCCGATCGCTGATTACGATTCCGGAATCAGCCTTTGAAAAAAACTAAAAGGGGGATAAAAGTACGGCTAGAAAGAGGGGCGTTTGTTTGCAGTAATTAAGAAGTTGGTAAGATTATGTATCGGCTATCACGGTGGTATGCAGCTTTATGATGCCTATCTTCCTTTGCGTTTGCTTACGAGAGTGCTCAGCACAACTTAATCTCTTGGGTACCTCGGTTGCAACTATGTGGTGATCAGAGTCTATATGTGCGCTGCACATCACTCGCACGTCCATAATGCCTGAGAACATATTTCTATCGATAATAATGTGATTAGTTTGGTTTATAGTCTTTTGATCAGGGAATATGCTGGTTGCCCCGTGGTCATAATCCGTTATCGGAGATGTTGTTACCGTTCCAATTACCAATTACCGTTCTTCAGTTCCTATTTTAGCGTTAAAATCTACCAGAAATATTTTAAAGTCATGACCAGAGCAGAAGTTATATATTTCCTCCATGCGATCATAGAATGCATCTTTAATGTCCTAATATAAATTTACACTTTCATTCGTGTCTTTCTATATAGCAGCTATAACTTATGTTCAAAATTGTATGTCATGTGCATCCCTGTCCCATCTTTCGCTTTTCCTGTAAGTCGATGTTTCCAGCTTTGTATTTGTCGAGTTCATCCGCCAAACAGATATTCAAGGTGCCTATTCATAAATCATGGTCCTTACCAAGTTTGTGGGGGTCGACATTTGGGGGGTTCTTGACTTTTTTTTTAAGGAGAGTGTCTTATTATCCCGATCCTAGTTTCTTGGGGTGCCAATACCACTAAGAGAACCGTTGTGTTGAGCTGCAGTAACTTTTGTTACCTATTCTCTGAGACACATTCATGATAGGTTTGCTCAACATTGCACCATCTCACATTTGCTGCGCAGGGAACATGTGATGGCTAAACAAAGCTCCCACCAAGTATGAAACATCAACGAATATAATATCAGTAAAAATATTAATGGTTACAATTCAATTATTAAAGGTAACCAAAACATACAGTTTACAGTTTAAAGGGAAATCGATATTGTTCCCTAGGAAATATGATACATTTTAATTACCGCGGAAGTCATGTCCGCATATTTTTAATCTTCAACAGCAAACGAAATTGCAGCATAACATAAAGAGACATGACAACTAAAGGCCAACATTTCAATATGCCCTGATGTTTTTAGTTAATTACTGCAATGCCCAGATGAATATTTTAAATAATAAAATTTAATAAATCCTTAGCATTTAATTTCCAAGGTTAATTTACTACCATGGGTTGGTCACACTTTCTGCCTGTCCACGTTCCTTTCTCTCTTAATTTTTACATTGTGCTTCAGTATATAAATGTATTCGCATTTTTGTGCATGAGTTTTATCCATGTTTACAGGTCATTACCTATAATTAATTTATCATGAAATGCAAGTAATGCTGGAGAATATTTCATCAGAATGTGAAACATATATGAAAGAATTGGCATTGACCTTGGTTGTCCATTCACAATGAATTTCGTGTTTTACCACATTAAAAAAATTAACGCTAATGCCAAAGAATCGAATACAACAAACAAGAATTTTTATGATATAAATTATTTTTAAAGAACACAAAAAGCGTAAATTATAGTTTGAAAGTTTTACATGTGTAACCATATAATATTTGAGAATAATATAATAAGTTGAGAATCAAACGAGTAGACTCTTTGTTTGGTAAAACAAACAACATCATTATGTCCCCATATATCCTCAGAAGCACTTTATGCGACTGCTTCTCAATGCTAGACAAGGCCTTTCCAATGATGTAAAGCTAAACTTTCATGTTAAGCCAACTCATAGCATCCACGCGGTGGTACCAGGGCAACTTTGTTTCTTGATATTTTTAGTATGAATAGCGGCATATAGTGAGAGACGACCCCTGATCTCTGGGTTAGGTACCCGCCTCCAGGTCCTATGCTGCCTATGAAAACATACAAAAGAAAAAGTAACTATCGAAACCTTCCAAATGTTTACGAACCCCCTCTTACGTAATATGGACTAAGATTTAAGGATATGCACCTGGAATGTCTGGATTCTCTACTGAGAAGATTCCACAATCCGTCTGGCTAATGTCCTCAAAAAATACAAGGTTAATATCGCCGCCATCCAGGAGATTAGATGGACAGGACAGGGATGCTCGCGACGTAACAATTGCAACATCTATTACAGATGCCATGCAGAAAAGCTATGGATTTGTAATTGGCTAGAGACTCAGACAACTTGTCTAGGGGTTTAATTCTATTAGTGATCGAATAACCACAATCCGCATCAAGGCGAAATATTTCTACATCACGCTTTATCGTGTTCGTAAACCCGACCGAAGATAAAGACGATGAGATTAAAGACGCATTCTACGAGCGCCTAAAGGAAACATACCACCACGACATTAAAATTGTTCAGGGAGATTTAAATGCAAAAATGCATAACGACACGTCCGACAACGGGGTTAAGATGAGCGTGTGATTCGTGCAGCCAAGGTACTCACTACATTGAGCAGAGCGAAAAACGCACTTAATCAAACACATTGGACATTGCAAAGCTGCAAACCCCAGGGATAGCCACTGCCTACTCCAACCAGCTCTCTTTTGACGTTCCCAATACAGTGGCAGCATATAGCGCATTCCATGGCAACCGTCGCAACAATCGTGCTAGGATATGTACGATGAAGAATGTCACATAGCGTCTGAAGAACAGGATGCTGCTTATAGGGCAACGCTACAGCCAATTGTAACCCGGGCTGTTAGGGAACGGCACAAGGAGACAGTAAAAAATTCGAAGCAGCTATTTATGTGAAAAATAACTTCACATCAAGGATCGAGAGGACGAGGATATAAGGAGGTACATAGATAGAGGTAAAGCAAGAAAATGTTTACAGAGAGTTAAAGCAAAATTTAACTGTACTGGGCTCCCCTCCTGTAAGGACAAGGATAAAAATCTGGTTACAGATACGCAGAGTGTGGTGCGTATATGGAGAGAACACTTCCAGCAATTGTTGGTTCCAGAAGGCAGCGCATCGCCCACCACCAAGTCAAGCCGAGGTAAAAAGAGCAATATAGCGGCTGAAAAATAATAAAGCTGCCGGTGCCATTGGACTTCCGGCAAAGCTCTTCAAATCTGTTACGAGAAGCTGATAACGAGCATGCACCAGCTTCTAAGCACGGTTTGGCTTAATGAGTGCATGCCCGATGATTGGAATTTAAGCGTATTATGTACTGTGCTGGAAAGGTGATCCAAGTGTGTGTTCCAACTACCGCGGGATCAGCTTTTTACCCAACGCATATAAGGTCCTGTAGAGTGTGCTATGTGAAAGACTTAAACCAGTGTTATCCAACCTGATCGAGCCTTATCAGTGTGGCTTAAGACCTGCAAATCAACAAATTACCAGATATTCACATTTCGACAAGTCCTGGAAAAGACCCAAGAGAAGCAGATCGACACGTACCAACTTTTCGTCGACTATAAAGCTGCCTTCGACAACCCGATACGGCAGAAATTACTCGAAGCCAAGGCTGAGTTTGGTACTCCAGCGAAGCTGATACGTCTATTCGGAATGACGCTGACTGACACGAAATCTTCAGTGAAGATTGGCAAGGACCTTACGGAGCCATTCTATACCAGACGAGGCCTAAAACAAGGCAACGGCCTACCGTGCGACCTCTTCAACATAGTGATGGAGATGATAATGAGAAAAGCTGCAGTATACACGAGTGGCACGACGTTCAACAATAGTCACGTGCTACTCGCGTACACTGATGACGTAGACATCATCGGTCAAAAACTGCGGGATGTGACTGCAGACTTTTCAAGTATGCAGAAAGAATCCGCGAAAATGGGTCTAATGGTGAACGAGGACAAAACGAAGTTTTTAGTTTCAACGAAAAAGACTTTAACCGTTTCGGAAACTGCGTGAATATTGACAACTATTATTTCGAGGTGCTAGATAATTGTATCTACCTAGGCTCCGGTATCAACAAAAGAAATGAGGCTCGAAATCGGGAAAAGAATCCTGCTGACTAATAAATGTTACTACGGGCTAAGCAATCGATTTAATGACAGAGCCCTCTCTCGTCGAACAAAAATCCAGCTATACCAGAAACTGGTTCTACCTGTCTTAGTGTATGGTTCAGATTCCTGGGTTATGACACAAGTGGATGAATCGGTTGTGGCAGTATTCGAGAGATAAATACTCGGTAAAATATATGGGCCCATCATCGTTAACGGAGTGTATCGGCGTCGTATGAATCATTAGATGCACGAGCTGTATCGGGGTGAGACGCATTTAGTTTCTGCGGTTGCGTTGGCTAAGTAATGTTGTACGCATGGATGAAAATGCTCTAACTCGAAAAGTCTTCGACAAACTCCAATGGAAAAGCCAGGTTAATGAGAACAATGCAGAACTTGGTGTGACGAATAATACTTTTAACGTGCTGCATATAATCAGCTATGGGCACCACTACTTTGAAAGCCTTGCATGTGTTTGTGCTTCAATGTTTTATTTCAATGAACTGCAGCCCAATACAACCACAATATGAGTTTGTGTTGGTGAGTTACTCTCTTCCCTCTCTCACTGTAGAGAAGGGAATTGTTATATAGTTTTTCCATAACTATAAACAAAATTATGATATAAAAATCCGGGAAATAATTAATAAATATTACTGCCGTGCGCGTGACAACGCACATTAACATATTACAATTAATTTTTACTGAAAAAATGCATTCCTTTTATTGCCGTGCTAACAACAACCGTCGACACAACCGCGTCGGGCGAATGCTCTAGCGAGACTGAATGCATTTGTTTGTTTTCGTTCAATGGGTGTGAGAATACGTGTGTGGCTCTCTCGCTCAATTTGTGTATGTACACATCGTTCGCTCTTTTTGCACTTTGATTTTGAACTTGCCCATAGCTGCATATAATCACTATATACGCGATCTGAGTAAGTAGGTAAGAGACATCCTTGGTTAAATCCTATTAATATTATAAATGTGAATGGCTGTCTGTTTGTTTTGTTTGTATGTTTGTTGTTCAATCACGCATAAACGGCTGAACCGATTACAATGAAATTTGGATTACAGTTAGTGTACCATATGGAAATTGCCGTAGGCTATACATTTTTGACCTCATGGCGGAGTGGGCGCGGCAAACCATATTTTTAGAGCTAGGGAGATAAAATTTAATACACAGATAGTACTCGACAAAACAAATATAAATATGCAGACGAAATTTTAGTTTTGGACACCATAGACAATTTGGTTAAGGCAAAACTTTATGATATATATAATATGATACTATATGGGAGTTACTTGGGGTAATGAATTGTTTACCGAGGGCATAAGATCAACGCTTAAAATTATCCCATTAAGAAAGCAAGCCAAAAATATTATTATCGAGTTAAGGAAACGTTGGCAAAGTATGTTTTAAAGTGGAATATCCACAGCTTTTATAACTGTGACCCAATTTTAATTTATATTTATGTTAATTTTGTAATATTAGTCAATTATGCAATAGCGAAGCATTGCCGGGTCCACTAGTATGGCTTTAATGCAAATAACCAGTTTTACCACCATTTTTATACCATCACCCTTAGGGATGAGGGTATATAACATTTGATACGACCCAAAAGTGTAACACATAGAAGGAGTCACTTTAGACCCTAGGTTTCTTTGAACCAAATTCGATTCATGACTTTTTAAGTCGTTTGAGCCGTGTCCGCCTGTCCGCCTGTCTGTCTGTCCGTCTGTCTGACTGGCTGTCCGGCTGGTTCGCACGATAACTTTCGAAAGACGTAACCCGATTTTTTAGAATTTTGCACGAGTTATTATTTCCTTAAAACTACTAACGGTATTGCAAATGGGCTACATGGCCCGCCCCTTTTGATACCTCCCATACAAATACATCATTCCGCCCACTTTGGAAATCGAGTAATAATATCAACACAAACAACGGGATTGTACCCAAATTCTGTATTTGGTAAAGCTATAACAGGATAAAGTTTTGGAAAAAAATTTGAAAGTCTAACCACGCCCACATCAGGGATGGAGTAATATTATCAATACACCTAATGCGATCATGCCTAAACCCTATATTTAGTAAAACTATAGCAGGATTAAGTTTTGGAAACAAAAACTGGAAATCTACCATGCCTCATCTGGTACCTCCCATACCTATCAGCTACTGCCCACTTTAGAAATTTTAATATTATTAAGAGATCCAACGCGATCGTGACTAAATTCTGTGATTAGTAAAGCTAAAGCATGATAAAGTTTTGGAGAACAAATTGGAAGTATAGCCACGCCCATTTTGGTACCTCCCATACAAATGTCTCATTCCGCCTACTTTAGAGATAGATTAGTAATATCAAAACACCCACGGTGATTGTGCCCAAATTCTGTATTTAGTGAAGCTAAATCAGGATTAAAATTTAGGGGAAAAATTGTAAGTCTATCCATGCCCCTTCTGGTACCTCCCATACAAATGTACCACTGCGCCTACTTTAGAAATTTTTTGTTTTACTGATAGTGGTTTTCCCGACTGAAACTTTCTTACAAGTTTAATAGTTATAAAGTTATAGAACTAGAAGTTACATATCTCAAAACTACAACAATGGGGATGTGACTTTATTTCTTAGAAGGGCAGTATAGATGATACACGGTATGAGAAATTATAATGTGATAATGTATTAATTAAATTTTATAGCAACGATTTTAATCCTGTATGTGGTCAACTCAGCCAGTAGTTTAAATTACTAAAGTCTTCATAATTATATCAAGGACTACTTTTACTTCGTATCTGCTAATTACAAAGCAAACCGTCATATTTTTGAAAAATATGGACTTTTCTGTTTTATTTATGAGTACGACTAGATTCCATTGTGATGTTTTATGAGAATATGCCAAATTCTGAGTTTAGAAAGAAAAGAAAATTTCACAAGCATGGCAGAATACTCCAAAATCTGTATAAAACCTCCTTCCACACAATTCAGCCTCGTACGAGCCAATTTTGGATATTTACCTATAATATGTTCTAAGAGCTCAAACTCCTCCTCATTATCACACATGTGTCAGTACTTTATAACGGATCTATCTCACTTGCATGCCAGTTATTTAACACTGCAGTGACTCTTTTAAATTAAGATTCAAGTTACTCCATGATAGACCAATTGGTGTAGCATTCTATATATCCATTTTAAGCTTTTTTTTTAAATTGGGCCTAAAATGTATAAACTGTTTTTTTTTTGCTATAAAAAGCTTTTTATACCATCACCCTTAGGGATGAGGGTATATATCATTTGATACGAAAAAAAGTGTAACGCATTAAAGGAGACGAGTTAGACCCCAAGTATCTTAAGACCAAATTCGTTTCAGAACTTTTTAAGAAGAATGAGCTATGTCCGTCTGTCTGGCTGGCTGGCTGGCAGGCTGGCTGGCTGGCTGGCTGGATGGCTGGTCAGCAGGATAACTCGAGTAAACCTTAACGGATCGGTATGAAAATTTACCAGTATCAATATTTTTCAAAACGAACTTATGGGATTGTAAATGGGCTGAATAGCCCCACCCCTTCTGGTACCTCCCATACAAAATTACCTATTTTTGGAAAATTAATATTTCTTCCATAACTTCCAAACGGACAACCGGAGGATGTTTGAATTTAGTCAGTTTATTTATCTTGCAAAAGTAGACAAACCCTAAGAAAACAGAAACCTTTGCCCCACCCATTCTGGTACCTCCCATACAAATGACCGAATTGACCCTTATAGTTTTACATACATATCTTTTTTGCAAGTTAACTGAGATCACTCAAATTTTGCGTATGATGTTTGCTTATAAATATTAGACTCAGGTATGAATATGGACCATATCGGTTCACGCCTTCTGGTACCTCCCATACAAAATGACCTATTTTTTGGAAATTGTATATTTCTCCAATAATTTCAAAACAGTCACTTGGGGGGTTATAAACATTGGTCGATAAATTAATGTTGTGATAGGAGGCGAAACCTCAGAGAGCCTAACTATTTGACACACCCCTTCTGGTACCTCCCATACAAATGACCGAATTGACCCTTATAGTTTTACATACATATCTTTTTTGTAAGTAAACTGAGATCACTCAAATTTTGCGTATGATGTTTGCTTAAGAAAATTAGACTAAGGTATGAATATGGACTATATCAGTTCACGCCTTCTGGTACCTCCCATACAAAATTACCTATTTTTCGAAAATTAATATTTCTCCTATAACTTCCAAACGGACTCTTGGGGGGTAATGAAAATTGGTCGATTAATTTATGTTATTATATGAGGGAAAACCCTAGAAAACCTAACTATTTGACGCACCCCTTCTGGTACCTCCCATACAAATTACCGAACTCGCCCCCATAGTATTACAAACATATCTTTTTTCTAAGTACACTGAATTCAGTCAAATTATGAGTAATTTGTACGCTTATGAAAATATGAATCAGGAGTGAATATGGACTATATCGGGTCAACCCTTCTGGTACCTCCCATACAAAATAACCTATTTTTGGAAAATTAATAATTCACCCATAACTTCCAAACGGACATTTGAGGGGTAATGAAAATTAGTCGGTTAATTTATATTGTGATAGGAGGTGAAACCTCAGAAAACCTAACTATTTGACACACCCCTTCTGGTACCTCCCACACAAAGGACCGAACTCACCCCTATAGTCTTACATACATATCTTTTTTTGTAAGTGCACTGAATTCAGTCAAATTATTCGTAAGTTGTACGTATGCAAATTTGAGTTAGGAATGAATAAGGACTGTTTCGGTTCACCCCTTGTGGTACCCTCGATCAATATTAATTCTTTTTGAAATATTAATATTTCTCACATAAATTCCAAACCGGTACCTATACCCCCTACACAAATAAGTAAAGTTTTGGACGATTTTGCACCACAAGCAGGGGAAAAAATATACATAAGTAATTTTATTTTAATTAAAAATCTATTCATTTCAATAACTCAAGACTTCAACAATATCATATATTGGGTGATGGTATTTATCAGTCAGTTTACCTGACTGAAATTTCTGTACTGGTCTATATTTCATCAGTTACTTTCTTGGTGTTCCAAAATTGAGATGGAAAGGTGTAATTATTAATATCTACCAAATAAAGAGGGGCAACTTACTGCTACCACTCAATGTAATCAAACTAAATAATGAAACTAAATGTCACTGAGTCGTAATGTTGATTCTTTACATTTTCATAAAAGTAAATATTTAGCTGGGAAATATACGAGTATGGAGTAAGACAGATTTTATCCTACGCTTATTGTGACTCAGTTAAATTAAATTCCTTTAATAGCACAATTTACTAAATATGCCTCAAAACAAAAGTAACATACATCGTTGAATGGACGTGGAGTGGGAGGATTAATGTAAATACTCACACAATCTGAATTTTTCTGATCTGGCTCCCACGACTGCAATTGTATAAATTTTTTATAAGAAGCATTAATGTATCTTAGCTAATAAGCCGCGCATATTTATGAAACCAACTCTTTCATATCATTAAGTATTTCTGCATTTTCTTGTTATTTATTCTATAATTTCACTCTTATATTGTAGATTATATAAAATTGTTCTCAAGTATTTTCTTAGTAGTTCAAAAGAAATCGTGTGGGTTTTCTTTCCAACCCCAACGTGGTATGACCGCATAAATTGTTAAACACAAGAACAAAGTTAGCAAAAAATGTATACTGGTTAAGAATATGCCATGGTTAAATTAAAGAAGATTTTATGGCATAGAATTAAGCGGAATTTTCTTTTCATGTTTAAGAATGTTGTATTAACTTAATTTTGAAGCGCAATTTTATTTTAATACTAGCTGGCCCGGCAGACTTCGTCCTGCATCCATATTTGTGTAAAAGATGTTGAGTGCGGTTGAAATCTAATTCCGATTGGTTTATTACTTTAAACTCTGAAATATTTTAATTTAAAGGGCGAAGTTTTCCCAGACAAATTCTGTACTTTTTATATCTAAGAGATTATTATATATTATTGTAAGAATCGCATTGTCGTCCATGATTTGAAACTGAAAACTTGCTTATTGATAGGCATATATTCTAAAACCACATTGTTAAGCCGATTGACTGACGTATAACTTTATGCGTTGGTGTACTGGGTGGTTGTACGTTTAGTTGTTTGGTCTGAGCCATGACAGCACTGTGCCCCAAGGAGTAGGAATTTCATAAAAGACCCTTCATTTGACTCAACAACCCTATTAACCGTTTGGTCTGGGTGATAGCAACAGTTTTTCCCATTTTTGGGTTTTTCTCCTTAAAGTTAGAAATTCTAAAAACCACTGTGTGAAGCTTTTTAATGATGTAGAAGGTGCGTCAATATTAATGTTCTCAGTTCTACTTAAAGTCTGGGTGACGATCTACAGCCCATCCCCAACTTTCACTGAAATTTTGGTACAAATCGGTCCATTTGTCATCAAAATGGACATCAATTTATATATATATGTAGAGTTTTCAATAATTTTAATGTTACCTTGCCCCTTTTTATTCCAAGGAGTTCCAGTTTCCAAAAATCCCTTCATATGGCTCAACAACCCTATTAACCGTTTGGTCTGGGTGAGAGCAACAGTTGTTCCCATTTTCGTGTTTGTCCCCTAAATTCGAAATGCGAAAAACCACTTTGTGAAGCTCTCTAATTCTATAGGAAGTGCACCAACATAAATGTTCGCCACTCTACCTCAAGCCATTTTGCGGTCTGGGTGACCATCTACAACCCATCCCTAACTTTCACTGAAATTTTGGGACAAATGGGGTCAAACGTTTTCACAATTAGTGGTGACATCAAAATGTAGATCTTTTTTATATATATAGACTTCTGAATAACTATGATGTTAAAAAAAGTGACTAAATGACATGCAAAAATTAAGTGTATCATAAGCTAAACACCGGCAACTGGTTTCAAACATACATTCAACATTTTCTCATGCCAAAAAAATCTTATATTTTAAGTTTGAGTAAAATCGGACAATCGATATAAATATTCGAAATAATTCAACCCCAGCCAAATCAACTGCGGGTGCATATATACAAAAAAAAAATCTCATAAAAAAACAAATATACATTCTAAATTTCACTCAAATTGTTTAATTCGTTAAAATTTTCATTATAATTCCACCCTAGCGACACCTATCGCGTCAATTTATACAAAAAAATTTTCTTAGGGTTCCACAAAGATAAATACTAAATTTCAGTTAAATTGGTACATGCATTCAAATTATCGATATAAATCCACCCTAGCGCCATCTACCGGCTCCATTTGTACATAAAATTTTTTCTGATGATCAAACAAACATAGATTCTGAATTTCAGTTAAATTGGTTCATTCTTTAAAATTTTGATTGTAAACCGACCCCAGCGCCACCTACCGGGTCCATTTGTACATAAAATGTTTTCTCATGATCAAACGAATATCCATTCTAAATTTCAGTTGAATTGGTACATGCATTAAAATGTTCGATATAAATACACCTTAGCGCCACCTGGATTTGATTTTTTCCAACACAAACAATCTACGGAAAATTTCGAATCCAATAAAAGAAAAATCAGGCAAATCGCTCCAGCCGTTCTCAAGTGATGGTATGACATACGTGGACCATTTCATTTTTATATATATAGATTAAAAAATATTAAATCTAGATTGAATACGTGGAAAACTGGCGGTTCGAGTTTGAAATGATTACACTGGATTTATAGGCTCTATGAAAGATGCCCCAAAAAAAAAAAACGAAAAATGACCCAAAAAAATTTCCATACAAAATTGGGAAACTTCATTTATTTTAGGTAAAATTTGATTTTTTAATTTTTTCGTTTTTTTTGGGGCATTTTGTAATTGTAAACACTGAAACCAATAACAGAGATTCAAGAATCAGATTCCCGCATAAACATATCCATACGGCATCCTGAATATCAACTGATCAAAAGACAAGAAACAAAATTGATTTGGTAATCGATGGAAATTATGTCTCAATCATTATGGACGTGCGTGTGATGCGCAGTACAAATATTGACTGGGATAACCACCTAAGTCTAGTGTGTTTTGTAAAAAATTTAAGCTCATACTGATTGGCTTTAGACCTGAGATATAAATGTTAGACCAGATTATCCAGAAATGCAGATCGACACTTACCACCCGTTTACTAATTACAAAGCCTCATTTGACTTTTCATACGACTGAAACTTGTAAGACATTTGTTAATTGAAGTTGAGTCTTACATTGCGAGGCGATTAATGAAAAGATACGAATTACCACACCCCTTTTATTAAGTTTCGTATAAATGCTAACGTATGTTTAATACATTAGTTCGTTCATATACGTATTTTATACATTGCCATTAAAGCTAATACAATTCGCACTCGTTTAAACTTTACTCTATATCACACCCAAAATAAACATTACCTCAAACCGAAAAGCCTTGTTTTCTGATGGTATACCAAAATTTCAAAACTGAGTATATTTAAGCAATGCATATTTTAAACTTTTATAAATATTTCAATTGAAACTAAATTCACGGCAACTCCATACTCATTTAATACTCGTGAAAACTACATACAACACTAAAATAGGTCGTGTGTTCCCAAACGTTCTGCTAATATTCTACACAAATTTAACGATTCTATTACAAAAATCATTGTTTTTTCTATATTTTATGAATTTAATTTAAAATCCACATGTATTCGGCAAAATGTTATTATGGTGTGGAAATGCATGTATAAGATTGCCTGATCCATGGTGGTTTGTAAATAATAAATCAAATGTTTTTAGAAAGGTTTCTACATTATTCTCATTAATATACAAATTGTTCATAATAAGCAAAAACTTAATTTAATAATGCTTCAATGGGCAATTTGATTATGCATACAAAGGTAATTTAGGTAACTAACAAAATGTGTTTGTTTAATCAACAGAAAATGTAACCAGTAGAGAAATTTTTAGTCTTGAGTTATTGAAATAAGCCGATTTTTATACCATCAGACTTAGGGATGAGGGTATATAGCATTTGGTAGGAGAAATAATGTAATTAATTAAAAAATACGAGTTAGACCACAAGTATCTTATGACCAAATCCATTTCATGGCTTTTTAAGACTATTGAGCTATGTCCGTCTGTCTGGCAGGTTCGCAGGATAACTCGAGAAATTCAATAAAACCAACGCAAATTCCCAAATTGTTCATTTAGTAAAACTATAGCAGGGTAGAGTTTTCTAGAAAAAAAAAACTGGAAGTCTATCTGGTACCTCCCATAAAAGTGGGCGGCACCAGACCACTTTAGAAATCAATTAATATTATAAATAGACCCAACGCGAACGTGCTCAAATTCTGTATTTAGTAAAGATAAAGCAGGAAAAAGTTTTTGGAGAGAAAACCAGGAAGTCTAGACACACCTCTCCTGGTCCCTCCCATACAAATGTACCACTCCACCCACTTTAGAGATGAAGTAATAATATCACTACACTCGACGCCATCGCACAATGGTTGCCGTTTTATACAAAGAACGGCCAAAAATAGAAGGAGTTTTCTTTTCTAAAATTTGGTTAAAATCTGTGAAAAGATTCAAGGACCTCTCTTAGATCCTGAAAATTAAAATTTCATAGTAGGCACACCAAAGTCGTCATATCCATTGATTCCATCAATCTATGACTAAATCTAAAATTTGGTCAATGTCGGACAAAGGATTCAAGGACCTCTCTTAGATTCTGAAAATTGAAATTTCATAGAAGGTATACCAAAGTTTGCATATCTATTGATTCCATCAATCTATCACTAAATTTAAAATTTGGTCAATGTCGGACAAAGGATTCAAGGACCTCTCTTAGATCATGAATATTGAAATTTCATAGTAGGCACACCAAAGTCGTCATATCCATTAATTTTATTAATCTATGACTAAATCTACAGTTTGGTCAATGTCGGATAAAGGATTCAAGGACTTCTCTTAGATCCTGAAAATTTTAATTTTGTAGTAGGCATACCAAAGTTGGCATATCCATTGATTCCATCAATCTACGACTAAATCTACAGTTTGGTCAATGTCAATGACAAAGGATTCAAGGATCTCTCTTAAAGTTTACAGTCAAAAAAAAAATGACACCGAAAACAGTGAGGCCGCTTTCTTATATTGAAAATAACTCAACAATCCGCAAAATTCCGCAGCTAAAATTTACATCATTTAATCTGTAAATGTGGGTAAACATTTTACAATAAATTTGGTTGTCAACTTCGATCGACTTTGCAACTAAAACTCTGAGTGAAATTTAAGTCTACACAGGAGTTAGTACTGAAATAGGCACATAGAATAAATTAATTTAATAAAATAGACACAGCATGCTGAGAAGTTTTTAATTCTTCTAAAAAATAGTTAATACCTTTATTTACAATATTTAATTCTTCCATTGCTTAAGCAATCTTTTTTAAAGCGGTTTTTACGTTTTATTTTGGACCTTCACTTGAAAGTTACTCACTCTCCGAAACTAAATTATTTTTATAATCTATTGTGAGATAGTATTGCCACAGTATTACCCACAGTTTTGACCAAATTTTTTTATTTTTAGATAATGGGGACGACCACTGTCCATCGTGCCCAAAATAAGCTATAACAAGATAAAGTTTCAGAGAAAAGAAATGGAAGTCCTGCCACGCCACTTATGGTATTTGTTTAGTTTTTAAATATCCTAAAATACCTCAACCTGAATTTTTATGCTCCTCAACGGGTGCTAGGAAATGATTTTAGATACATAGTTTCTTGTTGAAATTTTCTTAGAATTTATCGTAGATTCCGATTCTGGTAAACGATTACCACTTTTTTTTTGATCCGAACAAATTGACCCGCTCCATATATACATAGTTTGTTTTGTTAAAGTTCAACAAATTCACACTATTATTACAACAAAAAAAGTTTAATATATAGCAATTTTATGCAATAAAATGGTCTATCATTCCGCTGGAAATACCCATATGGGTAATTCCAGCCTTACGAATGTTACGATTACGATTCAATTGGAAAAAAGCACATAAAAGTTAAACTTTTTTGTATTTTATAATAAATTATTTTGAATAGCTCCCTACTAGCTTTACATTATGTAAAAAAGGCGTCATACTTAAAAAACTACAATCAAAGATATTAACAAAACACAGGCCTATGTTATGCTACACGAAATAGAAGTGCGTTTTAGGTCAGCTCTTGAAATTTCAAAAGACTGCGTGTTGTTTAAGATTTAGTAAATGCACTTAATTATTTCATAAAATAGACCAATACTTACTTACTTACTTAAGTGGCCAATTACAATTTACGAAACGTAGTTCATAAATTTGAGGCCTGAAGTAATAAAGAATTCCACACGCTTCGGTCTTCTGCGTGTGTTCTCCAGTTAGTCCTACCAGATGATGGCACATCGCCTACCACTTGGTCCTTCCAACGGAGTTTGGGTCTCCCTGCTCTGCGCCGTCCTTCAGGTTCGCCTTCAAACACCTTTCTCACTGGAGCATTTACATCCATCCTGGCAACATGTCCCAGCCATCGTAGTCGTTGGATTCTGACTCTTTTAGCTACGTCGATGTCGTGGTAAAGCTCATACAGCTAATGGTTCATCCGATGGCGAAACTGGCCTTCGACACAGATAGGTCCATATATCTTTCGGAGTACTTTTCTCTCGAATACTCCCAGGTTTTGTATGTCCGTTGTAGTAAGCACCCATGATTCGGCAGCATACAACAGAACAGGTAAGATAAGCACCTGGTATAGCTGTTTCTTAGTATTCCGAGAGAAGGTGGTGTTACTAAAGTGCTGCCGAAGTCCGTAGAAACATCTATTGGCTAGCACTATTCTCCGTTTAATTTCTTGGCTGACATTATTTTTCTTGTTGACGGAAGATCCGAGGTAGGTAAATTCGTCGACTACCTCAAAACAATAATTATCAACGTTCACGGTGAGTCCCCATCGAGAGGACTCTTTGTTCGTCGAAATCATTATTTTTGTTTTGTCCTCGTTCACCGCTAAACCCATTTTTGCTGACTCCTTTTCTAGTGATGAGAAAACTGCAGTAACATCCCGCAGATTTCGCCCAATGATGTCTATATCATCGGCATAGGCTAGTGGCATGTGGCTCTTGTGGAATATGGTGTCAGACATGTTGACACCAGCCTTTCTCATCACCTTCTCCATAACTATATTAAATAGTGTACAGGACAGGCTATCGCCCTGCCTGAGACCTCTTTCCGTGTTGAATGGTTCAGACTGATCCTTACCAATCTTAACCGAGGATTTGGTGCTGTCTAAGGTACATTTGCAAAGTCGAATCAGCTTTGCAGGAATACCAAACTCAGACATGGCCTCATAAAGCCTATTCCTTATCGGAGAGTCGAAGGCAGCTTTGTAGTCGACAAAGAGGTGGTAGGTGTCGATCTGCTTTTCATGGGTTTTTTCCAGGATCGTAAGGTGAATATTTGATCCGTCGTAGATTTGCCAGGTCTAAAGCCGCACTGATATGGTCCAATTAGTTTTTCTGCAATTGGCTTTAGACGTTCACACAATATGCTTGAAAGGACCTTGTACGCAATTGGTAATAGGCTTATTCCACGGTAGTTCTTACATTCACTACGATCTCCTTTCTTGTATATGGGACATAACAGACTGAGACTCCAATCCCCGGGCATGCTCTCCTCTTGCCAGATGTTCTCCATGAGCTGATGCATGCTCCTAATCAGCTCCTCCCCGCCAGCCTTAAACAATTCAGCAGGGAGACCATCGGCTCCAGCAGCTTTGTTGTTTTTAAGGCGGGAGATGGCCATACGTATCTCGCTCTGGCTCGGAGGTGGACAGTTAATACCATCGTCATGGATTGGAGCGGGGTCTTCTGGAGTGGTGTCAGTATCCAGTAAATTTCTAAAGTGATCTCTCCATATCTTCAGAACGTTATCCGGGTCCGTCACTAGCTGACCATCGCTGTCCTTGCAGGAGGGCAACCCTGTTCCACGCATTCTCGCTTTCACTCTCTTGTAGAATTTTCGGGCTTCCCCTCTACTTCGGAGCAACTCAGTGCACTCATCTTTCCTCTTCTTCAGCTCCTTCTTTTTTCTTCTGAAAAGACGAGTTGCCTGTCGTCTCTTCTCCCTGTGCCTTTCACGAACAGCTCGCGTTGCCATTGGCTGCAGTTTCGCCCTGTATGCAGCAACCGTCTCTCTCGTGGCAGTGCGACATTCATCATCGTACCAGGCATCTTCTTGAGACGGCTTTGAGTACCCAAGTACGCCTTTCGCAGCCCGTTCTAAGGAGTCGGCTATATTTTACCACTGCGAGGTTATATTGTCAGGGGTTGGAGCATTCCGCAGCAGTTGAGTTAGGTGGTTTGAGTAGGCGTTTGCTACCTCTGTGGTCCGCAGTTTACCGATGTCCAGCTTTCGTTGTGCCTGGTTACGTACGTTTTTCGCCATGCTTAGCCTTGTGCGTACCTTAACTGGGGTAAGGAAGTGATCGGAGTCAATGTTCGCACCCCTAATCACTCGTACGTCCAGAACACTCGATGCGTGCCTTCCATCGACTACCACATGATCAATCTGATTCCTCGTCAATTGATCTGGAGATAACCATGTTGCCTTATGAATATTTTTATGGTCAAATCTAGTGCTGCTAACTACCATATTTCTTGCCGCAGAGAAATCAATCAGTCTGATGCCATTGTTCGACGTTTCGGTGTGCAGACTGAATTTTCCGACGGTAAGGTCAAATGCGGTTTCCCTGCCTATTTTAGCATTAAAATCGCCTAGTACAATTTTAATGTCATGGCTCGGGCTACGGTCATATACATTTTCTAGGCTCTCGTAGAGCTCGTCTTTGTCCTCATCGCTTTTCTCTTCTGTCGGAGCATGGGCACATATAAGTGTTATGTGGAAAAACTTAGTTTTGACTCTTATGGTGGCTATACGTTCACACACCGGGTTGAACCTTGAGACTAGGTGTCGCAGTCTCTTGCCAACCACAAATCCACATCCAAACTCGTGCTTGTCCGCATGGCCACTATAGTATATGTCGCACGTCTTCATGCGCGAGCACCCGTGTCCCGTCCACCGGATTTCCTGTAAAGCGGTTATGTCAGCCATGTATTCTTCGAGGACTTCCGCCAGTTGGATAGAGGCACCTGGTCTATACAGTGTTCTAACATTCCAGGTGCATATCCTTAAATCATGGTCCTTAATTCGTTTGCGGTGGTCGTCAACATTTTGGGGGGTCCATTTTATTCTTTTCTTACTTCTTTTCATTGCAATAGTTTATACGTCGGTGGCGGGTTGCAAGCTCAGCGCACCACGTCGCAGTTTTCTCCTCCTGCCAGGATTTTATTACAGCCGCCCATTCTGGGTCAGACGCTGACCAGGGTACCGCTCACTCTGAGCAGACGTGCCTGGGTTTTAGGTTTCGCCCCTCACAGTTAGTCGTGCTCTGACGGGTGTCAGAGGCACGCTTCCAGGCGTCACCACGTGGAGGTACTCCGTCCGCAGTAGTACTACGAATACGGAGCTCTGTGAGTAGACTTGAAGTGCAATTGGCAAGGATCACTCTGGGTTTGCCAAGTTAAACCGATCAGAAGCTTTACCTTGCATCACACTCCCGAAAATAGACCAATAGCGCTTTAAAAATATATTTTTGTTGGGCAAATTTGTTCCTTTGGTTTTTAACCGCAAGGTAATAAAGATCTACCCCAGCAAAAAATTTTCTGCAATTTGGAAGCAGTAGATATATTGCTTCCATACAGGATGCGCTACTTTTATGCGCTGCCTTTTAACGCAGAACATTGCGCATTTTTTCCTTAACTAAGTAAGGGAGATAAATGAATACTCACTTACCTGATAGCTGAAATGTACGCAGATATTTAAGGCAGTTATGAAAAGCTTTCTATCAACAATGAAACAGAAACGATATTTAAATGCAGTTATTAGTGCTGATTTTGGTGCAATCACGTAAGCGAGCTTTGTTCTACTGCAATCCATCTCGCTTACTAAGTTGCAATGATGTATATCAGCATTGTTTTTGTTTTTTCAACGATCTTTACCGATATTACACGATTAGAAAGTATTATTTACGACGAAGAGTTCGTAATACAAAAACCCAATCAGTTTGTTCTTAGTCATAATAGTGAGCGGGTATATCCACGCAAGTTTGTTATATTAAGAAATAACTGTTAATTAATTAACTGTTTATTGATTTATTAACTGCTTATTAATTGTTCTAAGTTAATTGCTGAATTGCTAGATACTTAAGATTGCTTCCATGTCTTTCTAACCTAATATCATGTAAGCTTTCTTATTATTTGCAGACTTTTTTTACAATATTCATTTAGGTATAATAGACGTGTACAAATACGAAAGCGCTTTTATAACAACATGATTTCATTACATTTCAGTTGAATTATTTCACAACGTTCAAGTTGCTATTATCAAAGCGCAGTTTTGGATACATAAATCATGCGCATTTAAGTGGGACTTTTCTTTACATATTCATTAATGAATACAGCGCTATGGTAAGCGCTAACCCCTTCGGCCTTCCTTTACTTACTTGCAGAATAGTAAGCAGGTTTTTTGCTGGGACGTTATGTTACTGACGTTATGTGACAAAATACCCCACAGTTGCAAAATGCTTAAAAAAATGTTTGCTTAAGCCATTGTTTTATTTCCGAAATTAGGGAATATTATAAAGTTTATGTGCCACTAATTGTTGATCAGGAATGTTACATTAGAACGCCAATAAAATAAAATCAACATTTATGATAAGAGTGGACTTGCATCATCAGTAAATATAATATGAAAATATAAAAATGGTGACCAGCAAAAGAATGCAATTTTGCAGTCCGCTACATCAACATGGAAACTAAGAAAAGCTTTGGGCATTTTAATTAAATAAAATTTAAGTATTCGTCTTTACTAATACAAGTCAGAAAAACTTTTTTGTCAACTTTTATTTTTTCAATCACGGTTGGCACTTCTGTGGAAATACCCATATGTATATTTTAACGATTCATTAAAAGGTTATTTTTCATCTGTTTTTTGCTACAGAAAACGGATGATCGCACGACATACGATGAGCATATTTGACCTACCGAGCCCGTTGCGCTCACACTGAATTTGGTCAACGAATACGTAAATAAACCAAATTCCTACATTTGGACACCCCAAAGAAATTCTCGAACTTATTCTACAAACAATTAATTATAACTTTAAATAAGCGGTTAATTGGCAATAACTCAGAAACTGCCTCTCATTAGGCTATATTTTCGAAAGTCCAGTTTCTACCGATTTTCTCTCAACAAGTACGCAAATGCCACAAGCATAGGTGACAAGAATAGGTGACAAGCATAGGTGAGTACGGAATTTAAACAATTTAAATTGTCTTTATTGCTTTTAATTGGATGAGCACCTAGTTGGACGTTTCGGACCTGTTAACTTTTCGATTAAATGGTGTGATATCACATATCTGAATTTTTTAAGGAGTTTTGCTAAGACTTGAAGATCAACATTACTCGCGTAGTTCGCGATCGAAATTTAATATCATTAATATGCACCTCTTGAAAGTATAAGCTATATCGGCAACCAATCTCCGTATGTTCTATTAATATCATTATATTAAATACTTAAATATTCTACTCATCTGGACACTAATCACCTCCTTCTTTCAATAATGATTTAATTGCAAATCAGATTTAAAATTTCGCTTTGTTTTGAACATAACGTATTTAAAGTGATTTTTACCATTTTCAAGTGTAACTTAAGAAATTTCATATTTTTGAAGTATATCGATAATTAAGCATTAGTTGAATTTATTACTGCATGCTCTTAATTAATAATTATAAAATGTGTCACAGCAAACTATTAAGGATTCAATTGAGGGAAATTAGTAATTGTGCAATGATTAAACTTTTACTAAAATGTTTCTGTTTTCAGGAAAGTTTGGTTTATTTCTGAAGAAAAGTTGGTTTTTCAAGAAGACCATCTGAAACATTATTACGGTGGTTGTTATTTATACCTATTCAGTTTCCGGCAATACTAGTGTTGCCTGATTTAAACTAGAACTTTCATTGGAAAGGTTACCTTTTTTACAATATACACTATACCATATACCAAATTTCAGAAATCTCTTAAACTACGGCTGTATTCGGGGGACAGACATACACCCCCCCCCCCCCCCCCCCCCAAAAAAGTTAGAGCTTGTATTGGAGGTGGGAGTTAGCTCGATCTTACTCATCTTAATACTTAACCTTCGCTTAGAGGATAAAAGGTTTTTTTTTATCAAATTTCTGCTCGATAGCTTTCAAACTACAAATACAGGTAAATTCAAACGGGCAACCGAAAAAAAATCATATCTTGGGGGAGCCAGGTTGTGATTTTAGACCCATAGTTTCTTGGGGTTATTTTCCTTCGTAGATAACGTTTTTGCCATACGTTTTTTGATTAAAACGATTGACACTCCCTTATAAACGTGTTTAAGTCTTCATATTAAGAAATTTCCCATACGGTCTACTGTATGCTCGTATGAATATGTCACATGATATTGACGAAAAAGTCAAAACATCCCCGAAATTCGTTTACACCCTCGCTGTTGTGCAGTAAAGAATATTGTCATTTACGAGTTGTTTGACTTCAGAAACTCAACATGGATAATTGTAATTTTCACATTAAAATTACAATATTTATCAATTATTTTGATTGAAAAAGTTTCAATTGTCTTCAGTTTTATATTTGTTTGTAATTAAGTTGCAATTATGAAGTTATTATTTGCAAGTTTGCGATGCGTAAATCAATGAACTCGAAATCGAAAAATATTAATACAAAAGAGAAAAGTATAAAGAAGAAGTCGATAATGACATCATTATCAACAGTCAGAAATGAAAAAAGTAATAGCAATGCCACAAGCATACATTATGGTTATCTTTACATGGCCCATTTGGCAGTTGAGTAAGAAATAAGTCGATACAATATTGCAAATTGTTAAATTTTCCTCTGAACTATTATGTTTATTTCTTCTGCGTATTTCGTTTGGTAACTTTTATATTAATTCTAAGGAATAGGGTAGATACAATTTACTTGTATTGATCAGCAAACAACTTTGCTTAAAACATAAACTACAAGCTACATCACACAGTGGCACCGTCCCATACATTTCTTGGAAAAAAATAGAAGGAGTGGTCATACAGCAATGATATTTTGCAGTAACACTTCTCTGCACTGAAGGAAAAAATTCGTTGCTCCCAAACGAAAAATTAGACAAATGAACTTCGTTTGAAGTTTTCGTTTGCCGCAAAACAAAACTTGTTTACCACAAGTAGTTGTGTCTATTGTGGGAATGAAATATTCGTTTATCGCAAACTCATTATACGTTTGTAACAAACGAAGAACGACTACGGCAAACTATTATTTCGTTAGTCGTAAAAGAAAAACTCTTTTGAGGCAAAATAAAATTTCTTTTGCCACAAATGAAGAGAACTTAGACACAAACTTTTATTTCGTTAGTCGCAAATGGAAAACTCGTTTTTAGCAAAAACAATTGTGTTTGCCGCAAAATAAATCCACGTTTGCCCCAAATGAAAAACGGATAGAAACAAACGTTTATTTCTCAAAAATGATTTAGTGATTCCTTTCCAAAAATATTGTGAATTCCTAAAAAAACCAATTTAGTAAATGAATAAAATTAAAAGACATATTTTAATATCATACCTTTTAGTATACAAATTTGCATTTGTGTCCAGGTGTAGTCGAGAACGACTGTGACTGTGTTCGAATAAAAGAATTCCTTATTCAATAATACGATTAATTCACTTCTGTCTTTAGAGCCTGCAATAACATAAAAGTGTAAAATTTTCATAACCATATCAAAAATAATGAAGTTGCTCTTCAAGTTTCATTTGGTGTTCAGCTTCTTGAAAAATAAAATACTTACCCTTTATGTGCAATAGCTTATATATTGTGAAATATATTCATAATATCTTCTTACGCAATTTCCAAATTATTATAAGCGAATTATAACGCCACTGATAGTTCAAACATTTTCTTTAATTTTTTATTTAGCTCGTCAAAAGTGTTAGTTTTTTCACTAGATTGTCTTTTCCATTGAAATTCACTTCTAAGAACATTGCCTTTACATAAACAAAAAAACACCGACACGACGCTCAACAAACTGATGTTCACAATTCAACCACAAACGAAAAACTAAACACCATAACACTATAAAGAGATCATTCTGGAACATCTCAATGATTGATACACTCCAAGATGTATTAATACAGGTGGCGTTAACTGCCAGCTGGTTTTAACTTTTTTTCTGATTTTGGTGCCTCTGCACTGTCAACTTACATACACTCGATGAGTTGCGCCTTTCAGTTGTCAAAATTTTGTATGCAGATTTTGACACTAGAGAGGAACTACACAAAATAAATTGCCTGTGGTTGTTGTAATGCCAAATTTGTTGTACAGATAACTTCACCTTGTTTAATACATCTTGATACACTCCAATCACTCATTTGTCACAGCGAACGAACATTCGTTGGGGACTAACGTGGAAGGTGTTTATGCAAAATATAAAACTTTTGTTTAGGAAAGTTGAGAGAACAAAAAGCATGTTCTCTCAACTCTTCTAAACATAAAAGATTTAAATATTCCCCAAAAATCTTCTACGGTTGTCCCAAACGAATGTTCGCTTGCTGTTAGAAATAAATAACGCTCTTTGTTCTCTCAACTCTCCCAAATATAAAGGTTTTACATTTTGCACAAACGTCTCCCATCGTTGTCCCAAACGAAAAATTAAACGATGTAGGAGTAAACAAATGTTCGTGTACTGTAAAAAAAAAGCAATGTTGATGGCTACTGGTTCATTTTGCGTCGAATACTTCAACGATTGTGGTATACGTTGAATTTTCGAAACAAAACAACTTTTTTTGCAGCAAGCGAGCAACAAATGGTTTTTTTTTTTGAGTGTGGGCTTAATTTAGAAATTTTGAAAAAATCTTGGAAAACCGCCTACTGCCACACCCACCTCCCATATAACTGCACTTGCCAAAATTTTTATTTTTGGACCTAGGGACTCGAAATTCGGGACACTTCTTAATTGAGTTCTCCTTATGAAAAAAAATAAACATATTGGGGATGCCACGCCTACTTTAGATTTTACGCCCATCGAAAGTTGTAGATTTAAGGTGTTTTTCTTCCTTGTCTAGAATCATATGAAAATTTCATATAAGTAAAAAAATTTTAATTTTTATTCAAAAGTCAACATGTGTTGTCTCCATACAAAAGAAGAGAATATCCCCAACAACCCTCCGCGAATAGTATTAGCCTTTAAATACACCGAAAATATCGCACAAATGCATGCATTAAAATCGATGTTACTAAAAGGGACGGTATTTGGCGGTGATTTTTTTTTTCTTAATTGAAAGTACAGACTCGCACCTTTCATTTTTATACCATCACCCTAAGGGATGAGGGTATATATCATTTGATACGAAAAAAAGTGTAACGCATTAAAGGAGACGAGTTAGACCCCAAGTATCTTAAGACCAAATTCGTTTCAGGACATTTTAAGACGATTGAGCTATGTCCGTCTGTCTGGCTGGCTGGCTGGATGGCTGGTCAGCAGGATAACTCGAGTAATCCTAAACAGATCGGTATGAAAATTTATCGGTATTAATATTTTTCAAAACAAACTTATGGAATTGTAAATGGGCTGAATAGCTCCACCCCTTCTGGTACCTCCCAAACAAAATTACCTGTTTTTGGAAAATTAATATTTCTTCCATAACTTCCTAACGGACAACTGGAGGATGTTTGAATTTGGTCAGTTTATTTATCTTGCAAAAGTAGACAAACCCTAAGAAAACTGAAACCTTTGCTCCACCCATTCTGGTACCTCCCATACAAATGACCGAATTGACCCTCATACTTTTACATACATATCTTTTTTGTTAGTAAACTGAATTCACTCAAATTTTGCGTGTGATGTTCGCTTATGAAAAGTTGAATTAGGAATGAATATGGACTATATCGGTTCACGCCTTCTGGTACCTCCCATACAAAATTACCTATTGTTGGAAAATTAATATTTCTCCCATAACTTACCAACGGACACTTGGGGGGTAATGAATATTTGTCGATAAATTTATATTGTGATAGGAGGCGAAACCTCAGAGAGCCTAACTATTTGACACACCCCTTCTGGTACCTCCCATACAAATGACCAAACCCACCCCCATAGTCTCACATACATATCTTTTTTGTAAGTAAAGTGAATTCACTCAAATTTTGCGTGTGATGTTCGCTTATGAAAAGTTGAATTAGGAATGAATATGGACTATATCGGTTCACGCCTTCTTGTACCTCCCATTCAAAATTACCTATTTTTAGAAAATTAATATTTTTCCCATAACTTCCAAACGGACACTTGGGGGGTAATGAAAATTGATCGGTAAATTTATCTTCTGATAGAAGGCAAAACCTCAGAAAACCTAACTATTTGACACACCTCTGTTGATACCTCCCATACAAATGACCAATCCCACCCCCATAGTCTCATATACATATATTTTTTGTAAGTACACTGAATTCAAGAAAATTTTGCGTAAGGTGTACGGTTATGAAGATTTTAATCAGAAATGAATATGGACTATATCGGATCACCCTTCTGGTACCTTCCATACAAAATGAATTCATATTTCTCCCATAACTTCTAAACCGGCACCTGGGGGATAATCAAATTTGGTCAGTTAATTTATCTTGTAATAGGAGGCAAAGCCTCAGCAACCCTAACTATTTGGCACACCCCTTCTGGTACGTCACATATAAATATATGGAATATTTTCCCTTATACATACGTATCATTTTTGTATATACACTAAATTCAGACAAATTTTGCCAAGGTAAGCTATCATTGAACTTTGACTTACAAAAAAATTAAACATGTTGTGCTGCCCCTAATTGTACCTTCTGTACAAATAGGTCAAATTTTGTATGTTTTTGATCTACATGCAGACAAAAAATAATACATAAGTAATTTTATTTTAAAAATCTATAAATTTTAATTACTCAAGACTTAAACAATATCTTGTATTGGGTGATGGTATTTATCAGTCAGTTTACTGACTGAAATTTTTGTACTGGTTTTATAGTTGGAGGGCTAAGCAAGGCAAAGCACATAAAGTTTTTTTCCATCAAAAAGTGAAAAGTTGATATTTTTTGAGTATAATTTTTGATAAATTATAATAATTAGTATACCTTTCCAATTTCAATAATTTTTTTTCTTATAAAAGAGAGTATATTTTCACTGAAAAATAAAACTAAAGCCATAGCTATAAACGTACAAACACAAAAAGTACTTTATTTGGACAATAATTTTAATCCAATTTCATTGAATAAATTTCCGTTGACTTCTGTTAGTTTTTTATCTACAAAATTTCACTTTTCATAAAAACCCATGTTGAATTTTTCTTATTCAAATATTTCTTTACAAAACCCAATCATTAAAATTTTGAAATTGGAAAGTTGAAAAACCCTATTTTTTCCACCGAAATGCCACTGTGCATCAGTTTATTGATATTACTTAATGGTTTTTAAAGGTAACATTCATGCACCAGCTCAATAACAGGATTTATGTTAGCGTAATGAATTCATGCTTGAACAAAAGTAAAAAAATCCTCAAATATATTTGCCACACCCTTTCTGGTACCCCCTATATAAATGACAGCAATCACATCATTGTTTTACATAAATACTTTATTTGTACACTGAATTCAATAAATTTTCGCATTGGGTAAACTTTTCTGAACGTTGACTTACGTCCTGCTCTCCCTACTTGTGCATCCCATAAAAATTAGCCAAATGCCAATTATTTCTAAAATAAATATTTTGTAATTATAGTTGAAAACTAAGAAACCAAATGTTTTGCCCCACCCATTAGGAATAATAATTTCTTTTGAGATTTTGTTGCGAATGAGTTAGAGACTTTTTCCATAGTTCTTAGTTGGTACCGTAAAAGACAATTTAGGTATGCCCGCAGAAACTGAATTAAACTTTTTAAATTTTTATCTTTTCTATTGTATTACTACATGTCTATAAAAGCGATTAAAAGTAAAATAGTTAATTTACTTGATTTTAACGTTCAATATATCTTTTGTTAAAGTTTCTACTTGACATGTCGTTTGTATTTGACATGTAGTTTTAATTTGTTATAAAGTTTACAGGATACACTGAATATGCGGTGATCATACATACGGCAGTTGCTTAAATGTGCATATTTTCACAGGAAAATAAATAAAAATGTAAATATGTAAATAAAAAAAAGTGAACAATTGCAATGACACGCTATTTAATTTTGCAACACATACTTACTATGCTGGCATTTCCTTACAATCGTAGATGTTAACTATATATGTCGCACATAGAAAAGTCTCATATGCACTCGGCGATCTTCTGTGCTTCTTCTTCAACTCGTCGCATCAAGTTATACAAGCTTATCAGTAAACTGATCTTTTCATTCATATTCTTTAGACGCTATGTGACATTCTTGATCGTACCAGAATTTGTCTGAGCACCACTTTTTAAATCCAAGCACGGTTGCCATGAAATGCGCAATATGCTGCCACTGTATATCGAGAATGTCAGAAGTATCGGCATTGGGTCGTAGTAGTAGTGTCTTACTGCTGGTTGGAGTAGGCAGTGGCTATCATTGCAAAATGCGAAGTCTAGCTTTATTTGTGGTTGGGTGCGTGCGTTTGTCGCTGAGCTCAGTCTTGTGGGCACCATAATCAAGTAATTATTCGAGCCAATGTTTGGACCACGGATCACGCTAACGTCCACGAAACTAGATACATGCCTTTCATCGATTACCTCCGGATTAATTTGTTTGGAATACCAAGTTGCCTTGTGGATATCTTTATGCTGAAATCTGGTTTCAGTCGCTACCATGTTCCTTGCCTCTGTGAAACTAACCAGCCTAAAACCGTTGTCGAACGTGTTGGATATGGGCGTGATTTTCCAGTCGATGGACCAAGAACATCTTTCCTTCCTATTTATACCATCACCTTTAGGGATGAGGGTATATATCATTTGATACGACCCAAAAGTGTAACACATAGAAGGAGTCACTTTAGACCCTAGGTTTCTTTGAACCAAATTCGATTCATGACTTTTTAAGTTGTTTGAGCCATGTCCGTCTGTCTGTCTGTGTGTCTGGCTGTCCGGTTGGTGCGCATATATAACTTTCGAAAGACGCAACCAAATGTTCTGAAATTTGGCACGAGTTAATATTTCCCCAAAACTACTTACGATATTGCAAATGGGCTACATGGTCCCGCCCCTTCTGGTACCTCCCATCGAACATAAAATTCCGTCCACTATAGAGATGGAGTAATAATATACATAAATCCAACGCGATCGTGCCCAAATACTGTGCTTTGTTGAGCTCTAACAGGATAAAGTTTTGGAGAAAAAATTGGAAGTCTAGCGACGCCGCTTATGGTACCTCTAATACAAATATACCATTCCCCCCCACTTTTGAGATGGACTAATAATATCAATACACTCGACACGATCATGCCCAAATTCTATATTTTGTTTAGCTATTACAGAACATAGTTTTGGAAAAAAAAAAACTGGAAGTCTAACCGCGACCCTTCTGGCACCTTCCATGCAAATCTACCTACGTAGGCGGAGTTCGTTAGAAATTGGAAATAATATCAACATAATAGAAAATTTGTTTTTTTTACTGAGGGTGAGGGTATATGTAAGTCGGGTTGCCCGATTAAAACTTACTTACTGGTTTTCCATTAAAATCTCCCAGGACAATTTTATGTTGTATCCAGGGCAGCGATCAGATGTTTCCTCTAGGCACTCGCAAAATGTATCTTTAATATCCACAAATCACCGTGAAGTAGAAATATTTAGCGATGATGCGAATTTTTGCTTGTTTTTTTTCGTTTATTATAGCCAGTATAAGACCTGAAGGCAGGTGGTTATCGCAACCATCAGGATTCGTCACTAACTATCTGCCGTTACTTCTTCTTCTTTACTGGCAGCAACAACAGAAATTCATCTATCAGTAGCCGCACGTAGAAAACCATTCCAAGCGCTTCGGTCTTTTGCGCTCCGTAGATAGTTCGTCATACCAAGCTTACTTAACATTTCCGTCACCTGGTCTATCCATCGGAGTTTTGGACGCCCCCTCCTGCGCCGCCCATCGAGTTTATTGCCGAAGACTTTTCGAGCCAGAGCGTTTTCGTCCATTCGTACAACGTGTCCAAGCCAGCGCATTCGGTCTATTTGAACGCGCTTGACCACGTCGATGTCGTTGTACAGCTCATACAGCTCATGATTCATTCGACGACGGTACTCGCCGTTCACGATGATGGGTCCAAATATTTTGCGAAGTATTTTTCTCTCGAAGACTCCCAGAATAGATTGATCCGCTTGTGTCATTACCCACGATTCTGCGCTGTAGAGCAAGACAGGTAGGATCAGAGTCTGGTAGAGCTGGATCTTTGTTTTTCGAGAGAGCGCTTTGTCGTTAAATCGCTTGCTTAGCGCATAGTAGCAGCGGTTTGCGATCAATACTCGTCTTTTGATTTCGAGGCTGACATTATTATTTTTGTTTATGGCGGAGCCAAGGTAGACAAAATCATCTACCACTTCAAAATTATAGTTGTCAACGTTCACGCAGCGTCCCAGACGAGTGGACTCTTTGTTCGTTGAAACAAATAACTTGGTTTTGTCCTCGTTTATCACCAGACCCACTTCAGCCGACTGCTTTTCAATGCTCGAAAAAGCCGCAGTAACATCTCGCAATCCACGTCCAATAATATCGATATCATCAGCATACGCGAGCAACATGTGGCTTTTGTTAAATATGGTGCCATTCCTGTTTACTGCTGCTTTCCGCATGTTCATCTCCATTACGATGTTAAAGAGATCGCAGGACAGACTATCGCCTTGTCTAAAGCCTCGCTTGGTAGAAAATGGCTCTGACAGATTTTTGCCAATTTTCACTGAAGACTTCGTGTCAGTCAGTGTCATCCCGCAGAGTCGAATTAGTTTTGCGGGGATACCAAACTCAGCCATAGCATCCAACAATTTCTGTCGTATCGGGCTGTCAAATGCAGCTTTGTAATCGATGAACAGATGGTAGGTATCGATCTGCATTTCTTGGGTCTTCTCCTGGATTTGTCGTAGCGTGAATATCTGGTCGGTGGTGGATTTACCAGGTCTAAAGCCACACTGATAAGGTCCAATCAGGTTCGCCAGGAGGGGCTTTAGTCTTTCACATACCACACTAGACAGGACCTTGTATGCGATGGGTAAAAGGCTAATCCCGCGATAGTTGGTACACACACTAGGATCGCCTTTCTTAAGCACGGGACATAGGACACTCAGATTCCAATCATCGGGCATGCATTCCCTGAGCCAAATCGTGTTTATGAGCTGGTGCATGCATGTTACCAGGTCATCGCCGCCGGCTTTAAAAAGCTCTGCCGGCAGTCCATCGGCTCCCGCAGCTTTATTATTTTTAAGCCGGGCAATTGCCGTGCTGATCTCGTTTTGGCTCGGTGGTGGACAGTCTACTCCATCGTCGATGATTGAAGCGATTCCGTCACTTATGCTGCCTTCGGGAACGAGAAGAGATTGAAAGTGTTCCCTCCATATTTGCAGC
Organism: Muscina levida; assembly: GCA_964034835.1. NCBI lineage: Eukaryota > Metazoa > Arthropoda > Insecta > Diptera > Muscidae > Muscina > Muscina levida. The sequence goes on from OZ035883.1 coordinate 77,831,578, forward strand.
ACACTCTGAGTGTCCGTGACCAGATTTCCGTCTCTGTCCTTACAGGTGGGGATCCCTGTTCCAAAACCTTTACTTTTTACCTTTTGGTAGAACTTTCGGGCCTCACCTCTATCCCTGTAGTTTTCGATATCCTGGCTCTCTCTTTTCTTCCACAGACGCTTTTTCCGTCTGAACAGGCGTTTCATCTCCCTCCTTTTCTCTTTATAACGCTCCGTCACCGCACGCGTCGCCATTGGCTGCAGTTTTGCCTTGTATGCAGCATCCATTTCCTCAGACATTTCGCGACATTCGTCATCGTACCAGGGCTTGTCTGAACGTGGTTTTTCATATCCCAGTACGGTTGTTGCGGCAGTGGTCATAGAATTCGCAATATGCTGCCACTGCATGTCGGGAACATCAGAACTAGGGGGATTTGTATGGAGTAATTGAGAGAGTTGGTTGGAGTAGGCATTGGCTATCTCAGTGGTCTGCAGCTTTTTGATGTCTAGCTTCCTTTGCGTTTGATTAAGAGTGTTTTTAGCTCTACTTAATCGTGTGCGTACCTTGGCTGCAACTAGGTGGTGATCCGAGTCGATATTTGCACCGCGCATCACACGCACGTCCATAACGCTTGAGACATGCCTTCCATCAATTACCACGTGATCAATCTGATTTCTTGTATTTTGATCGGGAGATATCCAGGTTGCCTTGTGGATATCTTTATGCGGGAATCTGGTTCCACTCACAACCATGTTTCTTGCCGACGAGAAACTTACCAGTCTGAATCCATTATCGGAAGTGTTGTTGTGTAGACTGAATTTTCCGAATGCTGAACCAAGAGCATCTTCCCTTCCTATTTTAGCATTAAAATCTCCCAGAACAATTTTAATGTCATGTGCAGGGCAGCGGTCATATATATCCTCCAGGCGCTCATAGAATGCATCTTTGATGTCATCGTCTTTGTCTTCCGTCGGGGCGTGTACACAAATCAGCGTAATGTTAAAATATTTCGCCCGAATGCGAATGGTGGCTATACGGTCATTTACAGGGTTAAACCGCGAGACCAGGTGTCGAAGTCTCTTGCCGACTATGAAACCACATCCAAATTCGTGTCTTTCTGCATGGCAGCTGTAAAAGATGTCACAGTTCTTCCGTCGTGTGCATCCCTGTCCCGTCCATCTCATTT
>OZ035883.1:77832942-77891168 GCA_964034835.1 Muscina levida
ATGTAAAATAAAGTGCCAACACGGTGACAGTGAAATTTTTGTTTTTGGCGTATATGGCGAAATTATGTTTGTAATTTAGTCGTAATGAGTTTTCATTGAGGTGGTATTGTGCAAAAAATGGAAATAATTTCATACCATTGAAGGGACGGTGGTTGGTTGTAGGCTTTATTTTAATAGTATATAATTAGTTGCGTGCTGTACCTTAGCATTTTGAGGTGAGTTGAGTCATACGTACTTGGAATGTACAGTGGTTCAGACATAGTGCGGCAACTCTCTTTGTCTTACTGCCGTAGCTGTAACAGTCTGTATACTTATTATGTGCAGGGTAGCGAAGGCAAGATTATATTTTGTGCATCGGATGGTGTGGTGCGGAGGGCACTAGTGAGGCTTTAAGCCCCGTTGCATCTCAATTTCCCTCTGGCCCGTGTATAGTATCACTGTGGCCTTTTTTACCCTGTTTAGGTTATTGAGTTTAAAATTCAACTTCTTGCGTAGTAGTGGACAGTCCGCGAAAGGAATTTCAGTACCCCCAAGTAAATAGATTTCACGAATGGGATCTTATACCTCGTCGGGAGTGTGATGCAAGGTAAAGCTTCTGATCGGTTTAACTTCAAGTCTACTCACAGAGCTCCGTATTCGTGGTACTACTGCGAACGGAGTACCTCCACGTGGTGACGCCTGGAAACGTGCTTCTGACACCCGTCAGAGCACGGCTAACTGTGAGGGGCGAAACCTAAAACCCAGGCACGTCAGCTCAGAGTGAGCGGTACCCTGGTCAGCGTCTGACCCAGAATGGGCGGCTGCAATAAAATCCTGGCAGGAGGAGAAAACTGCGACGTGGTGCGCTGGGCTTGCAACCCGCCACTGACGTTTAAACTATTGCAATGAAAAGAAGAAATATAAAAATAAAACGGACCCCCCAAAATGTTCACGACCACCGCGAACGAATTAAGGACCATGATTTGAGGATATGCACCTGGAATGTTAGAACACTGTATAGACCAGGTGCCTCCATCCAACTGGCGGAAGTCCTCGAAAAATACAAGGCTGACATAACCGCTTTACAGGAAATCCGGTGGACGGGACACGGGTGCTCGCGCATGAAGACGTGCGACATATACTATAGTGGCCATGCGGACAAGCACGAGTTTGGTTGTGGATTTGTGGTAAACGTATAGCCACCAAAGAGCCAAAACAAAGTTTTTCCACATAATACTTATATGTGCCCATGCTCCCACAGAAGAGAAAAGCGATGAGGACAAAGACGAGTTCTACGAGAGCCTAGAAAATGTATATGACCGTAGGCCCAAGCCATGACATCAAAATTGTACTAGGCGATTTTAATGCTAAAATAGGCAGGGGGACCGCATTTGAGCCTACAATCGGAAATTTCAGTCTGCACACCGAAACGTCGAACAATGGCATCAGACTGATTGATTTCTCTCCGGCAAGAAATATGGTAGTTAGCAGCACTAGATTTGACCAGAAAAATATTCATAAGGCAACATGGTTATCTCCAGATCAATTGACGAGGAATCAGATAGAGCACGTGGTAGTCGATGGAAGGCACGCATCGAGTGTTCTGGACGTACGAGTGATCAGGGGTGCGAACATTGACTCGGATCACTTCCTTACCACAGTTAAGGTACGCACTAGGCTAAGCATGGCGAAAAGCGTACATAACCAGGCACAACGAAAGCTGGACATCGGTAACCTGCGGACCACAGAGGTAGCGGACACCTACTTCAACCACCTAACTCAACTGCTGCGGAATGCTCCAATCCCTGATAATATAACCTCGCAGTTGCAATATATAGCCGACTCCATAGAACGGACTGCGAGAAGCGTACTTGGGTACTCAAAGCCGTCTCAAGACGATGTCTGGTACGATGAATGTCGCAATGCCACGAGAGAGACGGATGCTGCATACAGGGCAAAACTGCAGCCAATGGCAACGCGAGCTGTTCGTGAACGGCACAGGGAGAAGAGACGAGAGGCAACTCGTCATTTTAGAAGAAAAAAGAAGGAGCTGAAGAAGAGGCAGGATGAGTGCACTGAGTTGCTCCGAAGTAGGGGGGAAGCCCGAAAATTCTACAAGAGAGTTAAAGCGAGAATGCGTGGAACAGGGTTGCCCTCCTGCAAGGACGGACCCGGATAACGTTCTGAAGATATGGAGAGATCACTTTAAAAATTTACTGGATACTGACACCACTCCAGAAGACCCCGCTCCAATCCATGACGATGGTATTAACTGTCCACCTCCGAGCCAGAGCGAGATACGTATGGCCATCTCCCGCCTTAAAAACAACAAAGCTGCTGGAGCTGATGGTCTCCCTGCTTAATTGTTTAAGGCTGGCGGGGAGGAGCTGATTAGGAGCATGCATCAGCTCATGGAGAACATCTGGCAAGAGGAGAGCATGCCCGGGGATTGGAGTCTCAGTCTGTTATGTCCCATAAGCCTATTACCAATTGCGTACAAGGTCCTTTCAAGCATATTGTGTGAACGTCTAAAGCCAATTGTAGAAAAACTAATTGGACCATATCAGTGCGGCTTTAGACCTGGCAAATCTACGCCGGATCAAATATTCACTCTACGACAAATCCTGGAAAAAAACCATGAAAAGCAGATCGACACCTACCACCTCTTTGTCGACTACAAAGCTGTCTTCGACTCTCCGATAAGGAATAGGCTTTATGAGGCCATGTCAGAGTTTGGTATTCCAGCAAAGCTGATTCGACTTTGCAAATGTATCTTAGACAACACCAAATCCTCGATTAAGATTGGTAAAGATCAGTCTGAACCATTCAACACGGAAAGAGGTCTCAGGCAGGGCGATAGTCTGTCCTGTACACTGTTTAATATAGTTATGGAGAAGGTGATGAGAAACGCTGGTGTCAACATGTCTGGCACCATATTCCACAAAAGCCACATGCCACTAGCCTACGCCGATGATATCATTGGCCGAAATCTGCGGCACGATACTGCAGTCTTCTCATCACTAGAAAAAGAGTCGGCAAAAATGGGTTTAGCGGTCAACGAGGACAAAACAAAAATAATGATTTCGACGAACAAAGAGTCCTCACGATGGGGACGCAGCGTCAACTTTGAAAATTATTGTTTTGAGGTAGTAGATGAGTTTACCTACCTCGGATCTTCCGTCAATAAGAAAAATAATGTCAGCCAAGAAATTAAGCGGAGAACAGTGCTCGCCAATATATGTTTCTACGGACTTCGGCAGCACTTTAGTAACACCACCTTATCTCGGAATACTAAAAAACAGCTTTACCATGTGCTAATCTTACCCGTTCTTTTGTATGCTGCCGAATCATGGGTGCTTACGACAACGGACATACAAAACCTGAAGGGAGTGAAGTTAAATACGTTTTTTAAATACGTTTTTAGCGAAGACACAAACCCCAAATATGGAATCCATCAAAACGAGTTTGTAATGAAAAAAATATATTTCAACTTGAAAATAGTTAATAATTATTGAAAAATAGTGAATAATACTGATATATAAAGCAATAAATAAATACATTTGTTAAATTTGTAATAAATAATTTCCTTTCTAAATACATGTGGTATAAAAGATACTTAGCATTACAATATTCGGGGGCCCAGATTGGGCACTAGGGGCAGAGAGGAATGAAAGTCCTTTGCATCACGTCATAGCCCCATGGGAGTAGGTCACTCCCATATCCAAGATATATCAATCGTCTGTTTCAGATCAGAGATATATCACAAAGTATATGCGATATAAATGATATGTGATAGTAGCGTATTTGGGGGCCCAGATTGGGCACTACGGGCAGAGAGGAATGAAAGTCCTTTGCATCACGTCGTAGCTCCATGGGAGTAGGTCACTCCCATATCCAAGATATATCAATCGTCTGTTTCAGATCAGAGATATATCACAAAGTATATGTGATATAAATGATATGTAGTATTAGCGTATTTGGGGGCCCAGATTGGGCACTACGGCCAGAGAGGAATGAAAGTCCTTTGCATCACGTCTTAGCCCCATGGGAGTAGGTCACTCCCATATCCAAGATATATCAATAGTCTGTTTCAGATCAGAGATATATCACAAAGTATATGCGATATAAATGATATTTAGTATTAGCGTAGTTGGGGGCCCAGATTGGGCACTAGGGGCAGAGAGGAATGAAAGTCCTTTGCATCACGTCATAGCCGCATGGGAGTAGGTCACTCCCATATCCAAGATATATCAATCGTCTGTTTCAGATCAGAGATATATCACAAAGTATATGCGATATAAATGATATGTGATAGTAGCGTATTTGGGGGCCCAGATTGGGCACTACGGGCAGAGAGGAATAAAAGTCCTGTGCATCACGTCGTAGCTCCATGGGAGTAGGTCACTTCCATATCCAAGATATATCAATCGTCTGTTTCAGATCAGAGATATATCACAAAGTATATGCGATATAAATGATATGTGATAGTAGCGTATTTGGGGGCCCAGATTGGGCACTACGGGCAGAGAGGAATGAAAGTCCTGTGCATCACGTCGTAGCTCCATGGGAGTAGGTCACTTCCATATCCAAGATATATCAATCGTCTGTTTCAGATCAGAGATATATCACAAAGTATATGCGATATAAATGATATTTAGTATTGGCGTCTTTGGGGGCCCAGATTGGGCACTAGGGGCAGAGAGGAATGAAAGTCCTTTGCATCACGTCATAGCCCCATGAGAGTAGGTCACTCCCATATCCAAGATATATCAATCGTCTGTTTCAGATCAGAGATATATCACAAAGTATATGCGATATAAATGATATTTAGTATTGGCGTCTTTGGGGGCCCAGATTGGGCACTAGGGGCAGAGAGGAATGAAAGTCCTTTGCATCACGTCGTAGCTCCCATATCCAAGATATATCAATCGTCTGTTTCAGATCAGAGATATATCACAAAGTATATGCGATATAAATGATATGTGATAGTAGCGTATTTGGGGGCCCAGATTGGGCACTAGGGGCAGAGAGGAATGAAAGTCCTTTGCATCACGTCATAGCCCCATGGGAGTAGGTAACTCCCATATCCAAGATATATCAATCGTCTGTTTCAGATCAGAGATATATCACAAAGTATATGCGATATAAATGATATGTGATAGTAGCGTATTTGGGGGCCCAGATTGGGCACAACGGGCAGAGAGGAATGAAAGTCCTTTGCATCACGTCGTAGCTCCATGGGAGTAGGCCACTCCCATATCCAAGATATATCAATCGTCTGTTTCAGATCAGAGATATATCACAAAGTATATGTGATATAAATGATATGTAGTATTAGCGTATTTGGGGGCCCAGATTGGGCACTACGGCCAGAGAGGAATGAAAGTCCTTTGCATCACGTCTTAGCCCCATGGGAGTAGGTCACTCCCATATCCAAGATATATCAATAGTCTGTTTCAGATCAGAGATATATCACAAAGTATATGCGATATAAATGATATTTAGTATTAGCGTAGTTGGGGGCCCAGATTGGGCACTAGGGGCAGAGAGGAATGAAAGTCCTTTGCATCACGTCATAGCCGCATGGGAGTAGGTCACTCCCATATCCAAGATATATCAATCGTCTGTTTCAGATCAGAGATATAACACAAAGTATATGCGATATAAATGATATTAAGTATTGGCATCTTTGGGGGCCAAGATTGGGCACTAGGGGCAGAGAGGAATGAAAGTCCTTTGCATCACGTCATAGCCCCATGGGAGTAGGTCACTCCCATATCCAAGATATATCAATCGTCTGTTTCAGATCAGAGATATATCACAAAGTATATGCGATATAAATGATATTTAGTATTGGCGTCTTTGGGGGCCCAGATTGGACACTAGGGGCTGAGAGGAATGAAAGTCCTTTGCATCACGTCATAGCCCCATGAGAGTAGGTCACTCCCATATCCAAGATATATCAATCGTCTGTTTCAGATCAGAGATATATCACAAAGTATATGCGATATAAATGATATGTGATAGTAGCGTATTTGGGGGCCCAGATTGGGCACTACGGGCAGAGAGGAATGAAAGTCCTGTGCATCACGTCGTAGCTCCATGGGAGTAGGTCACTTCCATATCCAAGATATATCAATCGTCTGTTTCAGATCAGAGATATATCACAAAGTATATGCGATATAAATGATATGTGATAGTAGCGTATTTGGGGGCCCAGATTGGGCACTACGGGCAGAGAGGAATGAAAGTCCTGTGCATCACGTCGTAGCTCCATGGGAGTAGGTCACTTCCATATCCAAGATATATCAATCGTCTGTTTCAGATCAGAGATATATCACAAAGTATATGCGATATAAATGATATGTGATAGTAGCGTATTTGGGGGCTCAGATTGGGCACTACGGGCAGAGAGGAATGAAAGTTCTTTGCATCACGTCATAGCCGCATGGGAGTAGGTCACTCCAATATCCAAGATATATCAATCGTCTGTTTCAGATCAGAGATATAACACAAAGTATATGCGATATAAATGATATTAAGTATTGGCATCTTTGGGGGCCAAGATTGGGCACTAGGGGCAGAGAGGAATGAAAGTCCTGTGCATCACGTCGTAGCTCCATGGGAGTAGGTCACTTCCATATCCAAGATATATCAATCGTCCGTTTCAGATCAGAAATATATTACAAAGTATATGCGATATAAATGATATGTGATAGTAGCGTATTTGGGGGCCCAGATTGGGCACTAGGGGCAGAGAGGAATGAAAGTCCTTTGCATCACGTCATAGCCCCATGGGAGTAGGTCACTCCCATATCCAAGATATATCAATCGTCTGTTTCAGATCAGAGATATATCACAAAGTATATGCGATATAAATGATATTTAGTATTGGCGTCTTTGGGGGCCAGATTGGGCACTACGGGCAGAGAGGAATGAAAGTCCTTTGCATCACGTCATAGCCCCATGGGAGAAGGTCACTCCCATATCCAAGATATATCAATCGTCTGTTTCAGATCAGAGATATATCACAAAGTATATGCGATATAAATGATATTTAGTATTGGCGTCTTTGGGGGCCCAGATTGGGCACTAGGGGCAAAGAGGAATGAAAGTCCTTTGCATCACGTCGTAGCTCCCATATCCAAGATATATCAATCGTCTGTTTCAGATCAGAGATATATCACAAAGTATATGCGATATAAATGATATGTGATAGTAGCGTATTTGGGGGCCCAGATTGGGCACTAGGGGCAGAGAGGAATGAAAGTCCTTTGCATCACGTCATAGCCCCATGGGAGTAGGTCACTCCCATATCCAAGGTATATCAATCGTCTGTTTCAGATCAGAGATATATCACAAAGTATATGCGATATAAATGATATTTAGTATTGGCGTCTTTGGGGGCCCAGATTGGGCACTACGGGCAGAGAGGAATGAAAGTCCTTTGCATCACGTCATAGCCCCATGGGAGTAGGTCACTCCCATGTCCAAGATATATCAATCGTCTGTTTCAGATCAGAGATATATCACAAAGTATATGCGATATAAATGATATTAAGTATTGGCGTCTTTGGGGGCCCAGATTGGGCACTAGGGGCAGAGAGGAATGAAAGTCCTTTGCATCACGTCATAGCCCCATGGGAGTAGGTCACTCCCATATCCAAGATATATCAATCGTCTGTTTCAGATCAGAGATATATCACAAAGTATATGCGATATAAATGATATGTAGTATTAGCGTATTCGGGGGCCCAGATTGGGCACTAGGGGCAGAGAGGAATGAAAGTCCTTTGCATCACGTCATAGCCCCATGGGAGTAGGTCACTCCCATACACAAGATATAACAATCGTCTGTTTCAGATCAGAGATATATCACAAAGTATATGTGATATAAATGATATTTAGTATTGGCGACTTTGGGGGCCAGATTGGGCACTACGGGCAGAGAGGAATGAAAGTCCTTTGCATCACGTCGTAGCCCCATGGGAGTAGGTCACTCCCATATCCAAGATATATCAATCGTCTGTTTCAGATCAGAGATATATCACAAAGTATATGCGATATAAATGATATGTGATAGTAGCGTATTCGGGGGCCCAGATTGGGCACTAGGGGCAGAGAGGAATGAAAGTCCTTTGCATCACGTCATAGCCCCATGGGAGTAGGTCACTCCCATATCCAAGATATATCAATCATCTGTTTCAGATCAGAGATATATCACAAAGTATATGCGATATAAATGATATTTAGTATTGGCGTCTTTGGGGGCACAGATTGGACACTAGGGGCAGAGAGGAATGAAAGTCCTTTGCATCACGTCATAGCCCCATGACGTGTTGGGGTGTTGGGGTGAAAACATTGGAGTATCCATAAAAAAATGTTTCGATGTGATGGGACCAAGTCCTTTGGGGATTTTTTTAGTTTCGGATTATACTTCAAAAAAAGCTGGGTACGAAGGTGGCACCAGGCGATGACCTTAGAAATGTTGCACTGTGTTATTAAACGCCCCCTTCTATGTCTAAAAAGTCATAGTATACTCTTTAACTACAAGTGAATCCTACCAAGTCATGCAGGGCTGTCTCAGTCGACTTAAGATTGCTGTAAACATGCTGCCGGTCCCACAGCAACTTCCGGTCTATGTTTTCCTCTACAGAGTTTTCAGATATAACTATGACTGGCTGATAGCTCTAAAATCTGTTGGTCCCATATGGGAGGGTTTTCCCGTCATGGAAATAAGGTCTACCTTGTTTGAAGCTTGAATTGGCCATGATGTTTTGGATTAGGTTGAAATATCTTTGGCAACAACCCAAGGTACTTGACGCACTTCTGTTCGTGGAAGTCTTATTTCGGTGGTTACAAGGGAAATGATTACCCGATAGCAAATCCAGTAATTGACCAATCACCTTGGCGAATCATTGTACTACGTTCACCAATTTGATCGCATCCATTGAATTGAGTGCACACATACATAACAGAAGATTTCATACAAAATTTAAAAGCTTTCGCAATCATAGTTAGTAAAGACAGTAAGGGAATGTGGGGGACTGTGTTCACTCAGATTAAGTGTCGACAGTGAATTTTGTATTAGTTTTACCAAAATAGCAGGGGGTCAAGAGCAATTTAAAGTACTAGAATCATTGAGAGCATAAAGTATCTTGCAAATCTGAAATAACACTTTAGTTACAAATCTTTGTGGAGGCCCTAAGCTCTTTATTTACGTTATGTTGTACCCACAACCAACAACAAGTCCACTTTCGTGCTATTTCACCATTATTCTAATGAGCATTTGTATAATTCTTATAATAGAAACATGAGTAATTAACGAAATTGTGTTAATGGCAACGCATTTTTTATTGTGATACACATTTGTTACCTTTGTTATGGAATTTAATAATGAACATGTTTGTGATAAACTCACATTTAAATTGACTCAAATTGTCCAATAAACTTCCTTCCTAAAAAAAATATTTTTTTATTTGGTATTAATTGTATGTGGAAATTCTTTTTTTGTGTTGTTCACTTGACTTATTGTTATTCATTTACTTTATTTGCAGTTGAAAAACCATTAAGTGGTGAAATGGTTATTACACATGCAAATAATCCTAGTGAAGTGGTTTCATAGGTATGCAATTCATAGAAGTATTAAATTGGCGATATGATTTATACCACTGCACGTTAGTAATAAAACACTTCTAGATATCAATGAATGCGGAATTTAATTAATGTACATATTGTATATTAGTGTGGGTCAGTTCCCATACAAAAATACAAAGTACTTAAGTTTCCTTTACACCCCACGAATGGGGTATAAGATAGCTTATCGCGTTATTATGAATTAAACCGATTCAATTTTAGAACTAACACAGCGGCACCAAAATTTCAGATGTTTGATAAACTTTTACTAGACGTTTACTGCGTAATTGCTGTCGACAACATTGAGGGGCAGCCGATGAGAAAAATATGATAAGATATTCGCTTGTTCTTACCATCATCGTTCATGGAATGTAGTAAAACGCTGCCAATAAGAAGAATTTATTAAATTCTGATATAGAAATGAAAGTGGACTATAGTGCTGCACCGCCTTTTGTTTGTGCCATACACTGAAATTATTTTTTAAAATAGTACGCTGAGGTCCAATCAGGTTCGCTAGAATGGGCTTTAGGCACACTCGACAGGACCTTATATATGATGGGTAAAAGGGACCGGCCCTGGCAGAGTGGTAAGAACATACGACTACCATGTGGGAGATCCGTGGTTTGATTCCCGGCTCCAGTCATCCACATTTTTCGTTTATTGACGGCCCCCTCGATGATGTCGACAGCAACTTCGCAGTATAGTTTCGGGCCAATCGGCATGTCTAGTAAAAGCTTCTCAAACAGTGACGTTCGCATTCGTCAAAAAAGATGTTGTGTATCTACAACAGAAAGCGTGTTAACAACAACAACAAGTAATAAGGACATTTTGTTGAAGTAGGCATTGGCTATCTAGGCGGTATGCAACTTTGTGATGTCTAGGTTACGAGTGTTTTTTATCACATTTTAATCGCGTGCGTACACACGCACGTACGTAATGCTTAAGATAAGACTTCCATCGATTAAAACTTGATAAATTTGGTTTCTTGTTTTTTGATCAAGGTATATCCAGGTTGCCTTGTTGATATCTTTATGTGGGAATCTGGTTCCACTCAGTAGTATGTTTCTTGCCGACTCGAACCTTACCAATCTGAATCTGTTATCGAATTTATCGTAGATTTTTTTCCGACTGCTGAAGCTGTCTCTTTTAGCATTTAAATCTACCAGAACAATAAGTATGTTATGTTCATATATTTGGTTCAGGCGCTCAAGAGAGCATCTTTAATGTTTTCGTCTTTGTTTTCCGTCGGGGCGTATACACAATCAGCGTGATATAAAATTATTTGATCATGATGTGCCACCGCGAGACCAGATGTCGAAGTATCTTGTCGACTATGAATCCACATCCAAATTCGTGTCTTTTTGCATGACAGCTGTTAAAGATGCCACAGTTCTTTGGTCGTGTTCATCCTTTTCCCGTTCATCGCATTTCCTGTTTGGCTGTGATGTGTGCCGTGTATTTGTCGAGGACAGCCGCTCATTGGTTATATGAACCATCTTTGTAAAAAGTTCGGACATTCTAGGTATCCTTAAATCATGTTCCTTATAAAGTTTGCGCGGCTCGTCAACATTTGGGAGGGTTATTGGTTTTTCGTTTTATTCATGTTTTTATACCCTTCACCATGTGCATGGACAGAGAGAAGGGTATATTAATTTTGTTTTTCCATTTGTAACGCCCATAAGGAGGCGTGGTGGGTATGACAATATATATATACAAATGATCAGCTTCGAAATCTGAGTCGATATAAAGGTGACCGTATGTCCGTCCGTCTGTCTGTCTCCGCGATTACAGCCGCAGCTTAAGAGATATCGAGCTGAAATTTGGAATGCATGAGTCCGATCGGTCAAAATCTAATCCCACCTCCCATACAAATTCCCACTTTTTCGTGTCTGTCCTTGCGATTACAGCCGTAGTTTAACGGCAATCATGTACGCAAATTTTTGAAATTTTGTACGTAAGCTTCCCTACACTAAGCGGGGGTTGAGTAGTAAGATGAGACCGATTGGTAAAAAAACTGCTCCCATACAAAAATCCTCTTTTTGGGGGTGTCCGCGATTACAGCAGTAATTTAAGAGCAATCGAGCTAAAATATTGTAAGCAAGCTTCCTTACACTAAGCGAAGGTTGAGTAGTAAGATGAGACCGATCGGTAAAAAACTGCTCCCACCTCCCACACAAAATTCCTCTTTTTGGGGGTGTCCGTGTGTCAGTCCCCGCGATTGCAGCAGTATTTAAGAGCAATCAAGCTGAAATATTGTATGCAAGCTTTGCTGCCCTAAATGGATGTTGAGTTCTAAGATGAAACCGATCAGTAAAAAACTACTCTCACCTCCCATACAAACTCTCCCTTTTTGGGGTATGTCCCTGATTGCAGCCGTATTTTAAGAGGTATATAGCTGACATTTTGTACGCAAGATTCAATCTCTAAGCGGAGGCTACTTTCTAAGATACGCAATGTCGGCCAAAAACTGCTCCCACCTCCCATTCAAACTCTACCTATTTTGGGGTGTTCGCCTAACTTCCCTCGCGATTTCAGCCGTAGGTTAGGAAATATCGAACTGAAATTTGATATGCAAGCTTTAATCCTATAATAGGAGCTTCCGTTGTAATATGAGCAATGTCGGACGAATACTTGTCCCACCTTCCCCCTTTTTGGGGGTGTCCGTCTGTATGTCCCTGTTGTTTATGAGCTTTCGGGCTGCAATTTGGTATGTCCTGAAGCCGAGGTTAAGTTCTAAGATAAGCAACATCAGATTTAAACTACTCCCACATCCCAAACAAATTCATATTTTTAGGGAGTTACAAAATTCATAAAAATATTCTATAACTCACCAACTAATAAACTTATCAGTAAATCGAATAAAATCGATAAAAATTATTGACAAAAGAGTTAGATCTCTCCAACTCACCTTTTATGTGGTACAAAGTTTAATAAAATATAGTTGTAATGCAAATAACCAGTTTTACCACCATTTTTACAAATGGTGAAGGGTATCTGAGCTTCGGCATAGCCGAAGATAACCGCCTTACTAGTTTTTGTTGTTGTTGTTTTATTTAAGAGATGGACTTATTAGGTAACCGTGCCCGATTCTAGTTGATTGGATCTGCCAAAGCCACTAAGAGAGCCGTTGTGTTGAGCTTCACTAACTTCTGTTTCCTACTCCCTAAGACGCTTCAGTGGTACGATGCCGTTTAGGTTACTCGACATTGCGCTTTCTCACATTTGCTACCACTGAAAAGATGTTCATTGGGATTGCCCGGGGAATACGTGAACTATTGGACGTTGTGAGCTGCTTGGGGACCTCCAAAGAAAGAATTCCAAGTGAATAACGATTAGAAATCTCAAATTAAAAATCTTCCTGTCGGTTTCCAGACAAAAAGTTGAGGCGAATTGCAGAACCCCCGATTAGGTTTTAAAGCATTGTTTGTTGTTTGGTATCCTATCGGCACGAAACGCATATCGTTGTTAATTTTTTGTAAATGGCTCCATTTTTCAGCTATGGTCAAAGTTATGGATGTTTCAAAAAAAATAGATCACCCTTTATTACATACAGCATATGTTCGAGCTGTGCTGCCATTTGACATCCTTTCCACAATAGAAAGCAAATCTTTGTTCATGTTTTACATTTTGGACTACGACGTCAATTTTGGCACTTAACTTTGCATACTATGCGACATACTACTACTTACTTTTTGGTTAGTTTTTGTTTTTAAATAAAAATTAATGTTTCTAAATAAACGTTGCATAGTTTTTCTTTTCATGGTTTCTTTGTTAAAGTTTTTCATTGTATTACAACTGACACTCTAATTGATCATTAATATTAAAGGTAGTATAATAAAAAAAAACAAATATGTGATTTAATGAAAGAGAAAATTAAATCCTTTAAGCTTCAGCATATTACATTTGCATTTTAAAAAAGCACAAGGTGCTATCAGTTATGTAAACGCGTTATCACAGGAAAAAATTACATAAATTAATTTTAAGTGATTGCGTCCCATAAGAGACGAACACATCAAGTTGATTACCAATTAATGCCATGGTCCCACGTTAAAATCAAGCATAAGTAAGTAGTTACGTGGGCATATACAGTTATCGAAAACAATAAGAACCCAAGAGATTTACTCATGGTTGAGCACAATAATGACCTTTAATTCCGCGTAATTGAAATGTGAAAATAATAAGTATAATAAATATTTTTTTTCTTCTACATTTCATAATATCTGACAATGGGTGGCGGACAAATTTTGGCAAGTATACTGGATACGAGTAGAGACGCAATTCGCGGCCAAATTTATTGATTGTGCCATATCACGCTATATCTTGCATTGACCCAAACGGGGTACTAATCTTGTCTATGGAATTTTCACACTCATATTACATCAAAGCGAAACAATGTTTGAAAACTCTGATTTGTACAGATGTACTTTCCAACGGAGTACAACGATAGTACTTGCAGAAAACATACAAACGTTACCAAGGTAGCGGCACTTAAATTGTTCCATAGCTTTTAATATTAAAACAAAAAGAGGAAATCGTTATGGTCTAACGCCTGTAGAATTCAGCCTGCATAGCAACCTCTCCAAAATCAAGTATAATCTATGAAATAAGACCGATTAGTTTCACCGAGGCTACGAACAATGTACAGAGTAACACCAGTTTTCCGTACATTACTGAGAAAAACAAAACACTCCAGATTGATCTCACAGTATCCAAAGTATGTATGCTTCACACAGAGACGAAAACTGTTTGCCTTACAAAATATAATGTAAGAAAGAAAATTGTACATATCGTCGGTATCCTGCAAAAAGGTATCAAATTCACTTTTTTTGTTTCTGAGTTATTATGGCCGCTTGGGTTTTGATGCAATAACTACAAAACTACTTTCAAGAGACATGGGTTTTTTACAGGACATAGACTATGACTTTTGCGAGACACTTTTTCATCGTTAAGTTCATTCTATGGATGCCGACGATATATGAAAACCATGCCAAGTTATTTGTGGGTTCTGTTTAAATATTAGGCTGATTCAGATCTATAAGTTGAACTTCAAGTCTGAAGCATATTCTTCTGATATCTGCTTTTGAAGCTGAGTTTCACGATGAACTCACATTTTTATAATTCGAGTTATTGTAATCCCTTATTCTTATAAAATGAGAGATACGCAACAAATTAGTAAATTCATTACGGGTCGACAAAATTCATCAAATTCAACAAACACAAAAAGTGTTCAAAGAATATGTAGTATACAAAGTATGTACTTCATAAAACACATAGGTACATCAGATGTTTTTATACTCTCAACCTACGGGTAGGTGGGTATATATTATTTGATACGACCCAAAAGTGTAACACATAGAAGAAGTCACTTTAGACCCTAGGTTTTTTGAACCAAGGTTTTTTGAACCAAATTCGATTCATGACTTTTTTAGTCGTTTGAGCCATGTCCGTCTGTCTGTCTGTTTGTCTGTCTGGCTGTCCGGCTAATGCGCACGATAACTTTCGAAAGACACAACCAAATGTTTGAAAATTTTGCACGAGTTAATATTTCCCCAAAACTACGCGGAGATAGCCGACGGATAATCCAACCAACTCACTCAAATACTTCGTTATGCTCCAACTCCCGTAAAAACTAGCGCGCAATGGCAATATATTACTCCGTCGATGGAAAGGACTGCGCGGGGGTATGTGAAGCCCTCAAACTATAATAACTGCAATCAATGGCAACTTGAGCTCTTCATGAAAAGTACAGGAAGAAGGGGGAGGCGACTCGACTCTTCAGGCGAAAAAAACGATAGCTAAAGGAGCGGAATAATGTGTGCATTGAAGAATACAGGAACAGAGATGAAGCCCGAAAATTGTACCAGAAGGTAAATGGTAGGGTGCATGGAACAGGTCTTCCCTCCTGTAAAGACAAGGATAATCATATCGTTACTGACTCCGAGAGCATACTGAGAGTATGGAAAGATAACTTCTGCAGCCTATTGATGTCTGAAAACTCGGCTGCTAAAGATTATGTACCAATCCGAGACGTAAACATCGAGAGTCCCCCTCCGATCTGAGATAACAACTGCCATATCTCGCCTCCCGCCTAAAGAACAACAAAGCCGCTGGGGTGATGGTGTTCCAGCTGAATTTTTTAAGAGATGTGCTTGTTTTAAGCATGCAACAGCTCATAGAGAATATATGGCTTCAGGGGTGCATGCCAGAGGATTGGAATCTCAGTGTGCTATGTCGTTTATACATAAAAGGTGACCGTAGTGAGTGTAAAAACTACCCTGGAATTAGACTCTTGCCGATCGCGTTTACGGTCCTGTCTAGCATACTCTGTGAACGTCTAAAGCCAATTGTGGAAAACCTGATTGGACCTTATCAGTGCGGCTTTAGACCAGGTAAATCCAGGACGGATCAAATGTTTACATTACGGCAGATTCTGGAGAAAACTCATGAGAAGCAAATCGACACTTACCACCTCTTTGTCGATTACAAAGCTGCCTTCGATAGTCCCATCAGGCATCAGCTATACGAAGCCTTGTCTGAGTTCGGTATTCCTGCGAAGATAATTCGTCTCTACCGGTGTACCCTTACGAATACCAAATCCTCTGTTCGGATTGGCAAGGATCTATCTTCTGCGTCATTCGATACGACGAGAGGTCTTAGACAGGGTGATGGTTTGTCATGCATACTGTTCAACATATTGATAAAGAAGGTGTTAAGGTAAGCAGCGGTTAACATGTTTAGCACCATCTTCAATAAGAGCCACATGTTGCTCGCATATGCTAATAATATTGACATTATCGGTCGGACGATGCGAGAGGTAACAGCTGTCTTCTCATGTGTTGCTTTGAGATAACTCGGATCCGCCATGGACAAAAGAGTTAAAAGTTTTAGGAATTGCTATTAGCGGTCAGCACCTTTTCATAAAATCACAATATCAAAGTTATAGTAGATTTATACAAATTCGCCTTTATTTGCACATTTTTCACATCACTTGTCAAGTGTTCGACCTTTTTTTATTTTTCTGTAGTTGTTTTATTAACAAATTTAACACTGATCATCTTTTTTAGGATTGTCCATCTCACAAACGTCCAAAGGTTTTATCAAAATATCTTAGGATTATTCATAAAACAAAACAAATTTTAATTTAAGTCGGGAATTGATGTCGCCTTAATGTGCATAAGTAATATCAACTAAAAACCGGTTATAATAACTCAAGACTTGAACAAAATCATACATAGAGAGAAGGTATTTCAGTTTACCAGACTGAAATTTTTGTGTAAGTTATTATACTCTTCACCCCGCGCATTAACAGTGTGATTAATATGCCCTATGTTGTTCTTCCATTTGTAACGCCCATAAGGAGGCGTGGTTGGTATGACAATATATATTTAATTAATGATCAGCATCGAAGTCTGAGTCGATTTAAAGGTGACCGTCTGTCTGTCTGTCCGTCCCCGCGATTACAGCCGCAGTTTAAGATATCGAGCTGAAATTGGGAATGCCAGTTCTAACCTCAAAGTGGAGATTAAGTTCTAGGATGAGCCCGATCGTTCAAAAACTACTCTCACCTCCCATACAAACTCCCCCTTTTTAAGGTCTGTCCCTACGATTACAGCCGTAGTTTATGGGCAATCAAGTTGAATTTTTTTATGCAAGCTTCCCTACTCTAAGCGGCGATTGAGTATTAAGAGGAGACCGATCAGTCAAAAACTACTCGCACCTCTTATACAAACTCCCCCTTTTTGGGGTCTGTCCCTGCGATTACAGCCGTAGTTTAAGGTCAATCAAGTTAAAATTTTGTATGCAAGCTTCCCTACACTAAGCGGAGGTTGAGTAATAAGATGAGACCGATCGGTCAAACATTAATCCCACCTCCCAAGAAAACTTTCCCTTTTTGGGGTATGTCCCTGGTTAGGAAAAATCGAGTTGAAATTTGATATGGAAACATTTATCCTATTAAAGGAGCTTACGTTGTAAGATGAGCAAGATCGGACGAATATTTCTCCCAACTTCCATACAAACTCCCCCTTTTTGGTGGTGTCTGTCTGTATGTCCCTGTAGTTTATGAGCTTTCGGGCTAATAATTGATATGTAAGCTTCTGTCCAGAAGCAGAGGTTAAGTTCTAAGATAAGCAAGATCGGACTTAAACTACTCCCACATCCCACACAAATTCCCATTTTCATAAAAATATTCCCGCAAAATTCATCAAAATATGCTCTGGTCATATAAACAACTCAAACTCAGTCCGTCATCAAATCCTCTTTACGCCGAGAAGGAACATGGATTCTGAGTCGACTCAAACATGTTCGTCCGACTGTCTCCGCGACCTTCTGTTCTCTAAGCGAAACATTTCATAAAAAAAATTATTGACAAAAAATTTATGTGTGAAGCAAAAAGTAACGTCCACCTCTCACCAACTCCCCTGTTTTGTGGTACAAAGTTTAATAAAAAATAGTTGTATTGCAAAAAACCAGTTTTATCACCATTTTTACCAATCACCTTACTAGTTTTTATACACTCGCCCTTCGGGTCGGAGGGTATATATCATTTGATACGACCCAAAAGTGTAACACATAGAAGGAGTCACTTTAGACCCTAGGTTTCTTTGAGCCAAATTCGATTCATGACTTTTTAAGTCGTTTAAGCCATGTCCGTCTGTCTGTCTGGCTGTCCGGCTGGTAAACACGATAACAAATGCTAAATGTTTAGAAATGTTCACCAGTTAATATTTCCCCAAAATTACTTACGGTATTAAAAATGGGCTACATGGCACCGCCGCTTCTGGTACCTCCCATACAAATACGTCATACCGCCCACTTTTGAAATCTAGTAATAATATAAATACACCCAACAGGATCGTACCCAAATTCTGTATTTAGTAAAGCTATGACAGGATACAGCTTTGGAAAAAAATTTTAAGTGTAGGCATGCTCCTTCTGGTAACTCCCATATAAATTACCCTTTCGCCCACTTCAGAGATGGAGTAATAATATCAATACACCCATCGCGATCGTGCCCAAATAATATACTTAGTAAAACTATAACAGGATAACGTTTTTGAGAAAAAACTGGAAGTCTAGCCACGCTTCATCTGGTACCTCCCATACCCATCAGCTACCGCCCACTCATAAGATTTCTCGTTTTGTGATTGTAGCTTTATTTGTTCTGTCAAGACGAAGGTAACTTTTCTATCCCATTTCCTCCCTTTTTACCCAAAGCACAAATTGATGATTTCAAGAAATTATGAAGACGTCTTACGAAAAAAAAATATAAAATATACATTACATAAACAAACTACTATCAAGCAAATATGTACTAAACGTAAATGAAATTTAAAAATCGATTAAATTAGTTGAACAAATTACTTTTATTTGCTGTCTTTTATGAAGTAAATTATTAATTGTTTAGCTTTTTCTATATTAATTCATAATTTTTGTAACATTGCTTCATTATTTATTATTCAGTTTTAAATAAAATTTAAAATAAACAATTTCAAGTATTAACATTATAAATGATATTAGCAACCCAAAACCATAAACTTGAAGAATTGGCAGCAAATATGACAAATTTATAAGAAAGTCGATAGAGTTAGTACGCTGTCGAAAGAAACGCAGCTCATGGCTCAAAATTCCATGCCATTTGGAGTCGTGAACTATTTTGCCCAATATACCAGAAGATGATAAATTCAGTAAATATCTATTGAAAGTTTGGATATATGGCAAATCTTTGCGCACCCAAAAAAATATCTGCGCTGAATATATGTTAAACTTGAGTATGTGCATAAGCGGATGTTTCAGATATATTTGTTGAAACAGATAAAATTCAAGTATGTCCTGAGCACCTGCAAATATATAGGATGTATTCAATTGTTGACGAAGTTCGTGAGCAATCGTACGATCTACTATCTTAATGCGATCTAATAAAATTGATGGCATGTGCGGCAACGTGTGTAAGTATTCAGCTTCCTTATTATTTACGATAAATAACAGTTGTGTTCCGTTTAAATCACTTACATCATTTATTTTAGGCTGATAAATGTTAGATACCATAAGGCTTGACAGCCTTGCGCAATACAGATTGCTTGACCAAAATCCGTAAGACATCAGACAGAACACGAATAGCCTCTTTGCCAGAGTTGTTGTGGGAACTCTAAAATGTCCACTGTTAAGGAACAAGTTGTAGACGTACAACAAAGAAGTGGTAAAACTTATATAAGATCGATTACTTATTAACAACGATGACAGGACCGCAGCAGACCATTCAGCTATCCAAATAGCTGGTTTATATGGCAATCGAAAGTAGGTGGTTTTCGATA
Source organism: Muscina levida (assembly GCA_964034835.1). Taxonomy (NCBI): domain Eukaryota; kingdom Metazoa; phylum Arthropoda; class Insecta; order Diptera; family Muscidae; genus Muscina; species Muscina levida. The sequence goes on from OZ035883.1 coordinate 77,852,871, forward strand.
TAGGACGTGGTGAAGGAACCAACAAATAGGCATTATAATTCTCCAAAACATTGCTTCTATCCATCATATCGTTGTCGTACATTTCAATTGGCATTACATCAATAGATTTGTTTATCATGCCAGGGTACAATGTTTTAAAGTTGCTGCTATTATATTCGGAGACAAACTCATTAAATCGGAAATTGTATGTTTCTATAAAAGTTTTCAGTACATTGTAGAACGTGCCAGTATATTTTATCTTTCCATTCCTGTCTGTGAAACTATAACAACGAGGAGCACTTTGAAATATGGGAAATGTCAAAGGATACCCATGAAAATTGTTGATTCTCTTTCGATGGATATATTGGCGGGTACTTGTCAAGGCTTGAATCGTAATTGTAGGCACGGGGTCGTATGTATATAGTGAACTATTTGCGAAATACACGGAGTTTATGTTACCATTAAACCAATGATCAATGGCAAACTTTTTCAAATCGCTTAAGGTAGCCGTGTTGTATATCCACAAGATGTGAGTAAAATGTAGCCTCTTCAACAATGAGTTAACAAGCGATAGTATTTTCCTAAAACGAGATTCATTGTTTTCATAACTACACCCACACATGAAAACGATTGTCATAACTTGATGATGGTGTGAGCTGCAGACCGACGATATATTTTGGATATTTTGTGTAATTAACATTTTTGGTATTTGTATAGTTTCCAGAAGATTTTCGAATTTTTTATTTGTTTCAAAAGATACTAAAATGTTCCACTTGATTTGTAATTCTGCATTCAATTCGTAAACAACGCTTGAGAGATTATGACCGTGTGTCATGGTCATGTTAGGATTTCCAGTAAATAAAGTTATTAATATCGCACTGTAGATTATTTGTTTCATTTTTGGCTATAGTTGTAATGCTAACAAAAAAACTATCGAAATTGTTCCTTCGGTAGCGGCGACAGAAATGTACATACTTCTGTGAAATATTTTTCGCAGTGACTGTCAATGCATCAAATACTGGCACAAACGTATCAATTTCAATATTTTGTTTCGTCTATTATTAAGCATCCTTTGGGTGTTGAACAGTCGATATATTGCGACAATTACAATGCGATAACATTTCGACTACAAAGTATTAGGAAAGACCTATTCTGCTGTCATTGCTCATGACCGAGGCAACCGGAAATATGCAAATGCATGTTTTTTTAGAACGAGATAGTAACAAATGGGTAAGGTATTTATATGTTTCATACTCTTACAAGTGTTTTGATATCTATTTGTTAGAGCATATTTTTGCATATTTTACCTATATATTTTACCTATAGAGTCATATTTTGGTTTTAAGAGCATATTTTAACCCTTATGTGAGTGACAAAAAAACACTTTCTCCACAGTGATAGGGGTACCCGGGTACCCACATACAAATTGTATGAAATTTGGATATTTTTCTCATCGTAATGTAAGTAAAATGGTAAGTATATCGATCTAACGTACAGTACGATGAGAAAAATATCAAAAATTCATACAATTTGTATGTGGGAACCTGAGTACCATTGAAAATGTTATTCCAAAAAAATATTTTTTTCATGTAGTTTCATTGATTTTACTTTGGGGTACCCAGGCACCCCTGCCATTCTCTTAAAGGTGTAAAAAGAATATCGATATGCTACGCTCTTCTAAAGGGATAAAATAAACCCACTCCAATGAAAATATAGAAACAATTTAAAGTTAAGAGTTGTCAAAATGTTTGAGCTTTGTAAACCATCCATCCATTAAATATATTCACTTGAAAATGAAAAGGGTACCCGAGTACCCTGTCACTCACATAAGGGTTAAAAAAAATATCATTTTTAAACAAATGTTTCCAGACCTTGCGTTATCTCCAAAAACTATAACAACACGATGGAGAACATGGTTTGCAGCAGTTAACTACTATGCCAACAATTACACAGTACAACTTTTTTCAGCTCATTGACTTGAGACTCAATCATGAGAACTGCACGTGAAAGTAGCCCCAAGCATCATTTGTTTTTTAAAGTTACATGCCATAATAATTTAATATCGATTTGAAGTTAATAAGTATCGTATAGGGAAATTTGTCACGTTTTAGGCTTTTTTTGACATAACTCGAGAACAATTAATCCGATTTAGCTGAAACAAATTTAAAACCAGTACAGAAATTTCAGTCAGGTAAACTGACTGATAAATTCCATCACCCAATATAAGATATTGTTGAAGGTTTGAGTTATTGAAATTAATACATTTTTAATTAAAATAAAATTACTTATGTATAATTGCAAAATCGTCCAAAACTTGGTTTATTTGTGTAGGAGGTATAGGTGCCGGTTTTGAATTTATGTGAGAAATATTAATGTTTCAAAAAAAGGTTTGATTGGGGGTACGAAAAGGGGTGAATCGATACAGTCCTAATTCATTCCTGACTTAAATTTTTATACGTTCAACTTACAAAAAATTTGACTGCATTCAATGTGCTTACAAAAAAAGATATGTATGTAAGACTATGGGGGTGAGTTCGGTCCTTTGTATGGGAGGTACCAGAAGGGGTGTGTTAAATAATTAGGTTTTCTGAGGTTTCGCCTCCTATCACAATATAAATTAACCGACTAATTTTCGTTACCCCCCATGTGTCCGTTTGGAAGTTATGGGGGGAAAAATTAAGTTTCCAAAAATAGGTAATTTTGTATGGGAGGTACCAGAAGGCGTGAACCATTACAAAAAAGATATGTTTGTAAGACTTCGGGGGTGAGTTCGGTCATTTGTATGGAAGGTACCAGAAGGGGTGTGTCAAATAGTTAGGTTTTCTGGGGTTTTGTCTTCTTTTGCAAGATAAATAAACTGACCAAATTCCAAAAGAAATATAAATTATCCAAAAATAGGTAATTTTGTATGGGGGGTACCAGAAGGGGTGGGGCTTTTTTGCCCATTTACAATCCCATAAGTTCGTTTTGAAAAATATTAATACTGGTAAATTGTCATACCGATCCGTTAAGGTTTACTCGAGTTATCCTGCTGACCAGCCAGCCAGACAGACGGACATAGCTCAATCGTCTTAAAAAGTCCTGAAACGAGTTTGGTCTTAAGATACTTGGGGTCTAACTCGTCTCCTTTAATGCGTTACACTTTTTTTCGTATCAAATGATATATACCCTCATCCCTAAGGGTGATGGTATAAAAATTAAGAATTACAATTCCTTTAAAAAAAAATATGTTTATATAACGTTTCACTTCATAAGCAACAGTTTCACTTTTCCATTCTTCAAATGATTTTAAACAGGGTTTATTTTGTGGTAGTTACAATAAAACTGTTGTACTCCGTGGCGTATGATTTAAGTGGAATATTACTTATGATAATCATACACCACCATATAACAATATAACAAAAGAGCCTAAAATGTGACAAATTCCCCTATAAGATCTTCAAATCGATATTCAATTAGTATGGCATGTAACTTGACAAAACGAATGATGCTTGGGGCTACTTCCACGCGCAATTTTCAGAATTGAGTCCCAAAATCATGTGTTGTACTGCATTATAAAGCCATATTAAACTGCGTTATGAAGCCATATCTAACGATGAAGAAGAACATAAATTGTATGACTTAATTTTTTTAGTTGATTTTAAGAGCATATTTTATTACCTTAGCATATTTGCATATTTTGCTATTTTAGGGCATATTTTAAAACACGATTTTTAGTGCATAGTTCCGGTTGCCCTGCTCATGACATATAGAAATTAAAAGGAATTATATTGAAAATCCTTCTATTAGTTCAGGTTAGGTTAGAAAGGTTGCAAGACAACACACTGTTTGGCACACTTAGACTAATGAAGCCCATTGAGATACCTGCAATTTTCCTAAAGCAAATACTTACCAGCTATTTAGCCAATTACCCTTTTCTATGAATTTGCTGATTTGTCCTGCAGGTATTTCACGCAGGGCCTCGGTGCTACCTATGTTGTTTTTGAATACCCTAGTTCTTAGTCTAACTAATGCTGGGCAATCTAAGAGTTTGTGTTTCGTCATTTATTCATGCTTCTCCATGCATCATACACAGAGACTCGGGTGTGAAGTATGGGCCAATCTAAGGTGTTCCTATAACTGCGGAAATACTAGCCCTCGGCAAGTTAAGTAGTTGCTTAGTTCCCTTTATTTTCAACTGCGACCAGAGAACACCAGTATAGTAGTGATTTCTGCCTGAAATACGTTGCAATAGTCTGACAGCTTGTAGGATATATGAATGTATATTAAGGTCCGGTGTATAGATGCGATAGTCAACTCTCTCGCCCACCTTTGATCTATCTATGAAAAATCGGATACTGCAGGTGGGGGAAACCAGTGAACCTCCACTCCACATTAGGTTTCCATGACAATTTCCAGTCGCAGATAATTCCTACATACTTGACTAACTCTGTCAACTGCAATTACACTCCATTAAGTGACGGTGGTTTCAATTTTGGTATTTTATATTTATCTTATAAATTGTAGAAAAATCGTAATACTAGCAATATTTTTTTTAAATTTTTGACTCTACAAGCAGGATGGGATGACACGAGACAAGATGTAACTCTTTAAAGAAGATAAGTTAGATCTCAAGTATCTTAAGACTGAATTAAGACTGAGCACGGCGATTGCAAGGCTTAAAAATAATAAAGCTGCGGGATGCACTGCTGGCAGAGCTTTTTAAAGCTGGCGGCGATGAGTTGGCAACATGCATGCACGAGCTCCTGTGCTTAAAAAGACGATCCAAGTGTGTGTACCATCTATCGTGGTATCAGTCATTTACCTATCGCATACAAGGTAATGTCTAGTTTGTTATGTGAAATACTAATTTGGATTCTGGCGAACCTGATTGGACATTATCAGTGTGGCGTTAGACCAGGTAAATCCACGACCGACCATATATTCACACTACGATAAACCCTGGAGAAGACCAAAGAAATTCAGATCGACAGCTATCATCTGTTTATCGATTACAAAGCTGTATTCGATGGTCCGATACGACTGAGTTTGGTATGTCCGCCAAGCTAATGATATGTCCGCCAATGATGACACTGACACAAAGTTTAATCTACCCATCTTCTACCAATCTTACCTCTACCATCTTTAGACAAGGCGATAGTCCGAAATGCTCTTTAACAAAAGTCACATGGTGCTGGTGTATACCGATGACACAGATATCATTGCCTTACGGCCTTACGAGCATTGAGAAGCACACGGCAGAAGTGGGTCTGAGGGTAAATGAGGACAAAACTATAGTATTTAAAACGAATTAAACGAACAAAGGGTCTACTCTTTTTCGACGCAAAGAGTCTACTCTTCTTCGAGCATAGGAGGAGGAAACAAAACTTCATTGAATGGACCAGGCGAAAGAGCTGTAACCCTCACTTGGTGTGACGAATTATCCACGGAGCACAAAAGACCGAAGCGCTGTTTTAAGATTTGTATACCCCCACCCTACGGGTAGGTACGACCCAAAAGTGTTACACATAGAAGGAGTCACTTTAGACCATAAGTTTTTATACCATCACCCTTAGGGATGAGGGTATATATCATTTGATACGACCCAAAAGTGTAACTCATGAAAGGAGTCACTTTAGACCCTAGGTTTATTTTTAAGTCGTTTGAGCCATGTCCGTCTGTCTGTCCGTCTGTCTGTCTGGTGGCTGTCCGGCTGGTTCGCACGATAACTTTCGAAATACGCAACCAAATGTTTTGAAATTTTGCACGAGTTATTACTTCCTCAAAACTACTTACGGTATTGCAAATGGACTACATGGCCCCGCCCCTTCTGGTACCTCCCATACAAATACATCATTCCGCCCACTTTAGAAATCGAGTAATAATATCAATACACCCAACGGGATCGTACCCAAATTCTGCATTTGGTAAAACTATAACAGGATAAAGTTTTGGAAAAAATTTTAAAAGCCTAGCCAAGCCACTTCTGGTACCTCCCATACAAATCTACCTTTCCGCCCACTATATAGATGGAGGAATAATATCAATAAATCAAACGTGATCGTACCCAAATTCTATTTTTAGTAAAGCTATAACAGGATAAAGTTTTGAAGAAAAAAAATTGTAAGTCTATCCACACCCCATCTGGTACCTCCCATACACATCTGGTACCGCCCACTTTAGTTCAAGCAGGATAAAGTTTTGGAGAAAAAATCTGGAAGTCTAGACCCGCCCCTTCTGGTACCTCCCATACAAATGTACCACTCCGCCCACTTTAGAAATAGGGCAATAATATCACTACCCTCGACACGATCGTGCCCAAATTCTGAATTTTGTTATGTTATAATAGGACAAAGTTTTGAAGGAAAAGTTGGAAGTCTAGACACGCCCCTTATGGTACCTCCCATACAAGTGTACCTTTCCGCCCACTTTAGGGATGTAGTAATAATATCAATACACCCAACGCAATCGTGCCCAAATTCTGTATTTAGTAAAGCTATAATAGGATAAAGTTATGGAGAATAAATCTGGAAGCCTAGACACACCCCTTCTCGTACCTCCCATACAAATGTACCACTCCGCCCACTTTAGAAATCGAGTAATAATATCAATATAATAGAAAATTATTTGTTTTACTGAGGGTAAGGGTATGTGTAAGTCGGGTTGCCCGACTGAAACTTTCTGGTTTTTAATTATAAATCGGTTAATTTCAATAACTCAAGACTTAAACAATATCTTATAGTGGGTGATGGTATTTATCAGTCAGTTTATCTGACGGAAATTTCTGTACTGGTTTTGAACTAAATTCGATTCATGACTTTTTAAGTCGTTTAATCCATGTCCGTCTGTCTGTCGGTCTGTCTGTCAGGCTGTCCGGCTGATACGCATGATAACTTTTTAAAGACAAAACCAAATGTTTTGAAACTTTGCACAAGTTAATATTTCCCCAAAACTACTTACGGTATTGAAATTGGGCTACATGGCCACTCCTCTTCTGGTACCTTAGATACAAATGTACCACTCCGTCCACTTTAGAAATCGAGTAATAATATCAATACATCCAACGCGATCATTCCCAAATTCTATATTTAGTAAAACTATAACAGGATAAAGTTTTGGTACCTCCCATACAAATGTACAATTCAGCCCACTTTAGAAATGGAGAAGTAATATCAATACACCCAACGCGGTCGTGCCCAAATCCTATATTTAGTAAAACTATAGCAGGATCAAATTTTAGAGAAAAAAACTGAAGGTCTAGTTATGCCACTTCTGGTACCTCCCATTTAAATGTACCATTCCGCCCACTTTTGAATTAGAGTAATAATACCAATACGGCCAACGATATCGTTCCAAGATTCTGTATTTAGTAAAGTTACAGCAGGATACAGTTTTGGAGATCAAATTGGAAGTCTAGCCACGCCCCTTCTGGTACCTCCCATACAAATGTACAATTCCGCCTGCTTTAGAGATGGAGTAATAAAATCAATACAACCAATGCGATCTTGCCCAAATTCTGTTTTATAAAGCTATAAGAGCATAAAGCTTTTGGAACCTCCTATACCCATCTGGTACCGCCCACTTTAGAAATCGATTATTATCTTTAAAAGACGCAGTGCGATCGAGCCCAATTTCTGTAATAAGTAAAGCTTAAGCAAGATAACGATTTCTAGAAAATGTCTGGAAGTCTAGCCCCGCCCCTTTTGGTAAGTCATATATAAATGTACCACTCCGCCCACTTTAGAAATCGAGTAATAATATCAATAAACCAGAAAATTGTATGTTTTACTGAGGGTGGAAGTACATGTAAGTCGGGTTTCCCGACATAAACTTTCGTACTGGTTTTTTATAATAGTAGACAAATTCTTCAGAAATAAAAACCTTAGCCACACCCCATCTGGTTTTTCTGAAATTTTAAGTAAAACTAAACATGTTTAAATCTCAGTTTGATTAGTCAATCCAAACATAAGTTATAAAAAAATTATACTTATGAAATCAGTGAAACTTTGAAACTTTGAACTTTTTATACCATCACCCTTAGGGATGAGGGTATATATCATTTGATACGAAAAAAAGTGTAACGCATTAAAGGAGACGAGTTAGACCCCAAGTATCTTAAGACCAAATTCGTTTCAGGACTTTTTAAGACGATTGAGCTATGTCTGTCTGTCTGATTTAATATTTTTCAAAACGAACTTGTGGAATTGTAAATGGGCAAAATAGCCCCACCCCTTCTGGTACCTCCCATACAAAATTACCTATTTTTGGATAATTTATATTTCTTTCATAACTTCCAAACGGACGATCGTAGGATATTTGAATTTGGTCAGTTTATTTATCTTGCAAAGGTAGGCAAACCCTAAGAAAACCGAAACCTTCGCCATACCCCTTCTGATACCTCCCATATAAATGACCTAATTGACCCTTATAATTTTACATACATATATTTTTTGTAAGTAAACTGAATTCACTCAAATTTTGAAAATGGGACTCAGAAATGAATATGAACTATATTGGTCCATGCCTTCTGGTAACTCCCATACAAAATTGCCTATTTTTGGAAAATTAATATTTCTCCCATAACTTCCAAACGGACTCTTGGTGGGTAATGAAAATTGGTCGATTAATTTATGTTGTTATAGGAGGCAAAACCCCAAAAAACCTAATTATTTGACACACCCCTTCTGGTACCTCCCATACAAATGACCGAACTCACCCCCATTGTATTACAAACATATCTTTTTTGTAAGTACGTTGAATTCAGTCAATTTTTTCGTAAGTTGTGCGTATGAAAATTTTAGTCATGAGTGAAAAAGACTGTATTGATTCACCCCTTTTGGTACCACCTATCAAAATAACTGTTTTTTGTAAAATTAATATTTCTCACACAAATTCTAATCCGGTCCCTATACCACCTATACAAATAAGTCAAGTTTTGAACGATTTTGCACCACAAGCAGGGGAAAAATTATACATAAGAATTTTATTTTTATTAAAAGTCTATTAATTTCAATAACTCAAGACTTCAACAATATCTTATATTGGGTGATGGTATTTATCAGTCAGTTTACCTGACTGAAATTTCTGTACTGGTTTTTATAAAACTTTTATTTTAACATTTTAGAATTATTGTATAGATATGGTCACAAATTATCCTCCAGTTGTATGCTTAATTTGAGATAAAGACACTTGAAGTTTTGCATATGAATATCGACGGCTTTCCACCCACTTCGAGATGAGATTCCAACTAAAGCTTGGTGATTTCTCAACTATTGTGTGGTCAACATAAATGAAGGCTATTTTTAAGATCGGGCACTTAGTATATCGGATATCTGGTCTTAAAGTTTTTATGGGGCTATACAGGGTTTCCAATCCATTTTAAGGTAAGATTCCAAACTATATGTTGCTGCCCCTAATCTATATATATAAAAATGAAATGGTCCACGTATGTCATACCATCACTTGAGAACGGCTAAAGCGATTTGGCTGATTTTTTTTTTATTCGATTCGAAATTTTCCGTAGATTGTTTGTGCTGAAAAAAATCAAATCCAGGTGGCGCTAGGGTGGATTTATATCGAAAATTTGAATGCATGTACCAATTCAACTGAAATTTAGAATCAATATTCGTTTGATCATGAGAAAACATTTTATGTACAAATGGACCCGGTAGGTGGCGCTGGGGTCGGTTTACAATCAAAATTTTAACGAAAGGGCCAATTTAACTGAAATTCAGAATGTATGTTTGTTTGATCATCAGAAAAAATTGTATGTACAAATGGACCCGGTAGATGGCGCTAGGGTGGATTTATATCGAAAATTTGAATGCATGTACTAATTTAACTGAAATTTAGTATTTATGTTTGTGGAACCTTGAGAAAAAATTGTTTTATATAAATTGACCCGGTAGGTGTCGCTAGGGTGAAATTATAATGAAAATTTTTACGAATTAAACGATTTGACTGAAATTTTGAATGTATATTTGTTTTATTATGAGAATTGTTTTGTATATATGGACCTACAGTTGATTAGGCTGGGGTTGAATTATTTCGAAAATTTATATCCATTGTCCGATTTTACTTAAACTTTGGAACCAGTTGCCGCTGTTTAGCTTATGATACACTTAATTTTTGGAATGTCATTTAGTCACTTTTTTTAACATCATAGTTATTCAGAAGTCTATATATATAAAACAGATGTACAGATGTACCCCATTTGTCACAAAATTTCAGTAAAAGTTGAGGATTGGCTGTAGATGGTCACCCAGACCGCAAAAAGGCTTAAAGAAGAATGACTAACTTTTATAATGGCGCACTTCCTACAGTGGGGACAATAGCGAAAATATGAATAACTGTTGATATCACCCAGACCATACGGTTAATGGGGTTGCTGAGCCTAATAAAGGCAATTTTGGAAATTCGTACTTCTTAGGATAAAAAGGTACAAACACCCAGTACACCAACGCAGAAAGTTATATGTCAGTCAATCGGCTTAAAAATGTGGTTTTAGAATATATGCCTATCAATAAGTAAGTTTTCCTCACTTCATGGACGACACTGCTGATCCGTTTTAGCAATTCTTATAATAATATATAATAATCTTTAAGATATATGAAGAACAGAATTTGTCCGGGAAACCTCGCCCTTTAAATTGAAATATTTTATAGGTCAAAGAAATAAACCAATCCTTTTTAGATTTCAACTACACTCAACATATTTTACAAAAATTTGGAGGCAGGACGAAGTCTGCCGGGCCAGCTAGTTAATAATAAAAAGCAATAGGTTGAACTTATATGTCAAACCAGAGAAACGGAAAGAGAGATTTGTGTGCGAATAAACTATCTTCAACCGTTTACACTCCGCTAGCAGCCAAATAATATATAAGTAGTTTTATTTACAATATCATTGACAAGGTGACTGAAATTTCTATACTGGTTAATTTAAATGTTGACTTAAGTTTGCGACTTTTGGATAAGCTGACACAAAATATCATCAAATAAGTCGTCACCAAAATGCTGTGAAAATCCTTTAAATCGGTTGTCCTTGGTAATGTGTGAATGAATTTGATATAGTTAAGGTCCCTTCGATTTAAAAAGAATTTGTTATTATTCAGGCAGTTAATGAAAAAAATGTCAATGAAATTATTATTACTTTTTTTATGTAATCTCTTAAAGGCATTGATTTGTGGCCGTTTTATTTTTGTCTTCATGGCAACACAATTCAATACAAGTATTTACGATATAAGTCAATAAATATTACGCCAGCATCACAGTTTCGCAGTCCAAAAAAACACTGACTGGTGTACTGCGAATATTAAATGCTTTTTATTCTAGTATGGTTTTTTTTTGGTATGTGTAGTGTAGAAACATATTTTGTCATTTCCTAAATATATTTTTTTTATACGCCCATAAAAATTCGAAGATAATATCAAATGGTTGGTCAATTTTTTTCAAAAATGTCTTCTTGTTATCTAAATTGTATTTGTGATTCACTATGATGGTGTTGGCAATTGTAATGGGAAAGCAAAATAATTGAATTGGAATTTTGGGAATACAATAAAGGACACTACAGCAAAGTAATGCTGTACAGAGGAAATCCGCTGAATGTTAATAATAAATTTACTGAGAATGACTTAGGAAATTCTCGTATATCCAACTTCCACTACTTTATAATATCAAGTAGAGAAGTAGACAAAAAGTAAAAACAAAAATATTAAGCAGTCAACGCCAATGGCTAATTTGAATGATGCGTGAAATTTTCACAAAAACACTTGCACTTTTTCGACTACTCGACAAAGAATAAAACAATTTGAAAGGGTTCTACGTAACGTTTACTAACTAAGAATGGAATTACGATTTATTGCATATGGGTTAAATCAAACATTTTCCGTAAGCATTTGCTGCAATGTACATATGGTATGCATTAGCCACCGTGTCGTTAGGAGTTCTTAGAGTGCATGTGCCTATCATTAACAAATATAAGGCTATTGTTAGCGTCGGTGAAAATTTTGATATGTGGAAACAGCTTTAAACACGAAATATCCGCAATTATGATCAGGGCTTAGCAACCTAATTGGAACACATGAAACAAGATTGATTTCTTGGGAAATAAAAGGTGGCGTTAACACATTCGTGGACCACAACTTGTTTTCCTTTGTGTAACGAGATTGATTAGAGCAAGGAACATAATTAATGAACTTGAGTTAAGTTAATGTGCGGACACAATCAACAATTCTTATTGTGGGCTAAATTCACGGTAGTGGAAACAAGTGCAATGTTGATCAACTTTTGAAAAATTTTACAAATGTTTTATTAGATTTAACAAAAGTAATTTTGATTCTTATTCCAGCTCATTGTCATTTTGGTGGGATCTAAAGTGAATCTTGCATCTCAAGCCGACTCACAACCACCTTCGTGGTGGCACCTGGGCAACGGTGTTTGTTATATTTTTTTTTATCATGAACAGCGGCTGATATTGAGCGACAAACCCTGATGGTTGGGCTAGCCACCCGCCTTCAGGTCCTTTACATGCTATGAAAACACGACAAAGAAAAAGTACCAACGGAACCCCCAAATGTTGACGACCCCCGCAAACGAAATAAGGACCATGATTTAAGGATATGCACCTGGAATGTCCGGACACTCTATAAAGAAGGTGGATGTCCTCAAAAAATATAAGGCTGACATCACCGCCATCCAGGAGAAGAGATGAACAGGACATGCGACATCTTTTACAGCTGCCATGCCGAAAAGCACGAATTTGGATGTGGATTTGTAGTTGGCGAGAGACTCAGACATATTGTCTCGCGATTCAATCCTGTTAGTGGTCGAATGGCCGCAATCCACTTTAGATGAAATATTTCTACATCACGCTGATTTGTTTTCATGCCCCGACGGAAGATAAAGACAATGAGATTAAAGATGCATTTTTCGAGCGCCTAGAGAAAACATACGACAGCTGCGCTGGCCACGACATTAAAATTGTTCTGGGAGACTTTAATGCAAAAATAGGAAAGGAAGATGTTCTTGGTCCATCGATCGGTAAATTCAGCCTTCATACCGACACGTCAGACAACGGATTTAGGCTGGTTAGCTTCGCAGCGGGGAGGAACATGGTAGTGAGTGGAACCAGATTCCAGCACAAAGATATCCACAAGGCAACTTGGCTATCCCCCGATCAAAACACCAAAAATCAAATTGATCATGTGGTAATTGATGGCAGGCATGCATCTAGTGTCATGGACGTGCGTGTGATCCGTGGTGAAAATATTGGCTCGAATCATTACCTGGTTGCAGCCAAGGTGCGCACAAGGTTGAGCAGAGCGAAAAATTCAAGTAACCAAACACAAAGAAAGCTGGACATTGCGAAGCTGAAAATCCCAGAGTTAGCCACTGCCTACTTCAACCAGTTCTCCCAATTACTACGACACAACGCCTTTACTTCTGACGTTAACCGATACACAGTGGCAGCATATTGCGCCTCCCATGGCTACCGCCGCAATAATCGTGATAGGATATAAAAAACGGCGCTCAGACGAATCCTGGTACGATGAAGAATGTCGCATAGCGTCTGAGGAACAGGATGCCGCTTTTAGGGCAACACTGCAGCCAATTGTAATCCGGGCTGTTAGGGAACGGCACAAGGAGACAGTAAGACAGGCGAGACAGCTATTTAAGCTAAAAAAAGAGTCAAATGGAGGAACGGGAGAACGAGGATATAGAGCGATACAGGGATAGAGGTGAGGCACGAAAATTTTACCAGAAAGTAAAAGCAAAAGGCTACAGTAATGGGCCGCCCTCCTGTAAGGACAAGGATGGAAATCTGGTTACAGATACGCATAGTGTGCTGCACATACGGAGAGAACACTTCCAGAAACTGCTGGTTCCAGAAGGCAGCGCACTTGAAGGTATCACGCCAATTGTCGACGACGGCTTACATTGCGCACCACCAAGTCAAGCCGAGGTAAGAAGAGCAATATCGCGGCTGAAAAACAACAAAGCAGCCGGTGCCGACGGTCTGCCGGCAGAGCTCTTCAAGTCCGGTGGCGGGGAGCTGATAACGAGCATGCACCAGCTCCTGCGCACGGTTTGGCTTAAAGAGTGCATGCCCGACGATTGGAATGTAAGCGTATTATGTCCTGTGCTGAAAAAAGGTTATCCAAATGTGTGCTCCAACTATCGCGGGATCAGCCTTTTACCCATCGCATATAAGGTCCTGTCGAGTGTGCTATGACTAAAACCAGTGTTATCCAACCTGATCGGGCCTTATCAGTGTGGCTTTAGACCTGGAAAATCAACAACTGACCAGATTTTCACACTTCGGCAAACAGATCGACATCATCTTTTTGTCGACTATAAAGCTGCCTTCGACAGCCCGATACGGCAGAAATTACTCGAAACCATGGCTGAGTTTGGTATTCCAGCGAAGCTGATACGCCTTTGCGGAATAACGCTGACTGGCACGAAGTCTTCAATTAAGAACCTTACTGAGTTATTTTATACCAGACAAGGCCATAAACAAGGTGACGGCCTATCGTGTGACCTCTTAAATATAGTGATGGAGATTATAATGAGAAAATCTGTAGTAAACCCTAGTGACACGGTATTCAACAACAGCCATATGCTACTTGCGTATGCTGATGACGTAGACATCATCGTTTGTAAGCTGCAGAATGTGACCGAAGCCTTCTCAGGTATACAGAAGGAATCAGCAAAAAAGGGGTTTAATAGTGAACAAGGACCAAACGAACAGTTAGTTTCAACGAACAAAGAATCTACTCGTTTGGGAAACTGCGTAAACGTTGACAAATATAATTTCGTAAATTTAATTTCGAGTTGGTAGGTGATTTTATCAACATAGGCTCCGGCATCAATAAAACAATTAGCGTCAGCCTCTAAATTCGGAGAAGAATCCTGCTGGCTAATAGATGCTACTACGGGCTAAGCAATCGATTTAATGACAGATGTCTCGCTACAAATAACACATGAGTTACATGAATATATGGAATTTTGCCAACAATCCATATAAATTAAATAATTGAACGATTTCGAGTATCTTCATTTAAGAGAGAATTCCCATTTAGTTATATTATAAAGATGTAAACTTAACAAACTTATCACAAGCATTGCACCGATCAGCATTCTTTGCTTTAACCGGAATACCTCTACCTTATTTCAAACAAAAATGAGCTTAAATAAACATTTTCATCAAAAATAGTATTCTACATGTGATTTCCAAAAAAAAAATATTCATATATTCATGTATATAAACACTGCATTTATGTCAATATTTACTT
The DNA here is from genome assembly GCA_964034835.1 of Muscina levida. NCBI lineage: Eukaryota > Metazoa > Arthropoda > Insecta > Diptera > Muscidae > Muscina > Muscina levida. Next base: position 77,868,121 of record OZ035883.1, read on the forward strand.
TTCCATTGAAGCTGAAGAGGTTTTGCTTGAAAATTTTAGTTTTGTGTTTTTATTCCTCCTCTTCTTTTTCAGAAAGATTACCTTTTTTAATTTCTGCGAAAAATAAAAAGTTCGGCCGTATGCAATATGTAATTGCAAACAGTTACGATTTATATTTTCCCCAACTTATCTGGATGTTAACTAAAGCGACAATGTTGTTGACGCAATAAATTCACTGAAGAGGAAAAACTTAAGCATTGTCATAATCTAATGTATAAGTATAAGTATTTAAAATCGTTTGGGTGTGTTTCCCTGGCTACTTAAAGGTGTAATGCCCTTCCAGGAAGAAAGCTATGGATGCCAAAGAATAGGCAAACTGTTTAAATGAAAATATAGGTACAAACTTAACACACAGTATCAAGCGATAAAGTTATGTAAAAGCGAACAGAACAGGTACACCGCAACTACTAGTACATCGCATACGAACATAGCATTTTCCATACATAAGTATGCGAAATCTTAATAGAGAACTGATTCAAAGGAGTAAAACTATTTCTTCCGTGTCTTTCTTTTACTGCAGTGGTATGGCACGGCAACGAAAAACTCAAAGGAAAATATGACTCATCCTTGTGTGTGGTCTTTTTTCCAGCTATGGTTTGGCACATCATCGAAAAAAATACATACAATGATATGACAAAAAAAAAGGAGCAGGTAATATGCAATACTATGGATCGATTCGTAACCGCAATTATTGTACCCTCACCCTACAGGTAGGACGGCAAATATCATTTGATACGACCCAAAAGCGTAAAACATGGAAGGAGTCACTTTAGACCATAATTTTCTTTGAACCAAATTCGATTCACGACTTTTTAAGTCGTTTGAACCATGTACGTCTGTCTGGCTGTCCGGCTGGTACGCACCATAACTTTCGAAATACGAAATCAAATATTTTGAAACTTTACACAAGTTAATATTTCCCCAACTTACGGTATTGAAAATGTGCTACATGGCCACGCCCCTTCTGGTACCTCCCATACAAAGGTACCATTCCATCCACTTTAGAAATCAAGTAAAAATATCAAAATAACCAACGCAATCGTGCCAAAATTCTGTGTTTAGTAAAGCTTTATCAGGATAAAGTTTTGGAGGAAAAAAGGAAGTCTAGCCACGCCCCATCTGGTACCTCCAATACCCATCTGGTACCGCCCACTACAGAAATCGAGTATTAATATCAATATACCCAACGCTATCGTGCCCAAATTCTGTATTTTGTTTAGCTATAACAGGATTAAGTTTTGGAGAACAAATTGGAAATCTAGCCACGCCCCTTCTGGTACCTCCCATACAAATGTACCATTCCGTCCACTTTAGAAAGAATGTAGTAATATCAATAAAATGACACAATCGTCCCAAATTCCATATTTTGTTAAGCTTCAACAGGAATCATTACACCGCAACTACAAATATTCAGAAGGTTTCGGAGAACATTATGGAATGTAGACTCGATACTAGGAAGCGGATAACTCTCTGTGTAGAAATTGATCAATTTAAGTGGTGTAGATCAACTTTGGTAAGCCTTGGCTGTTGGTAGATTAAAGCCTCGGAAAATTAGTGCATGATGGTTCTGGGATATTGTAATTTCCCTGGGATCGAATGTAAAATGCTTGATCATAACTCTCTGCAGAATGTTTACCCTGTGGAGAACTGGTTGTAAAATACGGCAAGCAGGCGTCGGATCTTTAGAACCGATTGAATAACTGCTGGGTGACCTTGGTCCACATTTAGCAGATGCCGATCGGAGTTCATGCAGGAATGAGGGTGCGAAGGGAACGTGGGTCTGTGCAGGAATGATTTTAGACTGACCTATGGAATACTAACAGAGCACTGCAACATCAGACGCCTAACAGTTAAATGGGATATATCAACACTACAGCCGCGTGTGTGAGAACGATTGGGAGTTCGAAATAACGGTGAATCTTTTATGTAATTGTCTCGCTCTGGTACGTAGGTGGCAGAGTTTCTTAGGAAAAAGTTTATGGAGGACTTTCTGTCTTGCTTTTCAATCGGAGTATACAAATTACTTTGACACATTCGGAGCCTTCATCGCTTTATGCGTTATACTTTTTTCTCGTGTCAGATGATATTTACCCTCATCATCTAAAAAAATGTTCCCAAACGAAAATCATTAAAAGTTGCAATAACAAGAGAGAAAGTATGTTTTCTAGTTTAACTTGAAAAGGTTTTTCAACTAAAAAGTAAAAAGTGGATGACCCAAATTTGTCTTTTCCCAATTAAAATAAGTTGATGAAACGACTGCATTCATATTATATTTCATTCTAATGACAATTATACGTATGAGTACTCTGAAAAAATCTAAAAATTCGTTTTCACCATTATTTCTACACATATTCCAATTGGAGTGAATATATTCCACAAAATCTGCTGTACATATAATTTTTCAATTGTTTACAATTCCAACTTTTTACGAATTTTTAATAGCTAATCATAAATTTCTTCATAAAATATTAAAGACAAATGCGTAATAGCAATTTAATAATACGGCCTAAATGGACTGTAAAGAGGCTACCAACTGCGCATCATTTTAGCTAATTGGGCCACGTAAATGTTGCTATGACTTTTTATTACTTATGGCAAACCAAAAACAAACAAAAAACACGAAGTATCTGGCAATAAATATAAATATTATCAGAGATCCCTTGTTTGTGGTTAATGACATTTACTGTAGATGTAACATGTACTCCTCTCTTATATTGTGTTAATCGGCACATCACGTTACCGAACATAGTTTAATTATTAATCAATCATTCACCAAATACGTTATCAACTACCAAAGTGGTTAATTTTACATGAGATTGAATTCTTTGAAGTAAAAAGAATTCATTGCGTTTCTGACATGTGGACAGAGTATGTTTGTTCAAGTTGAAGACACATAAAAATATATAACTGTTACGTTGCAAGGCACACATATTGAAAATGCTACTAGAAAGTTGTGCTAAAGCTTAGCTCTAAGTCTTTGATTCAAATGTGAAAAGTGATATACGGGATAGTCAAATATGGACTGTCGGATACAGAAAATATTTGTTACTGCCGTAGGTAGGAAAGAATTTTTCATCAGTAGTACGGATTTGTAAACAGGCTTGACATAATGCGAATGTTAATTGACAATTATTCACGTAACATTTAATAAAACTTGATGCCAGATAAAAATCAAACAAACACATAATGACATTTGGTCAATATCAGTAATATCAGTAGATTAAACCAGTACATAAAAACAAAAGCGTGTCAACAAAAGCGACAACAGAAGAACTAACTCAGTATCCAGCCTGCCGAGCGAATTCATTGACAAGAGGAACATAGCTATAGATGAGATGAAGTGAGGACTTTTATTGTCACTAACAGAAAAGAAGTTCTGGTGTAACACTTATTAACTATAAATACTCGAACATTGTCAGTAATTTGGGTGTATCGGCAGATCGCTCGTTTTCTGGCCATCTATATATCGACTTTGACCTTTCGTTTAAAGTGGATTTCGGAGATAGGTATATTAATAGATGAAAAACAAACTGGCTCATCTTTCAGAGGGTTCCCGAGAGCAAGTTACCCGGGTGTCCGGCCTCTATTGATGATAAGTCTACACTGGACTCCACGGTTAAAATATTAACTAACGTCTTAGCTGAGGCAAGGGAAAAATCCTGCAGCAAAACTGAATGCAGATATTGCAGCAAAACGCAAGGAATGCAGGAAACTATTCAATAAGGCGAAAAGAGATGGCGACTGGAGCGCATACAAGTCTTCAGTAAACAGATTCAAGAACCTGATCAGGAAGGCCAGAAGGCAGTCGTAAAGAAAATTCTGCAGTAATGTAGAAAGCTCTTCGGAAACTAGTCGGCTACGTAAGATCTTATTCTCGAATCCATAAATACCATCGTTCATACAAATACCAAACGGTACATAGACCACTAACAGCCTCGAAACTCTGAAAGTGCTGATGGAAGCACACTTCCCAGGTTGTCGGGAAAGTGACTGTCATTTTATGGAAAACTCGGTCAGCTATAACTTTTATATCTCCGACATACCGATTGCTGAACATCGAATTCAATGAGGTATCAAAAGTTTCCACTTATGATCAGTGACAGGTTTTCGCAATTTTTAAGTGCTTAGAAATTCTCAGAAACAACTAAATGTTAATAGTTGAGGGATGTGTCGGTGGTTTTCACAAGCAGTCACTTTCTTCGATTTTAAGTTAATTTTTGACAGTTTTCTAAGTGTCGTACTTTTTTCCGAAATTAATGTATCGTTACGTGTGGAAAGGAGTTGATTAGGATCATGCATCAGCTCATGGAGAACACATGGCTGGAAGAGAGCATGCCCGAGGATTGGAGTCTCAGTCTGTTATGTCCCATATACAAGAAAGGAGATCGTAGTGAATGTATGAACTACCGTGAAATAAGTCTATTACCAATTGCTTACAAGGTCCTTTCGAGCATATTGTGTGAACAGCTAAAGTCTATTGTAAACTTATCAGTTTACGACAAATCCTGGAAAAAACTCATGAAAAACAGATCGACACCTACAATCTCTTTGTCGACTACAAAGCTGCCTCCGACTCTCCCATAAGGAATAATTTATATGAGGCCATGTCTGAGTTTTGTATTCCTGAAAAACTAATTCGACTTGCAGACGTACCTTTGGAAACACCAAATCCTTCATTAAGATTGGTAAGGATCACTCTGAACCATTCAACACGGAAAGAGGTCCCAGGCAAGGCCATAGCTCGTCCTGTCCACTATTTATTATAGTTATGGAGTAGGTGATGAAAAAAGGTGGTGCCAACATGTCTGGCACCATATTTCACAAGATCCACATGCCACTAGCCTATGCCGATGATATAGACATCATTGGCCGAAATCTGCGGGATGTTACTGCAGTTTTCTCATCACTAGAAAAGGAAAGCATATTATTGAGTGAGGGTCATTTTGTTCATTGAGAAAACTTCGTTGGATGGAACAGATGAAAGAGCTGTTATCTAAACTTGGTGTGACGAACTGACTACGGGGGGCAAAAGACCGAAGCGTTTGGAATTTTGTTCTACGGTCGGCTACTGATGGATGAATTTCTGTTGCAGCTACCAAATAATAAGAAGAATGCAACACACTCTTCAGAGACGAATACAAACAGCAGTTATTTAAAGAACTTTACTATATAAGCCAATTGATACGACTGCTGAAAAGCAGCTGTCAACAACACCGACGTGGCCGACAATCGTTGAAACTTAGACGGCTGTAACTGGGCACGAACATTGGTCATCTGCATAGCTACCTGTTGTAACATCCAAGCCACTAACAAGTAGTAAATTATGTTAAAACTAGCTGACCCTAGTTCTGCCATACAACTTTGGACCCGGCAAACTTCGTCTCGCTCCATAGGTAACGCCTTTATATAATAGTAAAACACAGATAGTTCAAGTTGTAATCTGATTTACTTGAATTTAATCGAAATCTGTGCAGAGCGATCTGATATACAATGTTTTCCGATTTGTTTCCGGCGTAAAAACAAACAATGAAGACTGTTTGCCAACACGCAAACTAACAACGCACAGCTGACGGTGTGAAAAGCAGGGAAGTTCGAGGTTGATTCCACAAATTTCCATGTTTGTATGGGAAAATATCGATTTATTGATTGTTATCGCAAAAGCCAATCGAATGGGGAGTTGAATTGGAAGGGAAGATCGGTTGGAATAATAGATTCGAGGGATAAGGACTTCCTCTCCTTTGCATATGCCCTTGATGATTTCAATTTCAAAATGATCATGATCGATCCCACCTTCAGCTGCAAATTATGCACAACTGGCACATCTAGAGAGTTCAAAAATTCTGTCGAATAGTTGGTCGCCTCATTCTCGTTAAATGACTTCGAAAATTTTTCATCGTTCGGTCATCTGCCTCCAATGCTCGTTTATGCTCCATCGTGCATTAATTCCAAATAATGATTAAGCGTTCTCGCAAAAATTTCGCTACACGTTGTGTTGTCAACCGTGAAAAGAAAGCGGAATGTGCAGTTCGATTGTGGAAGCAATACCAAAGGATGCAACAGCTAACTCAATTGTGATCTTGACCGAATTGTTGCCAGAATCAAAGCAATTACGAATGTCTTGACTGTCCAACCGGCATCATCGAGAAAGTAAATGCTTCCGTTCCATCGTCAACAGTTTTCATCATTGAATCGAACACGTTCGTTTGCTCGGCAGTTAAGAGCGCCACATTTGTTCGGACTCTTTCAGTCAGCTCTTGTTGCAATTCGCGATTGAATGCATCATGCATTGAACGATTTTGCGCTAGTATTCCCAATTTCGACAGTAGACTGCCACACATTAGCACGCACATGTCTTTGATCAGAAGATAATTTCAAGATCGACATTAGATGTTGTCGTGCGAACTCTGTGCAAATGTCGTCAGCCATCTCGTCCAACTTGTCCACCATCCCGAAGCTTGAGAATAATATCGCGTAATTCCACATTCTCAGCAACAATCACCACTGCGTCTTCATTTATAGTGGGAGCATTGAATTGTCTTACATGGCATCCAGAGGGTCTCTTGCCTGCTCTGATAATGATTTTGTGGACGTCATAATGCGTTGTATTCAATGCGGTTTTGAACAATCGGACCATGCATTATGCTTATGCAGAAGATTTTAAAATTGTTCTACCATTTTGCATTTAATATTTTAACATAATAAATTTCACAATATACCGAAATTTTTCAAACATCATAACGAATTTGTCATCTTTACGTCGTCTAAAATCATCAAATAAAGTGATACAATGAAAAATTTCGTCGAAAAAATCAAAAAATTTCCGGAATTTTCCGAGTTTTCCACCAAGAATTTTCTAATTTTCCATTCGAAAAGTCTTTCGGAATAATTATCCGAATTTTTCACATTTACATCATTCAAAATTATCAAAACTTACAATAAAATGTAAAATTTCGTCGAACAAAAATTTAAATTTTTGGAATTTTTCCATAATTTTCCAACCAAAATTTTCTATTTTTCCAACCGAAAAGCCACAACGAAACAATTACACATAAAATGTAATAAAAAAATTCAATTTGCGGTGCAAAATGTTTCCGAAAAAATCCAAATTTGTCGAGTTTTTCCAGAATTTTCCTAGTTTTCCACCGAGAATTCTTTTATCTTCCCATTTGGAAAGTCATTTCGGAATAATCATCCGAAATTTTTCACTGTTACATCGTTCAAAACTATAAAGTCACACGACAATATGCAAAATTTCGTAAAAAAAAAAATGAAATTTTTCGAATTTTTCCGGAGTTTTCCGGATTTTTCAACAAAAATTTTCCATTTGTCTATTCGAAAAACCATTCTGTAACAATTGCACACAAAATTCCATACAAAAAGGCAATTTTCGATTTTTCCATTTTTCTGATTTTCCGACTTTTCCGGAAGATTTTCCCAAAATTTTCTTTCACATAAACCTTCTCTTGGCAATAACGAACAACTGAAAAAAAGTTTGAGCAAAATCGGCCCAGCCGTTCTCAATTGATGAATTACTATACATTTTTGCCACCATTTTTATATATATAGACTAGTGGGCCCGGCAATGCTTCGCTATTGCATATTAACTTGTAATATATTTTACATTTAGGTCTACAAAGTACTTTGAAAACGGTACAGCTCGACAATAATATGTTGAGTTTATTAACTTATATAACTAATTTGAAGTAACTCCCTAACATGGAATTTAACCAATTACATTTTATTGTTGTAAATGCTAATAAAAAGTTCATCAGCAAAGTCATATCTATAGTGCCGAGATGTAGATTAAGTTTTTTCTGCATGTAGGGCGAAAACCCACTTCTTCCACAAATCGGAAACAGATATTCCGCTAAGGATCAAAATTTAATTTTTATTTTCATCTGTAGAAGCAGATACTAACTATCTCTTTGGGCAAAAAAAACACTTTTGTTATGCCTTCTCCGCAAATGATAATTCAGTTTGAAGCTTCATGCCTTTAGCCATAAAAACTTCTTTTGTCATGTCTTCTTCTCACACGGATCAAGAATATTCCGGAATACTATTATTGTATTGAACTCATATTACCATTTTTTGAGATAATTCGGTCACCAACGTTTGGCTTAACAAAGTGATGGTCTCACGCGCTGTATGGCATATTACACCGTCGTGTTGGAACCATTTCTCCTTCAAATAATGTGCAATGACATGATAAATAAAAAAAATCAATTGATCGTCCACTGGCTCAAATTCTTCTACCAGTTAGATCTTATATAGATGTAGGCCAAGATCTTTCTTCAGCATTTGCAGAGACCGAGTTGCTAATAAAGGCGTCGGTTCGATAAATTCGAGTCCCCTGTCACACTTACGTCTACAGCGATGGCTTCTATAAGCTGCTTAGATGGATCATTATATGCACCCTCAAGTATAGCGAACAGAACGTGCATTTTGAAAATAAATTTGCAAGATTTGTAAACGTTGTTCTTGTGTAGTTTTTACATGGTGATTTTTCAAAGTATACTAAAAGAAAGTCTATCACACTTCATTAGTATGACAGCTAGATTTAAACTTATAACTATCAGAAGTTCTATACGTCAAAAAAAAAATACCCCATACATAGGTTATTTACAAATGTTTGCTAATGTTACCTCTGACATACTATAAAAATTTTAATTGTGCCCCAATAAAACAAAAGGTGTTTTCCAGTATAACTACAATGAATATTGCTTTATTTTTCTATATGTATTATTTATTACCGATTCGCTCTCCTGAAAAGTAAATGAAAAATAACTGGTGTACGGACCATTATTTGATACAGTTTATTAATTCAACTATTGAAGTGCGTGGGCAGCGCCTCGGCACTTTTTACTTATTAAGTTCCAATTAGCCTGTTGATTAGGGCGGAACAATTTGTTGGCGTCTAAAAAAATGTGGTAATCGTATACCAGTATCGAAATGTACGATAAATTCTTAGAATATTCACTTAGAAACTATATGTCTACAATCAATTCCTAGTTCGCGCTGAGAAGCAAGAAGATTTCAGGTTGAGATATATTTCTAGAAATTTTTCAGTTACGTCAGACCTACCATTCCGATGTTTGGAGAATAGCATATTTTTGACATTGTTTTGGATCCCGCCCAATATTCTGAAAAATGATTTTTAAAAACTTAATTTCCGTATGCCAACTCTCAGAGGCCATAACTTTTTAACCAATACATAGATTTGGTTCTGTAATATCTCATTTAGTTTGCTGGGAAGTTAGTTTTGCGCAGAAGGTCTCGAAAAATAAATATCTGCAGTTTTCGGATTGTCCTCATTTAAAAACAAAAAAAAATTCTCTAACAGAAATCTTTACGCTTTCCAGCGCGAGCTAGGAATTGATTTTACAATTTCTTACAATTCATCGTAGATTCCAATTTTGGTTACGATTTTTGCGAATAAAAAAATTGGCCCACCTTACTGTTCATATCTCTAGGCGAACAGCTATGTTCTGTGGAATTTTTACAGTTATTACTGTTTGTTTTAAAAGGGGTGTGGAACAGCCCACTTCCACCATTACTCTAATTCATACAGCAACAACAACATATGTAACAAATCACATCTTCATACCACTGATAGTTCATGAGATATAGTCTTTTTTACTTTAAAGTTGTATGGGCGGTGCCACGCTCCTTTATCCAATCACAACTAAGTACAGCCAGTGACTTACAACAGGTTATTAGTACCACTTTTTAAAATTATCTTATAAATCAGTCAATTAGAAAAGCCGTCAGAGCGATTTTTGAAAAAGTGGTGTGGCACCGCCTTCTTCTTCCCTGGCAGTAATTAATACTGCTCCAATAACATATATACCAAATCTCATCTTCATACCCCTGAAGCCGTTTTAATTTTCAAGTTGTATGGACGGTGCCACACCCCTTTATCCAATCACAACTAAATATAGCCAGGGACTATCAACAGGTCAACAGTACCACTTGGTAAAATTTTCGTATCAATCGCTCTATTAGAAAAGCAGTTCGAGTGATTCTTTAAAAGAGGGTGTGGCACCGCCCACTTGCACCTCGTCTATAATTCTAACTGTACGAACAACATATATACAAAATCTCATCTTCATTCCTCTGATAGTTCATGAGATATAGCCCTTTTGATTTTCAAGTTGTATGGGCGGTGCCACGCCCATTTATCCAATCACAACCAAATATAGCCAGGGACTATCAACAGGTCAACAGTACCACTTGGTAAAATTTTCGTATCAATCGGTCTATTAGAAAAGCCGTTAGAGCGATTTTTGAAAAGAGGGCGTGGCACCGCCCACTTGCACCCTGGCTGTAATTCTAACTGTACGAACAACATATATACCAAATCTCATCTTCATACCTCTGATAGTTCATGAAATACAGCCTTTTTAATTTTCAATTTGTATGGGCGGTGCCACGCCCCTTTAACCAATTACAACCAAATGTAGTCAGGAACTATCTACAGGTCAACAGTACTTCATGGTAAAATTTTTGTATCAATCGGTCTATTAGAAAAACCGTCTGAGCGATATTTGAAAAAAGGGGCGTGACGTCGCCCACTTTTTGAAAAAATAAAACCTTTTAAACCATCCGGAAGCTTTAGCGAACAAAACAAAAAAAAAATTTTGAAAATCGGTCCAGCCGTTTTTGAGTTTTAGCGAGACAACTGCACATCGATTCATTTTTATATATAAGATTCTAGAAATTTTGAATGGGCAATTTGTAAATTTCAATCCTAAGGTCAGCTCATTTACATCACTTAGAATCGACAGATATACTTTAAGCTTATCACATTATTTATTAACACATCTAAGCCTAGAGAAATATATTACAATCTTCTAAAATTATCGGTTTGGTAAATTCAATAAAATTATTTAATATTTAGATATAAAGAGAACAATTTATATCTGTGTTAAAAATGACATGACTTGTAAGCTTGTTATTTTTGCCCAAATATTTACCATGGTTCCAAATAAATGAAAAAATGTACTCTGTTATCTCATTACTTCACCGAACAGCCATCATAAACTAATATATGAAGTTAGTCAGAAAAGTGTAGCTTTATTATTTCATTTTTTATATGACTTTACACACATTCAAACAAACTTCACAATTGTATGTGCATGAAAATCGCAGAGAAGTGAAACAATTTCACTTATTATTTACTTGCCACCGGCTAATTTCCGATTTGTACATACCAATGGCCTTCGTTCCCGGTCGCAGTACGACAAATTTTTAATAACTTAATTAAGGTCATGAAGAAAATATTTCCGAAAATTACAGTAAGTAATAGGAATACATGAGTCCCTTTTTGCTTTTCACATTATGTATTTGTAATAGTAATGGTGTAACGAACATCTATTGGCACAGTACAGCCTCGTTCAAGGCAACTAGTATACACCGTTTTTATGTCAAAAAGATAGTCGATATACTTACTAATCATTGGTTAAACAACAATGTAAAATAGGTAAAATGTATTTATTTTTGTAATCCTAAGTTGGATATAGGAAAGCAGACGCAAATACGCAACTCTTATGATGAAATGAAAATTCTGTGTAAAAAATATTAAAGAATATAACAAGAAGCACTATGTTCCCGTCTGAAATAAATAAAGAAAAAATTGTATCTATTATTGGTGCAACACCTGTCTTGGATGGCCAATAAATCATTACATACCCTTTTAAAAATATATTAAATCATAAACAATTACATAACTAAACTGTTGAAAACCACAATATGTGTCTTTTACAAAGGTTTTGTCGAGGCCACACTGTATTTAATTTCATTTTTTATATTTCCTTCAGTAAGGTATAACTACAGTTTTGTTTAAAATAAATAAAAACTGCTCTAACTTAAGCAAAATTTTGTAAATTATACACATTTCGATACCATGAAATTTTAATTTGTATGTGGTGCTCTCTTTGTTTGTGTTACCATGGCAATGGTGGCGTATGTGAAACTTAGAAACAACTTTTTCGCAATACCACCTTGATATATTTAATGAATGGGACAAAGAAGCAATTATACTAAATGTTATGGGATCAAAATACAATAAGTGATGTACATTTGCAATCACATTAAAGTTTTAGTAAATAACTATATTATTTTAAATCATGCAAAAAATAATTGTCTTATTAATCCGAGTCTGCATTACAGTTTTGTATTGTAGAATGTTACGGTTACATTAGGGACCGGCCGTGGCGTGATGTTGAAAACACGCGACGGGAGATTCCAGTTCGACTCCTGCCTCCACTCATATTTTCTTTCATTGCCGGCCCTAGATGTTGTCGACATCAAGTTCGCAATATAGTGTCGAGTCAATCGGCATGTCTAGTAAAAAGCTTCCCAGTGACATTCCCATTCGTCGATAAACAAGTAGGTGCCGTTAGTTGTGAATATAGAAATAGAAATCGTATTAACTCACAATAACGCGATAAGCTTAAAGGAAACTAAGTTTTTTTTAGGTTACAGAAAATGTTTATTTTTATTTTTCAAAGCGACTAAGAAAGTTTCAGTCGAGAAAACCGACATACATGATAGAAACTCTTTTTTTTGTTTTATAGAACTTCAGGTTTTTATTTTATTATATTTCAATTCTGTACACCACCAAATATTTTTATATAAAGACAAACTTTCCAGTTCAACTTTTCCCTTTTTATACTTTTTAGGTGTACAGATCTGACATCATATTCTTTATGACAAAAATTGAAAAGCACTTCAACTGAATTGAGCAAAGTATTTTTTTTTTTGCTCTAACACGGCCATCCTGTAAAATCATCGTTCTCGATGAATTCAAAACTTCTTGTTTTTAAAACAATAATTTGTTTATTACAGAAAGAACAAGCTAAAATCACAAGAAACAAACAGTTTACAGAAACCACAAATTCATTATTTCAAATTCCACAGCAGTAATCTGTCCTCTTGTACAATTAACCACCAGATATCCAGAGCTGTAAACAGAATCATTATTTCAGATGTTACTTCTTGAATCGCAACTCAGAGGCAACCTTAAGCTTGTTTGCAAATCAACACTTAAACTGAAAGTTATGACTCAGAGGCAATCTTAAGCTTGTTCAAAACTTCAACACCTAAACTGAAAGTTATGACTCAGAGGCAATCTTAAGCTTGTTCAAAACTTCAACACCTAAACTGAAAGTTATGACTCAGAGGCAATCTTAAGCTTGTTCAAAACTGAAAGTTATGACTCAGAGGCAATCTTAAGCTTGTTCAAAACTTCAACACATAAACTGAAAGTTATGACTCAGAGGCAATCTTAAGCTTGTTCAAAACTTCAGCACATAAACCAACAGTTAAGACTCAGAGACAATCTTAAGCTTGCTCATGAATTCGATTCTTATTGAATGGAGAATTTTGCAGAAAATTTTACCTTATATTAGTTACTAACATCCTTCCCGTCTTCACTCTCATTTAAAGGTAGAATGACCTTTCTTGCTGCAACAATAAAAGTTTTGCAGTTTACTTTCTTCAACTTATATCGATCATTGGGAAGGACACCAACTATTTCATAGGGACCACGATAATACGGCTGTAACTTCGATTTGCGCCTCTGGTTACTACAATAGACAACCTTTTGTCCAATTTTTAATTGAGTTGGTTTGCATTTATTTTGATCAAATCTGATTTTCATTCGAGTTGCATTTAACTCTGCTCGTTCACCGGCAAGCTTTCGTATTTCTTCTACGTCGTCAAATTGTGGCTCAATTTCGAGCTCTGCTAAAAATGCACTAATATCTGAAGTCCGTCCCGATATTCCTGTTAATACCTTCAACGGAGAAAATCCAGTTGTTTTATTAACCGTTGTATTAAGAGCTAGTTGTACACGACTGATATAACCAGTCCATTCTCCACATTTATCTAAATTAGTTCTTAATAAGTTAGCGACAGTGTCCACATAACGTTCCACTTGGCCATTAGCTCTACTAGCACCAGGAGCAATTAAATGATGTGTTATCCCCAACGACATGCAGAAGTTTTTAAACTCAGCACTAGTAAAATTAGTGCCTCTGTCACTTACAAGTTTGGCTGGAGTTTCAAATAGCATTACATAGTTATAAAACATTTGAACAGTTTCCGCAGCTGTAAGTGTTTTACAAGGGAATAAAACTGCAAATTTTGTAAAAGCATCAATCAAAATGAAAATATAACGATAGTCTTTTCGTCAAATGGTCCCATAAAATCAGCATGAACCACATCGAATGGAACTGGCTTCTTTTCTATTGGGTGAAGTTCACACTGTTTCTTTCCAGACGGCCTTTTAGCCACCAGGCAGATTACACAAGAATTCACAAATTTTCTGACATTTTTAGTCATATGCGGCATCCAAAAATGCTCTTGTATCTTCATAAGAGTCTTTTCCCATCCGACATGACAGTTTTCTTCATGGAAACGTCTCATTAATGACAATCGACATTGTTGGGGTACATAAAGTTTGTTAGTATTTTCCAGTTTCTTGTATAACTATCCGTTTTTGAGTTTGAACTGCGTTGATGTGTTGGTATCGCCACTTTTAATTTTTTCTATGATTTCTAATGTACCTTTGCTGCTCAATATGTAACCATGTTTCGGACAAACTCTCAATTTGATAACAAGATTTTGTTGGCACATTTCGGCTTAAGTAATCTACATGTGATAAAGTCTTCCCTTTTCGGTATACAATCTCAAAATCAAAATCTTGAAGAAAAACCCACCAACGAGCAACGCGAGGAAGTAAATTCTTTTTTTTTTTGTTGCCTTTAAAGCGTTACAGTCAGTAACCAGAACTTAATACCGATTAGGTTATGCCTAAAATTTTTCATCGCATTTACCACCGCAAGTGTCTCCAACTCATAACTATGATATTTTGCTTCATACGACTTAGTTGCCTGACTATAATAAGCAACTACATGCAATCTTCCATTAACTCGCTGAAATAAGATAGCTCCATATGCACTTGCACTTGCATCCGTATGCAGCTCTGTTGGAAGATCAGGATTAAACAATACTAATAATGGTCGAGTTGTAAGTTGTTCTACTATGTAATCTTTTGCTGCTTGACATTCATTACTCCATACAAATTCCGTATTATTTTTCGTCAATGCCGTGATGCAGGCAGTTTTTGCAGCGAATTCTGGTACGAATTTTCGAAAATAATTCGCTAGCCCCATAAATTGACGTATTTTCTTAACATTATTTGGTGTTGGGGAACTCACTAACGCATCAATTTTGGTTTTGCTTGGTCGTATACCATCTTCAGATACTTCTCTTCCTAAGTATTCAATAGTAGTTTTAAGAAATTTACATATATCCATGTTTAAGGTAAACCCACTTCCAACTAATGCCTTGAGTACAATATCAAGCTTTTTAAGACCTTCATCAATGGTTTTGGATGGTATCAACACATCATCCATGTATACCAAAGCCAATTTGCCTCGTAACTCACCCAAAGCCACGTTTATAGCCCTCTGGAAAACTGCAGGTGCATTAGCGAGACCAAATGGCATACGCAAATATTCATAATGTCCATCGGGTGTGACAAAAGCAGTTTTTTCCATAGAATCCTCAGCAATTGGAATTTGGTGAAAACCAGATGCCATGTCCAATGATGAAAAATATTTATTTCCCGACAATTCATCTAGTTGATCTTCTATCCTCGACAAAGGATAGCGATCCTTTACAGTTATTTTGTTTAGTGCTCTAAAATCTACACAAAGGCGATTGTGTCCATTTTTCTTTTTGACAAGAATCATTGGGCTCGCAAACGGTGAGTGACTCTCTCTTATTATACCATTATTTATCAAATCTGCAACAATTTCTTTTGTTATCTGCCGCTCACTGTGTGCCATCCTATATGGCCTAAAGAAAATATTGGAATCTTTCGTTAAACGTATACTTAGGGATCCTGTAGTTACCCCTGCCGTGGGAAAACCAGCTATAAAGTGTTCGGAGTACTTATCCAAAATAACATTCAGCTCCTTTGTACGAGGCTCTGACATACTACCGGTTGTGGTAACAATATTTTTGCTTTTGAGACAAAAAGCTGACTTACTGCGATGTAAGTACGATCCATTGGCCGTAACCGTAATTGTAATCGTAGGATCTTTCAAAATGTCTCTTCCAATTATAATTTCATTTTGCAAATGTTTTTTATCAATCAAATAAAGGCTAACCTCAACAATAAGATCTTCAAATTCTACAAATGTTTCAAGCCTCTCAGATAGTAAAATTGGTTCTCTCCCAATACCTTGCACAGATAGTAAATTTGTAGTTCTTTTTGCAGATATTTTATCAGCAATGTCAGATCTTATCAACGAACAATCAGATCCCGTGTCGAGAAGACAATGATATAATTTTCCCTTAATAACCACTGGAGTGTAATTATCTGATACCAACGAAATCTTACATAAATTTATTTGTTTTCGGTCAGCTCTTTGTTTAGCCCAGCATCGTGTCCAGATTTTCCACAAAAAAAAACACTTAAATTTGGTTTCTATGTGGTTTCTTGGTATTTTCCTCTTGCAAACGGCGTGTTATATTTACTACTTTTCGCAAAGGTTTTTCTCGTATCGAAGACAGATGATTAATCAAACTTTGCACAGTTGATGGCATAACAAATGTAAGAGAATTTCTCAAACTCACCTCACTAATGCATCCGATGACAATTTTGACCATTTTGTCTTCGGGAATTACAAAAGGTAATTGATTAATTTGGCAAACCTTTTCCATATTCATTGCTTTCTGAGTTGGCAACCTTCCTGAGTTGTGTAATAATGTCTGTACCATTAGAAAAAGCGTGTATCAAAGAAGCACGTAAATCCGGCCAGCTATAATGTTGATATCCGTACTTGTTGAACCATAATTTTGCCCTCCCAAGCAGAGAAACTTGTATTCTAGGCAAAATGTCAAAATTCTGCAAACCGTCTCGTTGTACCCTTGCATCAATATCCTTGCACCACTTCTGTATATCAACGCGGGAGTGATCCGGATCAAAGCTCGGAAAACCCACCAACGCGACGGTTGATTGTGACCCTTGTGTGATTTCTAAAATTTTATTAATTGCTTACACCGTAATTACAAAATTGTTAGATCTCGGCTCTGGACTTTCCTCCTGCAGATTCAAATTTTCTTGAATCTGACCTCTTAGATTGAAGTCATCTTCCCAATAGAGTGTGGTGTAGGCTGAATTGATCCCACTTCTGATGATAGAAACTCTTTTTTTTGTTTTATAGAACTTCAGGTTTTTATTTTATTATATTTCAATTCTGTACACCACCAAATATTTTTATATAAAGACAAACTTTCCAGTTTAACTTTTCCCTTTTTATACTTTTTAGGTGTACAGATCTGACGTCATATTCCCGTTTAGATGTTATGGGAGAAATATTTATTCTCCTAAACAGAGCTCATTTTGTACGAAAGGTACCAGACGGGACCAACCAATATAGTCCATAGGCATTCCTAAGTGAAACTCTCACAAGCGTACATCTTAATGTCTGAATTCGGTGTACTTCCAAAAAAGATGTGTAGGTAAAACTTTTCGGGTCAATTCGGTCAATTGTGTGGGACGTACCAGAAGGGGTGTGGCGAAGGTTTTGGTTTTCAGAGGGTTAGACTGCTATTACTAGATTATTAAACTGACCAAATTAAAAAAGCCTTTAGTTGTCCGTTTGGAAGTTAAGGAAAAAATATTATTTGTCCCAAAACAGGGTATTTTTTGTGGGAGTTACCAGAAGGGATGGTTCAATTCTGCCCATTTACAAAAAATAAAAAAAGTTTGAAATTCTCAGGAAAAAAAGTACGATAAGGCAAGTTATCTATATGAATATATATATAGTTGCAAAGGTCTGAAATTCTTCTATCCAAAACCGAAGAATCAGAACCGTCTGGGTTATAAGCTTATACGTGAAGAAAGACTCGAAAATTTGGTTTTTGGACCGTAAGTCAAAGTTTTGTGGGTGTTAGGAAACTTTGGTATTCTGCTTCATATTGTACTCGATGGAACCTACACCATGCACTAGACCACTTTTGTTATTAAAATTAAATCATCTACTCCAGCTATGTTGAGCGACATTTTATATAAAATCTGTAAAAATTACTACAATTCTACATTATGGTGAAGGTATTTCCGTTAGTTCATCTTCAACTGAAATCTTTGTACTGATTTCATTAGTGGGAAAACATTAAAAGCTAAACGCATATGATAAACAAAACACGGTCGCGCTGTGGCATTATATTGTGTGGAAAGCATAAAATAAGTCTTTCTACTCACAACTGATTTTGTTATCATAGTATGATTTTGTTTTTGCTATTACTTAATAGCATTAAAAAAACTATAAAAGCATTAAAATATCATAGTCTTAAATCCGCTTACCAATTTTAATAGCGGCTTATGTGTTACATAAACTGATAGGTACGATGGTAGTAGTATTTTCATAGATACAGATATTAGATTGATTTGTTATCACCTAAGTAACGCAATTAGGTCAATTAACTTGTAGATAATATTTCAATGAAATTGGCTAAGGTCATGTTGGCCTTATAATAGAATTTTTACAAATAAAAGAAAGAGGATACCAATTCCACGAAATCTGGAAATGTCATGTTATTGTTGTAATGAATCACACAATATATTGATTTATCTACAACTAATATAATGGAATGACAGCATAAATAACTTCTGTGTAATTTATATCCCAGGTGATTGTACATTTTATGTCACACAATATCCATCAGCTCAGTTGATGAAATCGAAACCATTACGGGTGACGACGCATTTGTCATTTTTGTTGTCATTTCATTTACAATGGACATAAGACTCAAGCCAAATCAATGTCACTAAAGCCAGGAAAATGTACAATCAATCATTATCACACCACTCGGAATTGTAAGAGCCTACTAAGTTTTTCCACAGAAGTATTCGGCAAAATATGCCGAATGATTAAGTGTTTAATAACAAGTGTGTCATAACTTAGCAAAAGTATGCAAAGCGTAATGCACAGTTGAAAAAATTTGTTTCTCTTAAAATACTTTTACTGAGTTTTAAATGCTGAACGCCAAAAAACTTAGGGCGCCATGGCTCCAATGAGCAAAAACAAATTTCTGATGTTTGACTGATGGCACATATGCAATGGTCAGGACAAGGATGAACATGAAGACTAAACTGAAACATTTACTACAACTGTTGTTGTTTGAGAAAATAACTTTAAGTCTAGTCACGCCCCTTCTGGTACCTCCAATACAAAAGTAGCATTCCGCCCACTCTAGAGATGGAGTAGTTATATCAATACACATAACGTGATCGTGCACAAATTCTGTATTTGGTAAAGCTAAATCAGGATAAAATTTTGGAGAAAAAAACTTTGTCTAGCCACGCCCCTTCTGGTACCTCCAATACAAATGTACCATTCCTCTCATTCTAGAGATGGAGTAGTAATATCAATAACATTTTATGTTTTACTCTGGGTAAGGGTATATGTAAGTCGGTTTTCCCGACTGGAACTTTCTTACTGGTGTGTTATATATGTACGAAAAATTAGTCCCGAATACGAACCTTTAAATGTTTCCATCCACATTGTACAGTTGAGCACTCTTCTTAAAACAATATTTACGCAAAATAACTGAAAATCCTACCAATAACCAATGTATACTTATTGTATAGTACTGAGAAGAGCAGAAAAAAACATGTGTAATGCCACATGAATATTTGTGTTTTATATGAAAACATTGTTAAGGAATACCAACAACAAAAATGCATCCTCCCTATGATAACATTCCGTTTAACTCAATAGTGATAACGTAAATTTTTAACTTTTCGGACTAAAAATTCCGAATACTGCACTTTTATTCATAGTAATTTACACCCGTCATATTTTGCACTTCTCCAATTATTCTACAAAATGTTGCATTTTATACCGAGAAATTATTCGACATACATTCAAACACCTCTGTTATTTAAGAATCATATACTTCCTATCCAATGTGTCACAATAAATTGGGATGTTAAATTCAGACAGACTGCACCATTATCAAATTATGTGAATGGGTTATGTGCCCATATATGAAATTACACTGAGTAACACTGGGTGTGCAATTGGTTATTTCTCTTCTTCCTGTCCTCTTACACAGATAAACATCAGAATTATTGCCTGGGGACACATACACAAGAAAATATATCCATAAGTTACATTTGTATCTTAATGTATTCAACCCGAATGGCTGATGGGGTGAATTGTATTTACAATAAAGATATGACTACAGTTGGGTGCAAAATTGGCCGCAGTGAGCCGATAGTTGTTAGCATTACCAGTGAAATATTGTGAAGTATGGATATACGGAACTTTTGAGCTCCGATTGGAGTCAGTTATAAAGAAAAAGCAAAGACCAAATCTATAAATATAAAAATGGTGTAAAGATGTATAATATGATTTAATAATTATTCCAAAATGACTTTTCGAATGGAAAAATTTAAAAAATTCTTGGTGGAAAACCAAGCCAGAAAAACTTGGATTTTTTCTACAAAATTTTGCATTGTATCGCTTGATTAGATAAAAATAGCAAATTGAATTTTTGTTTAAAAAAATTGGAAAATTCCGGAAAATCTCGAAAAAGTTGGACTTTTCGACGAAATATTGCATTGTAGCGCTTGATTTAATAATTTGAGACGACGTTGAGGTGGAAAATTCGTTATGATGCTTGAAAATTTCGGATTATTGTAAAATTTATTATGTTAAAAGAATTAACGCGAAATGATCGAACGATTTCAAAATCTTCTGCATGAGCGTAACGCATTGGTTCGATTGTTCAAAACCGCATTGGATACAATGCATTCTGACGACCACAAAATCATTATAAGAGCAGACAATAGACTCTCTGGATGCCATGCAAGACAATTCAATGCTTCCAATATAAATGAAGTCGCATTGGTGATTGTTGGGAAGAATGTGAAATCACGCAATATTAAATTCGTACAATCATCATAGCCACGTGTCATTCGCCGAACCCGAGCGCATTGTGGAACAAATACAAGGACGATGTGGCTGACGACATTTTGCACAGAGTTTGTACGACAACATCGAATTTTGATCTTGAAATAAACTTCTGATCGCAGACATGTGCGATAGTCGCCCGGTGAGACAGGCAAGACTTTCGTCATTTATTTCATTCTAGCAACAATTCAAGATCGCATCCTCTGGTGTTGCTGCCACATTGTTGAAAGGCGGTCGAACTGCACTTTCCGCTTTGAAGCTGCCGATGAATCTTCTCACGGTTGACAAGCCAACGTGCAGCGAAATTGTTGCGATAATGCAAAATCATCATTTGGAATGAATGCATGACGGCTCATAAACGAGCTTGGAAGGCAGTTGACCAAACGATGAAGGATTTACGAGGTGATTCGAGACGATCTGGTGGGGCTAAGATATTGCTGCCCGTAGATTTTCATCAAACACTTCCCGTCATCCCAAAATCTACTGCTGCTTATGAAATTAATGCATGCCTGAAATCGTCGTCTTTGTGGCGACATGTCAAGAAGTTGAAATTGACCACGAGTCACGTTGCAAAACGACCCATCTGCTACAGAATTTTTTCAAGGCAGCTAATGGCACTTGGTAATGGCTAAATTCCTGTTGATGTTTCAACTTGATTGATGACGTTCCCGGCAAATTTTCTACATTTTTTCTGTCTACATCGTCGAAGTAGGAACTCATCACCAATGTTTCCACAAGCATTGCACAAAATTATAAAAATCTAGATTGGATTAGTGAACGTGTCATACCAGCAGCGAAGAATAAGGACGTCGATAGATTGAACGTTATTATTCAATGTCGAATTGATGGAGAACTGCATTCATACATACAGCGTGAGCAAAGTGAATGAGGCGAACAACTATCCGGCAGAATTTTTGAACTCCCTAGATGTGCCAGGAACTGCGCGAAGGTCTGCTGTACGTTCCCTGTTCGATTGTTGGCAAACCATCTTCAGCTAGTATAGCATAAAAATGTATGAACTATCTGGTGAATTTCTAATCACCTTAAGTTCATAGACATTTCAAACACGCGTTGTTCTTGATGTGATTGATATTGCACTAAATTAATAATTTTAGGAAATGCTCCAAATTTGCTTTTAGCTTATCTGTAATGAAAGCCCATTTACGCATGACCGTCTGCCTGTCTGCTTCGCTGGCTGGCTGCTGGGCAGAATAACTCCAATAAACCTTCACTGATCCATATAAAAATTTACCAGTATTAATATTTTCCAAAATTAAGTTACAGCATTGTAAAAAGATAGAATATCCCCGCCTCTTCTGGTATCACGTAGACAAACCCCCAGAAAACCGAAAGCTTTGCCACACACCTTCCTGTATCTCCCATAAATATGACCGAATTCAGCCTCTTAATTTTACATACATATCCTTTTTGAAAGCGCACTGAATACTGTCATGTTTTACGTAAGATGTACGAAAATTTGACTCAGGAATAGATATATTCGATATAGGCCAAGCCCTTCTGGCACATCCCACACAAAATTACATATTTTTTGAACAATTTATATTTCTCCCATTATTTCCAAACGGACAACTGGAGTATATTTAAATTTGGCACCTCTCATAAAAATGATCGACATCAACCTCATAGTTTTATTTGTATATATTTTGTTTTGAAAGTACACACAATGTTAACGTTAAATTAAAGTTGACTTGCAGCTATAAAACGGACACGAAATTACACTTGAACAAAATAATCTCACAGTTAAATTGCATACAATGTTTCATAATAACTTTAATTAATGATGTGAACGAAAATATAGTCGCTTCCGTCAAACACATGTTGGTCATAATTCCTGATTTAAGAAATCCATATAATTCACAAGTTAAAATTAATTTGTAACTATAATATCGATAAAAAAAACTCTTAACATGTTAAAATCCACGAATTCGTACAAAAGTCTACTTTCCTTGTAGTTCTGAATGTAAAATGTTTCTTGCCAATTACCTTAACTGACTT